>JAMXDD010000001.1:26076410-26520090 GCA_024733475.1 Syzygium grande
AGGTTTCGATGTGAAAGTTATTAGTAGCAAACAATTCAAGAAATACATTTAAGTACAGAGGTTGCCCAACAAATTATACGAAAACAGATCCAGATTGCGACTTCCTAGGCTATCAAAGCTTTTCGAGGCTGATTTTATTCCTTTTTTGTGACATTCTGGATTTTGGCTTATTTTTGGGATTTATAAAACGTGTAATTCGTTAGTGCGCTTATAATGGAATTTCGCCCGGGAAATGATCACTCTCGGGTTCTTATTTTTAAAAATAGAAATTTTGCTAGAATCGCACTCGATCAAATTTGGCCATTATTTATACCCTGAACTTGGCAATCAATTTTCGGAGTTCCGAGATTTAAATAAATTGGACGGTGTCGATATTATTGTGGCCAGAGTCGAAATTATCAGGAATAATGAGAAAGTAGATTTTTGACCGGGTGCGAATTTGGACTAGTAGACCTCCCTCTTAGTGTATCTTGGGTTATTTTATTTTGGCCATTTGCCCTAGATTATTTTTGGGATTCATCGTGGACTGTTAGGCCACTTCCGATTTTGAATCAGGATCGTTAGGTCGATTTTTTCAGTTTAAACCGTGTCTATTGGATCACGCTCAAAAAGTTTTAATCAGTCAATTTCCCTCTTTTCTCTCTTTCTTTCTCTCTCCTCTCTATCTCCTCCCCGCATGTCCTCTCTCTCTCTCTCTCCCTTTCCTCTCTTCCTCTCTCTCTCTCTCTCTCTCTCTCTCTCTTTCTCTCCCCTCTCTTTTCCCCCTCTCTTTCTTCACCCCCTCCCTTTCCCATGAACCGTCCCCTCCTTCTGCATTCACCCACCCCCCTGACACCCTCTTCGTCTCTCTCCTCTCTCCTCCCTTTCTCTTCTTCTTCTTCTTCTTCTTCTTTTTTCTTCTTCTTCTTCTTCTTCCTTTTCCTTTTCCTTGCTCTGCCCTCTGCTTCGTTGCCATCGCTCATATTGACCATGCTTGCAGGGCTTCGCTACTCATGGTTATCGTAGCCCTCGGCCGTCCCTTCCTCCTCTCCATGCTTGGCGGCTGCTCCTGCTCAAGTCGTCGCGTCGCCCTCCGGCCGCCCGACGCCCCCGCCCTCCTCTCTCATGGGTCCAAGCCGACTTTTCAGGGTTAAAACTTGGTAAGCGACTTCCTAAACCCTACTTAGTATTTTGGGTATTTCATTGACTAGTCTCGGGTTAGAACAGTTAGGGCGAACATTAATTTAGTGATATTGTGATTTAATTGTGTAATTTGAATTAGATTAAATAGTGTGCTTAATTTGGGAAATAGTGCGTGACCGACTTGAACATCGGGTTGGTGGATGAGGTGACGAACTGTGAATTTGAACTGAATGTTGGGTATGAGTGGTTTGATGTGATTTGGCGTGAATTTGATTTAATTAAGTGGTGTGTACTTGCACGTGAGAAAATTAAGCCCGAAACAATCGGAGGGTCGGACTTGAGACGTGTTGACGGCGGTCCGTGTGAAGGCAGGAATGGCCGATGGGCCAATTGGAATGCGGGCTTGAGATGTGTTGACGGTGGCCCGTTAAAGGTGTGTTGGACCAGGACGTATTTACGTCGATCATTGGAATCGTCTGAACATCGTGGCTTGGGACGTGTTGACGGCGGCCACTGGAAATTAAGTGAATAGTATGGCTTGGGACGTGTTGACGGCGGCCATTGGGATTGATCGAATTGCATGACTTGTGTACTTGTGAGACCGGACTTGAGACGTGTTGACGGTGGTCCGTGAGAGGAAAATTGGTTGGACGCATGTGCGTGATGTGACTGATTGGTTTGGTTCAAGGTGCGTGTGGATGCTTTGTTGGGTTGTTCGATTTCGAGTGGGAGTGTGTATGCTGGTGATTGTGATGTGGCGGTGAATTTTTCTTGCATTATCATGCTTGAACTAATATGCAGGATTAGCACGTGGTTCGAGGCGAGGTAAGCCTTTTATGTGAAATTGATTTTATTAACTGGTAGTTCGCATGTTAGATTGGTCTGGATACGCATTAGCCTAGGTGAGGTTTAGGTTATTGCTTATTGAGACTCGTTCTCGCGGTTATTACATAACCATCTTCAGATTCCCGCTCTTGAGAATGACGCCACCTAGACGTTTTGGGGTCCCCATGCATATGGTGCATGAGGACAACGAGTACCCGGGTCAGAACCCAGGCGATGCATACATTAGGCATCGTACATATGTTTGGGTAGATGTGGGCCGAGAACAGTTGGAGCGCCACGACTACTTGGCTTGGTCCCATAGGGAGGGATTGGTGAACTCAGGGTCAATTCGAGGTTTTGAAGGACCAAGGCACACCAATGCGGATGCAGTTAATTGAGAGCCCTGGGATAGGTTCGCCCCCGACGGGCGAGGTGTCCAATCCCGACAGTCGTTCGGTGAATCCCAATCCGGTACCAACACCTACCCCCGAGCCTGAGCCCGAGCCCGAGCCCGAAGAAGAGCTCGAGCTCGAGCCTGAAGAGGAGTCCGAGCCCGAGTCCGAAGAGGAGTCCATGGCGGTCGAACAGGGAGAGGAGGAGGAGAACCTGATCGAGATTGACTTTGACTCAGGGTCAGATTCCTTAGGGTCCGATCCGGATTGGGCACCGTAGGGACGTTTAGAGTAGAGCCAGAGGCCTTTTTGGTAGAGTCCTATTTTTGGCGTGTCAAGAGTCTACCCAAATGCACCGCTCCTTTTTGATGTTGAAGGTGCATTTAACCCTAGCAGCCTAATGTATGATCTTTTGAATTCAAGTTTAATGTTATGTGTTTATTAAATTTCGATGTTCTATCCCTTGGTCATGTTTTTATTGTCTGGGTTATTTTATGTGCTTCCGCTTGCGTATTTCGTTTGGGTCGGCGACGCGTCCTGGGACGTCACGTTCAAATAATCGACCATGGTCGGGATGTCGCGAGCTCGGTGGGGTCCGAGGCGTGACATCCCCAGTTGGTTTGGTATCAGAGCAAGGTCAGCTCATTCCAAGTCGGTCGAAACCTGGAGTAATAAGGAGCGATGACTTTGGGGTAGCCAGTTAGAGAGACTCGCAAACTATGCGTACCTCAGACAGTGTGATTGTGATTGCTAAGTGATTTTATGCAATATATATGAGGTGCAGGTGCGTCAGGACTTAAGGTAAGTGCACGAACTTGTTGGTTGTGACTAGGTGCTATTTGTAATTGGTCTACTCTTGAATGAATTGTGTTGTGATTCATTGCTTAGGGCTTATACTGATATAGTTGGCCTAGGTTTCTAATTCCTTCGTAGAACTTAGTAGGTGGGCAATTGTGAGAATCAGTAAGATGAGCGGTAGAGGCCGAGGTAGAGGTCGAGGTAGAAGTCGAGGTCGAGGTCGTGATAGCCCCGCAAGTCGGAGTCGGGGGATCCTAGATTGGATGAAATGGGAGGGTACTTGAGGAAGCGGGATTTTATCCGGGTAGATGCACCGAGAAAGGAGTGCTAATCATCACACGGCAGCACCGCTAGCTAGATCATCGTGAATAATGGGGACGTGGAAATAATGTGAGTGGTGGAAATCCGGGTGTGATGCGAGTAAACATGATTAGGCCGATGTCCAAGCTAGTAGAACAGTTCCTGAGGTTGAAACCCTCGAAATTTGATGGGAAAGGTGACCCCAAGGCTGCACCAAGATGGGTAGAGGAACTAGAAAAGAGTTTTAAGGTGCTGGGGTGCACTGAGGAAGAGAAAGTGACGCTAGCAGTCTACCAGCTTCAGAACAATGCAAGTGATTGGTGGAGGGCCACCAGGGGTCAAGTGTTCCCCACTGATACTGCTCTGAATTGGGCTGTCTTCACTGAGACCTTCAATGGTAAATATTTCTCGGAAAGTGCCAAAGAGCATAAACTGGTTGAATTTATGAGGCTTCGACAGGGTCAGTCGTCAGTGGACCAGTATGAAGCCAAATTTGCAAGATTGTCTAAATTTGCCCCCAGGATGGTAGAGGATCCAACGGATAAAGCTAGGAGGTTCCGGGATGGGCTGAAGCCGGACCTTCATAGTCAAATGATTTCTTTGAACTTGAGGAGCTATAATGAAATATATGAAAGGGCTCAAGCAATCGAGCGAGATCAGACGGATCGGGCTGCCACTTCTGGATCGCGGTATGCCCCGGCTAGGGACAACCGTCAGTTCCGGAAGAGACCCATGATGGGGAATAGTCGCTTCGTCCCGCTAGCTCGGGGGGCTATTGGGAAGCCAAACTGTTATCAGAACGCCCCATGTAGGCTATGTGGAGGGAGACACGGAAATGGACCTTACCTGAGTAGGAACAGGGCATGTTTTGTGTATGGCGGGAGGGCCCATCAGATGAAGGACTGCCCCAACAATAAACAAGCCGGGCAGCTCGTGACCATCGCCATACCGCCGGGAATGGAAATCAATTCGAGCTATCCACCGCAAATCCGTCCAGTAGTGAGCCCGACCCAAGGACGGGTGTATGCAATGGCAAGGAGGGAGGCCACAGACGCCGCCGGGGCGTGGTCACAGTATGGGTTCTCTATGTGATCATGCTACATATGCCTTGTTTGATCCGGGGCGTCGTGATTCGTTTATTTCGAAAGCGTTCATTGAATTATCCGGGATTGAGCCAAAATCGCTTTGATGTTATGTTGTGTGTTACTACTCCATTTGAATGATAAGGTGCTGATTTCGTTAGGATGTCCCATTGTAAAATAGTGATTGGCGATAGGGAAGGAAGAATAGATTTGGCGGTGCTATGTATGCATGACTTTAATGTGATTATCGATATGGACTAGTTAGTCAAACAAAAAGTCATTATGGACCTGTAGTAGTGTGGGTGATCCAATTTAATCCGGCTAGACATCCTAGATTTGAGTTTGTGGGAAATTGAGGAGGAACCTCGATCCCTTGGATTTCGTCACTCGAGGTGTCGAAACTGTTAGATGGAGGATGCCAAGGAAATCTGGCGAATGTAGTCGATTCAACAGCTGGAGAGCCGAGACTAGAAGACCTAGCCGTGGTGTGCAATTTTCCCGATGTCTTTCCTCAGGAATTGCCGGGACTGCCACTTGATAGAGAAGTGGAGTTCGCGATTGAGTTAGCCCCAGGGACGGAACCGATCTCGAAAGCACCTTATAGGATGTCGATGTCGGAGTTGAAAGAATTGAAAGTCCAAATGCAAGAATTATTGGATAAAGGCTTTATTCGTCCTAGTGCGTCTCCATGGGGAGCGCCAGTATTATTCGTAAGGAAAAAGGATGGATCTTTGAGATTGTGCATTGACTATAGGCAGCTAAACCAGGTGACCATCAAGAATAAGTACCCGTTGCCAAGGATTGATGACCTATTTGACCAGTTGCAAGGGGCGTCAGTGTTTTCTAAGATCGATCTGAGAACTGGCTATCATCAATTAAGGATCAAGAAGGAGGACGTGCCGAAGTCGGCATTTAGGACGAGGTATGGGCACTATGAGTTTACGGTGATGCCATTTGGACCCATTTAACGCCCTGCAGCCTTTATGAATTTAATGAATCGGGTATTCAAGGAATTTTTGGATCAATTTGTAATCGTGTTCATAGATGATATTCTAGTATATTTGAAGAGTTCCACCGAGCACGAGGAACATTTGGAAAACAGACCCTAAGGGAACATGCGCTCTACGCCAAATTCAGTAAGTGCGAATTCTGGCTTCATCGAGTGGCATTCCTAGGACATGTGGTATCCAGAGAAGGAATTGCAGTGGACCCGGTGAAAACTGAAGCCGTCGTGAATTGGCCAAGGCCGACAACAGTAACCGAGGTTCAGAGCTTTTTTGGTTTAGCAGGGTATTACAGACGCTTCATGGAGAGATTTTCAGCATTAGCAACGCCGTTGACGCGGTTATCAAAGAAGGAGACGAGGTTTGAATGGACGGATAAGTGCGAAAGGAGTTTCCAAGAATTAAAACAGAAATTGACGATCAAGGCTTAGTGTTAACGATTCCGGCCAGTTTGGGAGGATATGAGATTTACAGTGACGCATCGTTAAGGGGATTGGGATGTGTGTTAATGCAACACGGGAAAGTGGTGGCATACGCATCGCGGCAATTGAGGCCTCATGAGCAGAATTACCCAACGCATGACTTGGAGTTGGCCGCGATCATTTTCACCCTTAAGATTTGGAGACACTACTTGTGTGAAGAGAAATTTCAGATTTTTATGGACCATCAAAGTCTAAGGTACTTATTCTCCCAAAAAGAATTAAATATGAGACAACATCGATGGATGGAACTCCTTAAGGACTATAATTGTGATATATTGTATCACCCCGGAAAGGCTAACCGGGTAGCGGATGCCTTAAGCAGGAAATCGAGCATCGTGCAATTGTTGGTTAAAGAGATGATTCTATTGGAAGGAGCGCGGGACTCGGAATTCAAGTTCGAGGTAGGACATCTCTCCAGTCTGATGGCGACATTAAGGATTGAGCTGGAAGTGCAAGCCAAGATCAAGACGTTGCAGTCTACGGACCTTGAGCTTCAGAAAATCGTGAGTATGGATGACACTAAGAGAAAACCGGACTTCTAAGTGTCCGAGGATGGAATTCTTAAGTTTCGAGGACGTTTGTGCGTGCCCGATGATCTGGAACTTAAGGAAGAAATTTTGTCGGAGGCTCATAGGAGCAATTACAGTATCCACCCAGGCAGCACTAAAATGTACCAAAATTTTCGTCAGCACTATTGGTGGAATGGAATGAAAGTGGACGTGACCAAGCATGTGGCCAAGTGTTTAACGTGCTAACAAGTGAAGGCACAGCATTGTAAACATGGTGGAATGTTGCAGCCGTTGGAAATCCCAAAATGGAAATGGGAGCACATCACAATGGACTTTGTAACGGGACTGCCAAGAAGCCAGAAGAGACACGACTCTATTTGGGTAATAGTAGACAGATTGACCAAGTTAGCGCACTTTCTGACAGTGCAAAAGGACTTCGAGCTAGAAAGGTTGGCAGAATTATATGTGCATCGAGATAATTGCCTTCATGGAGTACCGGTATTGATCACTTGGACCATGATCCCTTTTATCTGCGAACTTTTGGAAAAGTCTCAGAATCACCATGGGAACTAAGTTGCAATTCAAGACGGCCTATAATCCATGAGACGGATGGCGATCCCGAAGGACTATTCAGACTTTAGAGGATATCTTTGAGAGCGTGTGTGCTAGATTTTCAAGGCAAGTGGGAAGAATAATTTGCATTTGATAGAATTTGCCTACAATAACAGTTTTCAGCAGAGTATCAGAATGGTACCATTTGAAGCATTATACGGCAGAGCTTGCAGAACACCGGTTTGTTGGGATGAAGTTGGTGAGAGGAGCATTTCGGGCCCAGAGTTAGTACAGCAGTCAATTGAGACAGTCAAGGTCATCCGAGACAAACTCAAAACCGTGCAGAGCCGCCAAAAGAATTATGCAGACCGGAGGTTTAGGCCTTTGGAGTTTCAAGTAGGGGATCACGTATTCCTCAAGGTGTCACCGATGAGAGGATTGTTGCGGCTTGGTAAGAAAGGAAAGTTGAGCCTGAGGTATGTGGGCCCATTCGAGGTCTTAGAGAGAATAGGCACCTTGGCTTATCGTCTCGCGTTACCACCAAATTTATCTCATGTTCACAATGTGTTCCACGTGTCTATGTTGAGGAAGTACGAATCGAACCCGACCCACGTACTGAATTTTGAGCAAGTAGACGTGGACGACAGGGTGTTGTACGTGGAAAGGCCAATGCGGATCGAGGGCAGAATAGAAAGAGTATTGCAAAACAAGAAAATTCCAATGGTCAAAGTAATTTAGGAGCACCATGGGACTGAAGGTGCGACGTGGGAAAGTGAAGAGTTGATGTGACACCAATACCCCCATTTATTTGAATAGTTGGGTTAGATTGTAAATTTCGAGGACAAAATTTTTGTAAAGGGGAAAAATTGTGACATTCTGGATTTTGGCCCATTTTTAGGATTTATAAAACGTGTAATTCGTCAGTGTGCTTATAATAGAATTTCGCCAGGGAACTGATCACTCTCAGGTTCTTATTTTTAAAAATAGAAATTTTGCTAGAATCGCACTCGATCGAATTTGGCCATTATTTATATCCTGAACTTGGCAGTCGATTTTCGGGAGTTTCGGGATGAAATAAATTGGACGGTATCGATATTATTGTGGCCAGCGTCGAAATTATCAGGAATAATGAGAAAGTGGATTTTTGACCGGGTGTGAATTTGGACTAGTAGACCTCCCTCGTGGTGTGTCTTGGGTTATTTTTATTTTGGCCATTTGCCCTAGATTATTTTTGGGATTTATCGTGGACTGTTAGGCCACTTTCCGATTTTGAATCGGGATCGTTAGGTCGATTTTTTCAGTTTAAACCGTGTCCATTGGATAGCGCTCAAAAAGTTTTAATCAGTCCTTTTCCCTCTTTTCTCTTTCTCTTTCTCTCTCCTCTCTCTCTGCCGACCCCCTCCCTCGTGCATGTCACTCTCTCTCTCTTCCTCTCTCTCTCTCTCTCTCTCTCCCTCTCTCTCTCTCTCTCTCTCTCTCTCTCTCCTCCTTTCTCTTCTCTCTCTTTTTTCCCCCCTCTACCTCCCACATGCCACCCCCCCCTTCCCATTACCCGTCCCCGGCCCCCGTTGCGCCCACCCACCCCTCCGTTGCCACCCCCCTCTTCTTCTCTCTCCTCTCTCCTCCCTTTCTCTTCTTCTTCTTCTTCTTCTTCTTCTTCTTCCTTTTCCTTTGGCCCATTGCTTGCCCCCTCTCACTTCTCGTCTGCCGTCGCACTTCCCGCCCCCACCCTCCCCCCCTCCCTTCTCCTCTCACTTCTCGGTAACCCGATCCCCCTCCCGTCGGCCAACCCCCCCTTGTTCGATCGTCCGTGCCGTTACACTTTTCGTCGCCCACCCTATGCCAGCGCAATGGCCGGCCGGCAAGCCCGTGCCAGCGCCCCGTGCCGTGCAGCGCCCAGTCCGTGCCCGTTGCTCGCTTTCGGCACACGCCTATGCACTACAGGCCATGGCCGACCGCTAGGCCAGCGTGTGCCTAATCGGCACTATTCCTGAGCCATTTTGGGCGGGCCCATTTCGGGCCAACTTGGTAGCGACTTTTTAGACCCTACTTAGTATTTTTGGTATTTTATTGACTAGTCTCGGGTTAGAACGGCTAGGGCAAACATTAATTTAGTGATATTGTGATTTAATTGTGCAATTTGAATTGGATTAAATAGTGTGCTTAATTTGGGAAATTGTGTGTGACCGACTTGAATGTCGGGTTGGTGGATGAGGTGACGAACTCTGAATTTGAACTGAATGTTGGGTATGAGTGGTTTGATGTGATTTAGCGTGAATTTGATTTAATTAAGTGGCGTGTGCCTGATTGTGAGAAATTAAGCTCGAATCGATCAGAGAGCTGCGGACTTGAGACGTGTTGACGGCGGTCCGTGTGAAGGTAGGAATGGCCGATGGGCCAATTGGAATGCGGGCTTGAGACGTGTTGACAGTGGCCCGTTAAAGGTGTGTTGGACTGGGACGTATTTACGTCGGTCATTGGAATTATTTGAATATCGTGGCTTGGGACGTGTTAACAGCGGCCACTGGAAATTGAGTGAATAGTATGACTTGGGACGTGTTGACGGCGGCCATTGGGATTGATCGAATTGCGTGACTTGTGTACCTGTGAGACCAGACTTGAGACGTGTTGACGATGGTCCGTGAGAGGAAAATTGGTTGGACACGTGTGCATGATGTGATTGATTAGTTTGGTTCAAGGTGCATGTGGATGCTTGGTTGGGTTGTTCGATTTCGAGTGGGAGTGTGTGTGCTGGTGATTGTGATGTGGCGGTGAATTATTCTTGCATTATCATGCTTGAACTAATATGCAGGATTGGCACGTGGTTCGAGGCGAGGTAAGTCTTTTATGTGAAATTGATTTTATTGACCGGTAGTTCGCATGTTAGATTAGTCTGGGTACGCATTAGCCTAGGTGAGATTTAGGTTGCTGTTTATTGAGACTCGTTCTCACGGTTATTACATAACCATCTTCAAATCCCCGCCCTTGAGAATGACGCCACCTAGGCGTTTTGGGGTCCCCATGCATATGGTGCATGAGGACAACGAGTACCCGGGTCAAAACCCAAGCGAGGCATACATTAGGCATCGTACATATGTTTGGGTAAATGTGGGCCGAGAATAGTTGGAGCCTCACGACTACTTGGCCTAGTCCCATAGAGAGGGATTGGTGAACTCAGGGCCAATTCGAGATTTTGAAAGACTGAGGCACACCAATTTAGATGTATTGGGGGATTTCGCCCGACCCGGCGAGGTGTCCGATCCCGATAGTCGCAATTCCAAACACCTACCCCCCAGCCCTAGATTAAAGCTCAAGCTGAGCCCGAGCTTAATTTGGCGAAATTGCAGGGAGAGGAGGAGGAGAACCCGATTTGAATTGGTCAAATTCCTCGGGATCCGATTAGGATTTAGGAGTAGAGCTAGGAGGCCTTTTTTGTTAGAGTCTCGTTTTGCGTATCAGTAGTCTACCCAACCACCTGTTCCTTTTTTATGTTGAAGGTGCATTTAACCCTAGCAGCCTAATGTATGATCTTTTGAATTCAAGTTTAACGTTATGTGTTTATTAAATTTCGATGTTCTATCCCTTGGTCATGTTTTTATTGTCTGGGTTATTTTATATGCTTCCGCTTGCGTATTTCGTTTGGGTTGGCGAAAATAATCGACCGTGGTCAGGATGTTGCGAGCTCGGTGGGGTCCGGGGCGTGACATTTTTGCTAAGTTGGAAATCATTAGCAACGTTACTCTGCAATGAGACCCCTTACTTGAATTTTTGTTATATACTTAGTAATTAATCGTAATATGCAACTTTTGTGGATAGTCCGGTAGAGCTTTCAAACAATATAAGAGAGACTTTTATGAGGTTGGTTGAACATCTTTACTATTGTGAAAGCAAATCCTTTTTGTAGCTCAAGTCCTCGTCTTGTAATAAAACTAATATGAAACCTAATAAAGACACTCTGGAGTAAACCTAATCGAGACACTCTCGATCCATACAGTCGCAATGGGGTTGTAAGTTCAAGAGACTTTTTTGAGTTCGGTCTGGCAACTTTTTCTAAATTGCAAAACCATTGCAAGTTTTTTTGTGTTACCAAAAAAGAAAATATGTCTGCAGTGTCTTCTATCAAACGGTTTTGCTAAGCGTTAATAATGTTTTTTGTTATCATTTTGCAATAGAAATTCTCTTACACTGACAGATTAGAAATATTATTTTTGTTTATGCCATTCATTTCAATTGTATGAACCTCTTTCTTATTCTTTTCTCAATTTAGATTTGTATAAAGCAATAATGTGTGTTTCATTACTGAACCTAATCAAGCTCTCTAGACTTGTACAGCACCATCTTTGTCATCCAATTCAAATGTTAACATATGCTTTTTCAATTACCAGGGGACAGAAAAAGTCGTAGCACTCAAACTAACAAGACTCCACAAAGAGCACAGTTTCACAAGTGAAGAATTTTCAAAGTTGCCCAATCTAAGATATTTGGAATTAGAGGGTGGGGAACTTGGTAGGAGACTTTAAGAATCTTCTTTCCAAGTTAACATGGCTCTCTTGGAGTAATTGCCCTTCGGAACTAAATGTGACGAATTTATTTCTTGAGAAATTAACCATGCTCAAGCTTTCGGGGAATAACATTACTGAAGATTGGGCCGAATGGAGGCCATGTTTGGTATAACATCATACCGTATAGTTCAATTTTTCTGGCATTTGTCATGGAGAAAATGACATAAATAGTCATTGAATATAGACTCAATGTGCAATGTGGTCTCTGAACTTATAATTCGCTCAATGTGGTCCATGAACTTTAGTCCAATACGTAATGTCATCTATGAACTTTTAATTTGTTCAATATGGTCTCTGGACTTTTGGTGTATATTTAATTTAGTACATGAGCTATATGAAAATATTTGATGTTATCCCTGAACTTGAATTAATGGAAGGACAATAATGAACATTTTCATATAGTTCGGGAATTACATTGAAAATGTACCGAAAGTCTAGAGACCACATTGAACAAATTAAAAGTTCAAGGACCACGTTGAACATTAAGCTAAAGTTCAGGGACTATATTGAATAAATTATAAGTTCAAGGACCACATTGCGCATTGGGTCAAAGTTCATGGACCATTTGTATCATTAATACTTTGTCATGCTAACAAAACTTACCTATTTGCCATTCTTGACTTGGCTGATTCTTGGTTTTCTTTTTTCAGGTGAGTGAGAACTTAAAAGTTGTAGAGATCCACTATTACCTATGCTTAAAAAGGACTCCTGACTTTTCGAAATGCTTAAATTTGAAGAGGTTGACTATTAAACCGGGTACAAGCTTGCTAGTGGTTGATGGCTCTCTCTTTAAACTAGAGCACTTGAAGTACTTAAGAATCAGCTCTGATAATTTCCGAAATTGGGACGGTTGCGACCTTTTTCCAGTACCTTCTCTATTAGGTTGTCTAAAATCCCTGTCAACACTAGAAATAAAAGGGATGTACATTCGAGAACTTCATCATTCCATTGGAGAGTTGACGTGTCTGGAGTATTTGTCTTTACATTCTTGTTATTTGCTTAGAAAACTTCCAGACTCCATCGGAGATCTTAAAAAGTTGAGGAGAATGATACTTTCTGGAAGTGAAATAGAGAAGCTTCCAAACACAATAGGAGGATTAGAGTCTTTGCTTGTGCTTCATTTGGACAGAACAAGAATTAGAAAATTACCAGCTTCTATTGGGAATCTTAAAAAGTTGAGGGAGATGAATATTTCTCAGACTCCTATAAAGAAGCTGCCGAACCAAATAGGAGGGCTAGAGTCTTTGCTTGAGCTAAATTTGAGCTTCACATGTATTGCAGAATTACCTGCTTCTATTGGAAATCTCCAACAATTGAAGATTTTATGTCTAGACAGTAGTAAGATTAGAGAGCTACCAAAGGGCATAGGGATGCTAAAGAATCTTAAAGCTCTGCATGCCAAATCCTGTGTAAATATGGAGGGAATCCCAATTGAAATTACAAGTCTATCCTTTATTATGATGCTAGAGCTTACAAAGAGCAAGATTAGGATATTGCCCACAACTATGAATAAGTTATCTCATCTCCAACAACTTTGTTTGGATCAATGTGATCAACTTGAACAGTTGCCAGAGCTCCCTATGAGTTTGAAGGAGTTAAAACTCTCATCTCATTTATTGTGGACAGCCCTTGACCTTTCATACCTAACTAACTTAGTTGATCTTCATATACAAGGCGACGCTCCTCAATTGTTAGAATTCAAACAAGGAGCTCCAAAGATAGAGTGGATCAATGGGTTATCTTTTATGGGGAGATTGACACTTGTCATTGGAGATGTCACATTTCATCCGTTTAATTTGGCCACTCTTTCTTGTCTTCAGATTCTTGAGATAACTTGTGTTGACCCACGATCTTTGATGGGGCTTCCATTCAGTCTTGTAGCATTGACTCTACATGATGTGAAGTCACCCATTGGAGGGTCACTATTTTCCAGCTTGACAAATCTGTCTAGTTTGTGCCTTTGTAATTGTCAGCTGAGGGAGGTCGAATTTGATGATGTACTTGGACAGCAACTGGAGAAACTCCGTAGTTTGAATTTGAAGGATAGTGAGTTGCTTGGGAGGCTTTTTGTATCAAGATTAGAGGGGCTCCAACAATTGAGGATTACTAATTGCCCTGGGCTAGTGGAGACTCAAGGTTTGGAGAAATTGGAATCGCTAGAGGAGTTGTATATTTCCGGATGCCGTTCCTTAGAAAGCTGGTTGCCTGATTTATCAAAATTAAAGAAGCTGCAGCATGTGAATCTTGACGACTGTCAACCGGAAATGTTGCCCAATCCACATATTCCAAAAACGTGTCAATTGGTCGTCGTGAAGCGCCGGACTTACTTGCTGAAATAGAGTGGACGATATCAGCAACCAACTCGAGAAAGAAAGAATTATCTCATAACCTATTACAGTTGGTTAAGATTCCTCTGGTTTCTTCTTCCTCTATAGGTTCTTTTTCTGTTCTTTTCCTGAGCAATTTTCTATTCGCACCTGTTAGAATATTCGGTTTAAAGCATGCATGCATGTTCACCTTAAGTCTTAAAATAAATAAAGCACCAATGGCTTTTGTAATATTCTTGAATTCCAAAATGGCTTTTGTAATATTCTTGAAAAAAGAAAGAAAAACAAGCTCTTACCATGATTCGTGGATTATATAGTTAAGTTATTGCGGGAACTAGGGATGATGACTATAGAAGTACTAGTTGATGTAATAATGGTTGTTCACATTCTTTATAAACTGCTTAGGGGGACTTTGTGTTTGCCAAGACAAAATCGACTCGATTATCTATAGGGTAATTGTATTTTCACAATAATAATAATTTCTTCCACAATCTAAGAACTAGGAAATTTTCTTTCACGACAATAATAATGTCTTCCATAGCCATTTTATAACTTAATATCCGACGTACTTGTGTGACAGTTGTGGAAAAAGTAATTAGGGGTGAGGAAATATCATTAGCCAATTGTAAGGGGACTAATTAGCTAATCACATTTGTAGTGGAGAGGAGAGGAAGGTCTTTAATGGAAGACAGATTCATCGGATGATAATTTGTGGAGGCACGAGAGGTAATTGTTGGAGTAAATGGCAAGCGAGAATTTCTTTTGGCAATATATTAGAAACTTGTTAGAATTGATTCAATATATTAAAGAATTATTTCTGTTTTGGTAAGGTAAAGGAGTCGAAAGTTCGATGTGGCGATAGATAGGTATGATGCAGCGAAATCATGGTTATTTTCTAGATTTTGATGCAATTATGTCTGGTGGTTATTACAATTATTATTTGGCTATTCTTCTTACACAGGATAATTTTCCTGTAATTTAGGGATCAATGCAACTATAGTTGTTTATCATGGTTTCAGCAAATTAGCCATTGTGCTTGAGGTTGGAGTTGGGGCTTAGTGCATCATAGATCAATTTCCCAAATTTACTAAAGCTTAAACTTTTTTGTGTTGTTGAAAAACCTGAGAATATCTTTTGTGTATTTTCTTGTTCTTGCCTTTATCGATTTGTTGGTGGCCATATTTCAGGAGATACAAGCTCCTCAGGGATCATTTGAGAACGACGAATTAAGCAAGTAAGCAAGTCATTTCGATGAAGTAAGCAAGTCGTTTCTCTTCTTGCATCTGCAACACATATATTGATACTCATGGAAATCTTCATCGATTTTAATCAATGATTTGTACTTGGCTTAGTCGGAATTCAAAGACCTAAAAGAACCCAGGCTACATATGCTGGATTCTTAGCGATGCAAATCTAAGGTTCTTCATTCCTCCAAAAGAAATTGTCTGAGGTTCTACAACTATACAACAGAAGGAAGATGATTACAATACCGAAAGGAAGTCATAAAGCTAAAATCCATTTAACAAAAACTCATTTCCTATGTATCATATACACTCTTAGAAGTGTGTACATCCAAAACTACCACTTCTTGAAATGTCGGAGTCCTGGATTGTCGCTGTTTGATATGAACAAACCGTTCTAATTCTGGAGGAAATGTCAGTCAAAGAATAAATTTGAGAAATGATACAGTGTGAATTACTGACTTCTTCATCATCTTCATCCTTTTCTTCGGCTTTGACATGCATATTTAAAGCACAATGGATTACCGAGTTCGTTCCTTTCCTCAATGTTGCATTGTCAATGAACATGACCATCAGCATCTTCCTCAATTTTTCTCGTTGTTTCAAGTTCCACTTCAAGATCTTTGACCTTCAAGACACAATATTCATGAATTTAGTTGCATCATCCAAAACAATGACCTTGAACGAATACTAGTATATGGAGTCAGAAAAGTCATGGCGCAACTAGGTAATGACAGCCTCTTATCCATGTAATGGTCTCAAGATGGGGATATCACAACCAGAACGACCCATAATAGATTAAGCATTCATATAAAAGCTCAACAACACAGAAAATATAACAGATTGAAAAACACCGTTAGCTTTCAAGGGCTAAACTTGTGATGTATTCATCAAATAGATCCATACTGCCTTTCATCCTTTGAGTATATCTGATTAGTCCAGCAGATACTATCAAAATGACTACTGGCATATGTTCAAACTACAGGGAGAAGTTCGGGGGGACCAGCTGGGTAAAGAAATACCAGTATTTACTGTTGAGCGTCAGAGGCGCGGCAATTATATTGATTTGATGGAAGAAATTTTTGAAGGAGAAACAATTGCAATTCGCGTCTTTTTATTGCATGTTTCAATTACAAGAGAAATAGACTATATATAGGCCATAGTTTGATTCGAAATAGGAAACCTCTTTCTAGGAAACCTACTTGACTTAAGAAACTTTCCTAAAATATAATTAGAAACAATATATCACAATATCTTATGAAAAATCAAAATATGGAAATACGAACAGATTCAAAAAAGGAAATAAGTACTAACAAATTTTGTTTAATTTCTAACACTCCCCCCTAAACCAAATTCTCTTCCATCGATCATTCCAAGCAGGCTCTTGAACTTTCGAAAAGCATCGATCTTGAGAGGTTTAATAAAAATATCTGCCACTTAATCTCCGGTCTTCACATGCAATACTTCAACTTCATTCTCTTTAACCTGTTCTCGGATGAAGTGACATCGAACATCGATATGTTTACTTCGTTCATGAAAAACTGGATTTTTCGCCAAAGCAATAGCAAAAACATTATCAACAAAAATCTCTGTTGCTTTCTTCTGCTCCACAAGAATATCTTTGAGTAGTCTTCTCAACCATATTGCATGACAAACGCATGAAGATGCAGCTACATATTCAGCTTCACATGTCGACAAAGTAACACTTGATTGCTTCTTTGATGACCACGTGAAAGCAGTGTCGCACAAGAAAAATACAAATCCCGTGGTGCTTTTTCGATCGTCGATATCTCCACCATAATCACTATCCGAATAAGCATTAAGTTTGAAAGATTCAGAGCAATAATAATGTAAACCATGAGAAATAGTACCTTTGATATACCGAAGTATTCTCTTTGCGGCTTTAAGATAAGATGATTTCGGCTTCTCTATGTATCGACTCACAATTCCAACACTATACATAATATCCGGTCTCGTGCATGTCAAGTATCTCAAACTTCCAATCAAGCTTCTATAATATGTCGAATCTACATCGACACCATCATCAAACTTCGAAAGCTTGGTTCCACACTCCATTGGTGTATTGACCGACATACAATTCTTCATATTGAATTTTTCAAGGATATTTTTTGCATATCCTTTTTGAGAAATAAAAATCCTAGCGGCACTTTGCTTTACTTCAATACCAAGAAAATAATTCATGAGACCATTATCGGTCATCCCAAATTCTTTCACCATCAATGCCTTAAAAGCATCAATCATCGCCGAATTATTTCCTGCAAAAACAAGATCATCAACATATAAACAGGCGAGTAGAATATCACCTTTTTCTTGCTTCAAATAGAGTGCATGCTCGTATGGATATTGAGAGAATCCATTCGCCTTGAAATATACATCAATTCTAGAATTCCATGCTCTCGGTACTTGTTTAAGCCCATATAGAGCTTTCTTCAACCTTAGCACTTTGTCTTCATAACCTTTCACAACAAACCCCTCGGGTTGTTCAACATAAATTTCTTCTTCAAGGATGCCATTCAAGAATGCTGATTTGACATCCATTTGATAAATCCACCAATTATTTTGAGCAGCAATGGAAATAATCAATCTAATCGTTTCCATGCGGATGACAGGGGCAAAAACTTCATCATAGTCGATTCCGGCTTTTTGCTTATACCCTTCGCTACTAATCTAGCTTTATACCTTGTTACTTCACCTTTCTCATTCTTCTTGGCCTTGTACACCCATTTAACACCAATTAATTTCTTGTCCTTTGGAAGATTAGCAAGCTCCCATGTTTGATTTTTCTCGATGGCTTCAATTTCTTCGTTCATGGCTTTCCTCCACTTTTCTTCTTTAGCTGCATCATCATAAGTAAGTGGTTCATAATCTGCAAGAAGACATATAAGATGAAGCTCTTCGGTAGTTTCGTAAATTTCAGACAATCTTTTTAATCTTGGCACTAGCGGTTCATCGTCACTATTTGAAGAGGATGGTGTTGACGAACTTGAATAAGATGTTGGAGGAGAAGGTGAAAGTTGATCTTTTAACTCCGTTTGATCGGAATCACCACGAACATTCGCTTCTTCTTTTGGATTTTCTTCCCACATTCCGTCTTCATTGAACTTGACATCTCTACTTACATACACTTTTAAAGTGTTAGGGTCAAATAATCGATAGGCTTTAAATGATGAGTCATACCCAATAAAGATGAGCTTTTTGCTCTTGTCTTCAAGTTTCGATCTTTTTTGGTCTGGGACATGAGCATAGGCAATGCTCCCGAAAATTCTCAAGTCACGAAACACTTGGTGTTCTCCCGGTCCATGCCTCTTGTGGAGTTATGCCTTCAAGTCCATATGTGGGACATCTATTTTGAAGATAGACGGCACACGAAACAGCTTCAGCCCAAAGTTCCTTGGACAAATTTTTGCTCTTCAACATGCTTCGAACCATATCAAGAATGGTTCTATTTTTCCGTTCAGCCACACCGTTTTGTTGAGGAGAATATGGGGCCGCCAAAAACGCGCTGAATACCATGATTTTCACAGAATTTGTTGAATATTGTTGAGGTGAATTCTCCACCACGATCAGTCCTCAAAGCCTTGATAAAATAGCCGCTTTCCTTTTCAGCCAAGTTCTTGAATTGTTTGAAAATATCAAACACTTCTGTCTTTTCTTTCAAAAAATACACCCAAGTTTTCTGAGTAAAATCATCAATAAAAGTAGCAAAATATCGATGATTACCATATGAGTGAGGATTGATCGGACCACACAAATCAGAATGAATCAACTCAAGCGGCTTCTTCGCTTGATAAGTCGCTTCCTTCGGAAAGCTAGTTCTGGAATGCTTGCCGATAACACACCCTTCACATAATTGATCGGGATGATCAATATGTGGTAAGCCATAAACCATCTTCTTGCGAGAAAGCAAATTGAGTACGCCAAAATTAAGATGGCCAAACCTCAAATGCCACGACCATGAAGGATCATCTACGCACACCTTTAGACATTGAGACATCTCACTCTTTATATTAAGAATAAACATCCTGTTCTTCGACATCTTCACATTTGCAATCAGTTTATTATTTCGATCTCTCAACATAAGATTAAGATTTCTCACATGAACAGTATAACCTTTCTCCAGAAGTTGTCCCAAACTCAAGATATTGCTTGACATTTTTGGAACATAATAAACATTAGTAATAAATTGACGTGCACCATTCTTTAAGCGAATCAAAATTGTACCTTTCCCTTCAACAAGAATTTTAGAGTTATCACCGAATGAGACATTCCCTTTAATTGTCTCATCTAACTGGGCAAACATCTCCTTTCTCCCACACATGTGATTACTTGCGCCGGGATCTAAATACCATGTATTGCTTTGACCTTCTTCATCTTCTTTGAATGCCAATAAGAGAACTTGATTAGAATTATTTACCAAGTTCGCCTTTTCATTTGCTCTGCTACTTTCTTTGTTCCAGCAGTTACAAGTATAATGGCCAAGTTTATTGCAATGATAACATTGGATTATAGATTTATTATACCATTGGCTTGTCGAGTTCTTTCCTCTTCCATGAACACCTCTTTGGTACTAGTATCCTCCATCACTTCGAGCAGGATCTCCTCTGCTTCGTCTGCAACCTCTTCCTCAAAAGTGACCTCGGCCACGACCTCGATCACAATCTTGATTTGTCCCGCGATTTTGTACGGGATCTCTTCTTTGCTCCTTCTCATCTCGAATGGTCAATTGAGTTTGGAGAACTTCCTCCACCGGCTCAATCTTTTTCTTTCTCAATCTTTCTTCATGGGCTTGTAATGAACCCATAAGTTCATCGACTGTCATGGCATCCAAGTCTTTGGATTCTTCAATTGCAACCGCAATATGATCATACTTCTTGTCTAAGGACCGAAGTATTTTCTCGATAACACGAACATCGGAAACATCTTCTCCATTTCTTTTCATCTGATTAACAATTGCCAAAATTCTCGTGAAATAATCAGCAATCGATTCATATTCTTTCATATGAATTACCTCGAATTCGCCTCTTAAGGTTTGAAGGTGAATCTTCTGAACTTTTTGAACTCCTTGATGTGTGTTTTGAAGAATCTCCCATGCCTCTTTAGTGGTAGTGGCGTTCGAAACTTTTTCGAGCATGGAATCATCCAATGCTTGATAAATGATCGACAGGACATATTGGTCTTTCGTTCGAACCTTCTCTAAGGCATTCCTCTGGTTCTGATTCAACGTGGCTTCATCCTCTGGCTCATCATAACCAGTGCTAACAAATTCCCACACACCGTAGGCGTCGAGTAGAGCTTTCATTCTAATAGCCCAGTTACCATAATTTTCATTGGTAAGACGAGGGTATTGAAGAGGAAGTTGATTGTTCATTGATGCCATGATCACGAACCGTAAGCTCTGATACCAATTTGTTGAGCGTCAGAGGTGCGGCAATAATATTGATTTGATGGAAGAAATTTTTGAAGGAGAAACAATTGCAATTTGCGTCTTTCTATTACATGTTTCAATTACAAGAGAAATAGACTATATATAGGCCATAGTTTGATTCGAAATAGGAAACCTCTTTCTAGGAAACCTACTTGACTTAGGAAATTTTCCTAAAATATAACTAGAAACAATATCTCACAATATCTTATGAAAAATTAAAATATGAAAATACGAACAGACTTAAAAAAGGAAATAAGTACTAATAAATTTGATTTAATTTCTAACATTTACTGCACAGAAGTTGAAATTCTGAATGGCACAAATCACAACTCTTATCTCGAAATACAAAATGGTGGAGAGGCAGCAGACATTTCTCTTGATCGGAGATGATGGATAGATAGAAGACTTGACATATTCTCCAAGAGCAAAGAACATAATGTTGTTAAGAATTGTCTTACAGCAATCTCTTGATTCAATCTGGCTATGAGATCTTCCATGTCTATTTTTGCTGTAGATAAATTTTGTTGCGTAGTTGTAAGAACTCTGTTCAACTTTTGCCGCTCTTCTGGTGGAAAAGGGACAGCTAAGACGCTTGGAAAACGTTGAGGGAATATTTTGACAAACGCGATTGAGCGCCGATTTCGTTGAACGTTGAGGGAATAATTTGAGCCAATATAGGCCGATCTTAGGAAAATGACGGGTTGATATCGTCAGTAACGTACGATCGGATCACGGGTGATTCCGCACGACCGAAAGTACGCCTGACAAATGAACCTCGATTTTAATCCAAACGATCGTGACCCCCGGTACTAGCGATACTTCCTCTCGTTCTCTTGAAATTCGAGGCCATCACGACTTGGACAATTTTAGGTCGATACGCGTAACACCTAAACAGCCGCCCGTTAGTGAGAGTGTTGACACCTAAATTTTGCCCAAATTATTTAGGGTTTTATCGCATAAAAATTAGGGCTTAATTCTTTTAATCCCTAAACCAAAAATATCTTCTTTAAATTGCATGGCATGTAAGCATTAGGTGCATTCACATTAATATGGTCTATTAGGACATATTTTCCTTTTTAAAAAAAAAGATTATTTAAATCCGTTTGAAAAAAGGGATTATTTAAAGTTTAAAAAAAAAAGGGAAAAAAGGACCCGTGACCAGCATTGAATGATGCTGGTCACGCGTGGTCCCCCCCATTATTGAATGCACCTGGGAAAAGGAAGAAGGACGCGAAGGAAGCAGAGGATAGAGGAGGAGGCGGTTCCAGGTTCCAAGGACCGAGGGTCGCGCGCTGGTTCCCATTTATATCAAGTAGATCCGCGATCTTCTTAGCCGAAAACGGATGGTGAAGGTCGCCGGGCCAAAGCCGAGAGAAAGGGAGGCCCCTTTCCTAACGTTAAAAGGAAGGCGGGAGCATCGCGCGTAAGGGAGTTCCGAGGGATTGAAAAGGAGAAGGAGAGCTCGTGAGAGAGATCCATGAGAGAGGGGGAGAAGAGTGAGATCGAGGGCGAACGGACCACCCATTTTTGACCAAGAAATTGGGGAAATTACAATTTTGCCCCTGGGGACCTCAATGCCCATTTTGGGCTCAAACGAAAATTTTTTTGAATTTTGATTGCCTGGCGGCCTTTGGGGCAACCCCGAACTTACCTATCGCCTGGAGTTTGACAACCCTATGATCAAAAATTGAAACCATCTCCTTGTTTACCCTGTCAATTTTTTTTTTGGAAAATTCGTCGGTCCGCGGCGGCCCCTAGCCACCCAGGTTGGCTGGCGCGCGTCGACTGGAAAGTAGGGTGGGCCGCCACGGACGCCGTGGTAAGGGCCCAAAAGGTAGGGCCCTGCACCTACGCAGCTCGGCGGCCGAGCTCTTTTTTTTCCTCCGTGGTTCTCGTTCGTCGTCTTTAGATGGGGTTGCTTCTGTAAATCTATGGGTCGGGAACTAGGCTATGCGCGTTGTAGGGTAGGAGCGAGGGAGACGAAGAGGCGGGGCTTTGAAAAACCGAGCTCCGGTTTAATCTAAATGTCTTATTTGTGTTTTGAACCGGGTAGGTTTTCACGAGGGTTTGATTGTTTAATCGGAAGGGCTTCAAAAAAAAGGGGCCTATTTGTTTTTAGGTGTTTTCTTGATTGGGCTTTGGGCGTTTTTCAAAAGAAAATCTTGTTTGTTTTGGGCTGGGCTTTTATTCAAAAAGAGGGGTTATTATTAGACCGGGCTCAATAAATGAGCCCGGTTTGTTCATGAAGTCTTTGCCGGCCGGAGGTTTAATGGAGATTAGAGCTGGTCGGATGTGGAGATCGAACTATCTCCGATTTTATTTTTATTTATTTTATTTTAATATTCCATTATTTTAATATAGAAAAAAAAAAATTTTAAAAAAGGCTCGAATTTTAGTTTTTTTTTTTTTATTTTCTTTTTTTCGAAAAATTTTTTTTTTAAAAAATTTCAAAAAATTTCAAAAAAAATTCCAAAAAATTTCAAAAAAATTTTAAAAAAAAAAGAAAAAAAAATCAGAAGTTTTATTTGGATTTTGAAATTAGTTTTCTTGCCCTTTTGCATGTTTAGTACTAGGTTTAATCTCACGTCGCTCGGTTCACACACTTTGAATTGCACGTTTAATTTAACTTCGCATGCAGTTAATTAGGTGTGTCTAAGCTTAGATATCAATCGTCATTTCCCTTAGCCTAGCTAGGAACAGAATTTTGAAACCCTCGACTATCGAGAACACGTTAGGTGATGAATTGAACAAGATCAGGTACCGAAAGGGCACTAGTTTGTCAATTAGTGTAATCAAGTCCCCGAACCCATCGAATCTCTGGTTCGTAGAAGTAAAGCTTTTCTCTCGTGCTTTACTTAAGTGTCTAATCGACCTACCAAAAACTGATTAGTGGCGACTCCTAGATGAAATCGATTTGTACGTCAGTGATTTAAATTTAAGTCGCGAATTGGTATGGGCTTGGGAGAGCTCGAGCTAGGTTCAGCCTAGTAATCCATTAGCCAACACCCCTTAGGCCTCGGGACCGTTTCGGGAAGGTCGCGACAGAGAGGCCCTAAAACTTCAAAATGAGCTATTTTAATCGCGATATTGAACCCGAACTTTGATATCAAAATTTCAAGGGTATTTGAGGTTATTTTGCAAGACGGACGCCATTTTAGAGTGGCCATACATATTTGGGACAAGAATGACTGAAAATAGAAATTTCGACAAAAAATGGGGAAAATTATATTTTTTTATTCTCCAGACCTCGATGCCCATTTCCGAGGCCTAAAAAAATTATTTTTCGAATTGATGCCATTTTATGGGGCAACCACACACATCTAGAGTGCATATGTCTTGAAAATTGAAATTTCGTTCCCAGATCAAAAATTACGGTTTGCCCTAGGCCATTTTAATTAATTCCGAATTTTAGATTTAATTTTGGGATTGACCAAAGGTTGGTTAGAACCGAATCCAGGTCTGGTCAGCCCCAAGTTCCAGTGATGTAGGGTCCGGTTCTCGGTTCCATTTTTGACCCCTCGGGTTCCGATTGGATATGGATTAATCTTGGCCATTGGATCAAGAGCAAAATTATCAAATGGCCAAGATTTTGACACATGAAATCCACTCACACTTCGTTGACCTGTTTGACTAGACTATCTCTCTCTCTCTCTCTCTCTCTCTCTCTCTCGTGAAGCTCATTTCAGCCATTTTCCCCGAAAACTTCTTCCTTTTCCTCTGTTTTTTCTGTTCTGTCGTGACTTATTCTGTCCATATTGGTACTGTTCATGCGGAGCAGTCCGGGGAAACTATCCCCGCCGAGCCAAAGACCACCAACAGCCCTTTCCGCCCAAGAACAGCCACCCTCAGCCCATTTCCAGCACTGAACAGAAGCAAACAGCAGCAAATCGCCATTTCCGTCGTCGCAGCGGACACGGCTTGCACCGGAATGCCGCCGTCGATCCTTACCGATCGTCAGCGATCGATCGCCCATTCTCGTCGTCCGAATCCTTAATAGGCGGTATAAACCCTAAACCCTAATTAGTTTAATTGTGCATTTTAGGGTTAATTGTGCCTTTTTGAGGGTTAATTAGGCTTAATTGTGAATGGATGTTTTATATGGGTCATTAGGACCTAATGAGATGTTTTAATGGTGAATTAAGGCTCAAAACAGCCCTTGTTCTGATACTATTCTAAAGTACCGAAAAGGCTTGTTCATGTCCTGGGACTTTGAAAAAACCGTTTTGTTTAATCTAAATGTCTTATTTGTGTTTTCGTTTAATTTTGAGTTTGGTTGTTTTGGAATTTGAAAAAAAAATTTATCGAAGGGCCCAAATGCCGTGTTAATTATATATATATATATGGTGGTTGGATGTTTAGGGCCGATGGTAATGTCAAATTTGATCTTAATCAGGTTTGAACGCCTAAATGAAGTCTTTAGAGGTTTAATGGAGATTAAAGCTGAATTTGACGTTGAAAATTCAACTATTTGGTTCTCAATTCCGATTGTAATCATTGATGGTCATTGATTTGATGGTGGGCATGGTTATTTGAGGGTGCCTTTCATCGATGGTAGGGAGGTAGTCTTTGCTTGTGGTTTTTCAAGTCATTAAAAGGAGGTTTTAGGTCAATTTCATTTGGTTCTGGTACTGTTATCATCCGAGGCTAGATGATCGAGGTTTAAATGGTTCCAGACTTGTAGAGTTTGGATATTTTTGGGGTTGGACTTGAATAAACCCGATTGAATGACCCCATGAGTGCAAGATCAATTAGCCTAAAACGGGCCTTAGGCATTAGATTGAATTGTGTAAGGAATATCGCGAAATAAACTCGGAATTGATTGGATTAGAATGGAAATGCTTGGGTATGCCAAGAATGAGAGGAATATGTCTAATTTGAGCATGGCTATGCTTGGCATGCTGGCATCGATAATTAACTTTAAATTCCCGGCATGTGGTTTACAAAAAAGTAATACGTTATGGTATGACGGAAATTGGGTGCTTAATGTACATGTTTGAATCTTATCCCCGGCGAGCCTCGCCTCGCCTGAGCCTCCGACCTCCACCCTCCCTAAAGGGCGCCCGGCGGGAGGGAAGGAACAACAAAAAAAAAAGGAAAAAAAAAAAAAAACAGAAAAAAAAAAATAAATATAAATTGTAATTAAAATGTAAATTGTAATTAAATTTGGGGATAAAAAGACATGACTTGAACTTAATAAATTATCATTAAGCACATTACAATTCGTTACAACGATCTATAAAAAAAAAAGGAGCACAATATATACGCCATAAAATGATCCCAAAACCTAAATATTCCGTGCACACCGCATGTGGGATCGAGGTCACATGTCGCTCGGATTATACTTGGGTTTCCCTAAGCTCATGTGGGCGCATTCGATATGAGAAACAAGGGTTCCCAAAATATTTGCCAACTCCAATAGTTCTTTTTATCCTCAATCGTCACTACCTGCTCCAAAGACCGGTAGCGGTAGTATCTCCATCGTTAAAGAATTTGAATTCAGTATTGCGATCTATCTCTTGTTGCCGGTATTGAGCCTTCTTCGTCCAATCAGCAACACAAGCTTGCATTTGCAATGATTCTGGATCTAATCTTGAACGATGTTCATCCAAAATATTACCTCCGGCACTAAATGCTTGTTCGACCGCAAATCGGGAACAAGGGGTTGAAAAAATCTGTTTTGCAATAAGAGAAAGGATTGGGTATCGGCTTGTGTGCCCTTCCACCAATCCAAAATTAAAAAATCTGTACCACATTCAGTAATCTCAAATGAAACGCTTAGATAACTCTCTAATTCAGAAATATTTCCTATTACTCCCTTTTGTTTTTTTTGTCTATGTAATAAAAGTTGGTACCCTCTACTAATTTTACCTGTACCGTCATTTTGTATCTCCGTAGATTGAGAGGATCCAGTATCACCTAAATTATATTTAGTATAAAATTCATTATATAATTCTATTACTACGTTTTTAATATTACGTACTAAAGTTGTAACATTTATCTCATCACAATGTAAATATTGATAATACACACGCAAAAAATCATTTAAGCCATCCAATTTGCAACGCGGATAAAAACACAAGTAACTAAATAAATAATGGAATTTTCCTATAATAATGTAGCCATTTCATTTTCATTGCAAGTATAGTATGTTGTAATTCAACATCATTTTCACATTCATCAAAAATTCCGACAATATTAATACACTCTACTAAAAATAAATGTGTAGTAGGATAATAAACACCGGACAAAGTATAAGTTGCATCATTAAAAACCTTTAAAACATCTAAAATTTTTTGGCAAATATCCCACTCTTGTGGGTATAAATTAATCTGAGGTACATTATCAGAAATGAATACACATAATAAATCTTTATATGCTAAAGATTCAGTAAGCAAGTGGAAAGTAGAATTCCAACGAGTTGGAACATCTTTTGGAAATCTTTTTGGCCTTCTGCCATTTTCTCTACAAAATTTACCCCATTCTCTCATTTTTGGGGATGTTTCCATAAAAATTGAATCGCCATTTTTTATGGTTGAAGAAAAATATCGAGAGTTTTCAAACCATCTTGTACACATAAATTTAAAACATGACAAGCACATCTAACGTGAAAAATTTTTCCTCCAAAAGCAGGTTTACAAATATTTTTAACTCGACAATTGAAGCGGTATTTGCTGCAGCATTATCAAAACCAATTGAAAAAATTTTGTTAAGCAAATAATATTCTTCTAAAATTTGCCTAATTAATCTATAAATATTATTTGCCATTATGATTATCATCGAAAACTCTAAATGCAATGACTCTTTTTTTGAATATTCCACTCGTCATCTATCCAATGACATGTTATACCCATGTAAGAATGACTTTGCCAAGGATCACTCCAAATGTCACTACCTATATGCACGCATCCATTAAATTGCATAAAAAAGTTTTGTAAATCTTTTTTCCTTTTTTGTAAAGATCTTTAATTGCTCGTTTAACTGAATTTTTAGAAACACGTTTTGCTTGTAGAGCATATGCATTTTGTACAAATTCATTAAAACCAAATCTTTCTCCAAAATTAAATGCTAAATGCTCAACGGAAATAAATTTGCCTAATTCTTCCTTATAAGTTTTGTCATTAAAACGAAATAAAGGGGAAGTGTTAGGATTGACGTACCCGGAAATTTGTTGTTGCCCGATATCGATTCCCGTTTCGGTTGGATGTTTGCTTCTAAGATGTCGTTTAAATGTTCCATATCTTTGTCCACCTGTATATTTATATATTTTCCCACAATATTTACAAATTATATCATACCTTTTTTCACCAATATCAAACCTTTCCGTTTTTCCAAATGTCGGATGAAGTGATTCCAAATGTCGATGTAAATTCTTGAGTTCCGCTTCCTTTGTTGTAGATATTTCTCCAGGAGGATTAAAACTTTCTTGAGTTCGGGACGGCACCCGACTCCATATCGGGGAAAAATGTTGATTTCATCATCTTGAAAATCTGCATATTCAGAATTTAAGAGGATCAAAAAAATTTAAGAATGATGGGATTCCGAGAAATGTGTGTGAGTATTGAGAGAATTGATATTTAAAAAAAAGAGAAGAAAATAACCGACCTTTTTTATTTTTTGCCGGATTGGCACTTGGCCCGACTTCCACTGAGGACTTAAAAAGTGAATTTTTGGGGGTGGCAACATTTAGAATCCAAAAAATTGAAAAATAATATTATGTTGGCCACACACATATGGAACGCGAATTTCGCCAATCAACGTCATATTATGTTGGCCACACACATATGGAACGCCGTTTGTCCGAAAATTGAAATTTCGGTTCGGGATCAAAAATTACGAAAATGCCCCTAGGCCATTTTTAATTAATTCCGAATTTTGGATTTAATTTTGGGATTGACCAAGGTTGGTTAGAGTTAATCCAGGTCTGGTCAGCCTTGGGTTAGTGGCAAATGATCATTTTACCCCTAAATTATTGGATATGGATTAATCTTGGCCATTGGATCAAGGGCAAAATTATCCAAATGGCCAAGATTTTGACACATGAAATCCACTCACACTTTGTTGACCTGTTTGACTAGACTTATATATATATATATATATATATATATATATATCTCTCTCTCTTTCTCGTGAAGCTCATTTCAGCCATTTTCCCGAAAACTTCTTCCTTTTCCTCTTATTTTACAATCTTGGCCATTGGTGACTTATTCTGGCATCCATATTGGTACTGTTCATTTGACTAGAATAGTATATATATATATATATATAGCTGTCCCTCGTGAGCCAAACCACCACCAACAGCCCTTTCCGCCCAAGAACAGCCACCCTCAGCCCATTTCCAGCACTGAACAGAAGCAAACAGCAGCAAATCGCCGTTTCCATCGTCGCCGCGGACTGCCGACTTGCACCCGGAACGCCGCTGTCGATCCTTACCGTTCGTCGGTGATCGACCGCCCGTTCTCATCGTCCCGAATCGTTAATAGGCGAGTATAAACCCCTAAACCCCTAATTAGTTTAATTGTGCATTTTTTGGGGTTAATTAGGCCTAATTGAGGGTTAATTAGGCTTAATTGTGTGTGGGATGTTTTGTATGGGTCATTAGGACCTAATGAGATGTTTTAATGGTGAATTAAGGCTCAAAACAGCCCTTGTTCTGGTACTGTTCACAAAGTACCGAAAATTGCATTATTTGTTTAAGTTTTGGTATTAATTGAATTCAATGATTCAAGGCTTAGAATTAGATAATTAAGGTGTTAATTCGGCTCATTTGAGGCTTAATTATATGTATTTGGTGGTTGGATGTTTAGGGTAGGTGATTAGGCCTTAATTTGATGGTTTAAAGGTGGTTTAGTGCCTAAATGTGAATTTTTCCTGGTACTGTTCATGAGTACCAAAAATGCTAAATTTTGTCTAAGTTTTGTACTAATTGGGTTCAATTGTTGGTGACCTTGAATTGGTCATTATATGGCTTAATTAAGCTTATTTGAGGCTTAATTATGTATATTTGATGTTTGGGTGATTATAGTATTTGATTGAAACTTAATGGAATTGTTTAAAGGAGGTTTAGTGCATATGTGAAATTTGGTTCTGGTACTGTTCACCAGAACCGAATTGTGCCTTTTTGTACAAATTGAGATTTAAATGGTTCTTTGACTATGGTTTGAGTTTGGATATTTTTGGGGGTTGTTTGGGACTTGAATAAACCCGATTGAATGACCCCATGAGTGTAAGATCAATTAGCCTAAGGCGGGCCTTAGGCGCATTAAATTGAATTGTGTAAGGAATGCGCAAAATAAACTCGGAATTGATTGGGTTAGAATGGAAATGCTTGGATATGCCAAGAATGAGAGGAATATGTCTAATTTGAGCATGGCTATGCTTGGCATGCTGGCATCGATAATTAACTTTAAATTCCCGGGCATGTGGTTTACAAAAAGTACGTTATGGTATGACCGGAAATTGGGTGCTTAATGTACATGTTTGAATCTTATCAAATGTTGGCCTTCGGGTCGGGCCTACAGGTTGTTCTAATCACTTGTGACCTTCGGGTCAGGGCCTACGGGTCGATTTATCAAACTGTTGGCCTTCGGGTTGGGCCTACGGGTCATTTTATTAACTGTGGCTTTCAGGTCGGGCCTATGGGTCGTTATATTTAACTGTGGGCCTTCGCGTCGTTATAATTGCACGTGAATCGCATTAATGCTAAATACCTAACCTGCAAGAATATGAGATGACGTATTGGGCTGTGAGCTGGGTGAAATTTATATTGAATTACTGGTTCATTGTTTGATGTGTTTTATTTACCCTCTGGAGGTGCACATTAGCCTAGTTTAGGATTAGTGGTTTGTACTTGCTGAGTTTTCTCATGGTTGTGGTAAAATCGACATTTCATATCCTCGGCCATGAATTTTGACGACGCGCCGTTACATTTTAGGATCCCCACTCACATTGAGCGCACAGTGACGGTTCATCCAGTGGGGAATGACAAGGTGTACATACGGCATTATACGTTAGTTTGGGTAGATGTGGGTTTAGCACATGAGGAGACCCACGAATATCTAGCTTGGTGTTTTCGGGACCGTTTTGGAGACGAGTTTGGTCCCATTAGGTCTGTCGATGTCCCGTTTGTCGGAGAGGGTCAGTTGGACCGGTAATGTCCAGACGACGATGTTGTGGATGTTGATATGAAGGATAGTTTGGATTCTGATGTCGAGTATGAGATTGCAGATGATGAGGAGGAGCACGAAGAGTTAGGGGGACTAGCTTTTGAGCCGGAGGTAGTGGATCCCATCCCTGAGCAGGCGGACGCTGAGGCCCCTGAGACTATGGATATAGATGAGCATGTGCAGCAGGACCTGGAGCCAGAGACCGAGTCGGAGGCTATGAGTTCCGAGGAGGAGCCGGAGCAGCCTGAGAGTTCCTCTGAGTCCTCGAGTTCCGATCCAGACTAGGAACCTTAGATTAGGTCTCAGTGTTAGGAGTAGAGGCCAACCCCTTTTTGACTGTAGCCTCTAGTGGATAGTCCGATCCCCCTAGGCCACCGATCCTTTTTGTACTCGTGGCCCTTTTCTTGTATCTCTGGGTTTAATGGATATTGTATATAAGTGTTTTTAAATGAAAGTATATGTTGTTTTTAATTGTTTGTAAATTGTTAACTCTTGCTATTCATGATTGCTAATATTTTTTCTGGGTGTATATATACATTATATATACGTCGTTTCCGCATGTGGCGTGTTTTCTCTGATTTGAGTTTTCGGGTCGGTGACGTAACCTGGGAGCGTCGCACCTTATTTCGACCTATATGCAGACGTTCATGCTTCGTGGGGTACGGGGCGTGACAATAGAAGTACTAGTTGATGTAATAATGGTTGTTCACATTCTTTATAAATTGCTTAGGGGGACTTTGTGTTTGCCAAGACAAAATCGACTCGATTATCTATAGGGTAATTGTATTTTCACAATAATAATAATTTCTTCCACAATCTAAGAACTAGAAAATTTTCTTTCACGACAATAATAACTTCTTCCACAGCCATTTTATAACTTAATATCCGACGTACTTGTGTAACAGTTTTGGAAAAAGTAATTAGGGGTGAGGAAATATCATTAGCCATTTGTAAGGGAACTAATTAGCTAATCACATTTGTAGTGGAGGGGAGAGGAAGGTCTTTAATGGAAGACAGATTCATCGGATAATAATTTGTGGAGGCACGAGAGGTAATTGTTGGAGTAAATGGCAAGCGAGAATTTCTTTTGGCAATATATTAGAAACTTGTTAGAATTGATTCAATATATTAAAGAATTATTTCTGTTTTGGTAAGGTAAAGTAGTCGAAAGTTCGATGTGGCGATAGATAGGTATGATGCAGCGAAATCATGGTTATTTTCTAGATTTTGATGCAATTATGTCTGGTGGTTATTACAATTATTATTTGGCTATTCTTCTTATACAGAATAATTTTCATGTAATTTGGGGATGAATACAACTATAGTTGTTTATCATGGTTTCAGCAAATTAGCCAATGTGCTTGAGGTTGTAATTGGGGCTTAGTGCATCATAGATCAATTCCCCAAATCACTGAAGTTCTAACTTTCTTTGCATTGTTGAAAAATCTTAGAATGTTTTTTGTGTATTATCTTGGTCATGCCCTTTAAAACTGGAAGTACCTATGTAGTGCCAAGAAACTATTCTTGCACTTTTTAGTTCTGCTTGTGATATCACATATGCCTTTATCGATTTGCTCATGGCCATGTTTCAGGGGATACAAGCTCCTCGCGCATCGTTTGAGAACGATGAAGCAAGCCAGTCAGTCATTTCGATGAAGTATGCTAGTCATTTCTCTTCTTGCATCTGCAACACATATATTGATACTCATGGAAATCATCATCGATGATGTTAATCAAGGATTTGTACTTGGCTTAGTCGGAATTCAAAGACCTAAAATAACCCAGGCTGCATATGCTGGATTCTTAGTGATGTAAATCTAAGGTTCTTCATTCCTGCAAAAGAAATTGTCTGAGGTTCTACAACTATACAACAGAAGGAAGACGATTACAATACCGAAAGGAAGTCATAAAGCTAAAATCCATTAACAAAAACTCATTTCCTATGTATCATCCAAAACTACCACTTCTTGAAATGTCGGAGTCCTGGAGTGTCGCTGTTTGATATGAACATACCGTTCTAATTCTGGAGGAAATGTCAATCAAAGAATAAATTTGCAAGAGGAATGATACAGTGCGAATTACTGACTTCTTCATCATCTTCATCCTTTTCTTCGGCTTTGACATAGATATTTAAAGCACAATGGATTACCGAGTTCTTTTGTTTCCTCAATGTTGCATTGTCATGAACATGACCGTCAGCATCTTCCTCAATTTTTCTCATGGTTTCAAGTTCCACTTCAAGATCTTTGACCTTCAAGACTCAATTTTCATGAATTTAGTTGCATCATCCAAAACAATGACACTTGAACGAACACGAGCATATGGAGTCAGAAAAGTCAACGCACAACTAGGTAATGACAGCCTCTTAACCATGTAATGGTCTTAAGATGGGAATATCACAACCAGAACGACCCATAATAGATAAAGCATCCATATAAAAGCTCAACAACACAGAAAATATTACAGATTGAAAAACACTGCTAGCTTTCCAGGGCGAAACTTGTGATGTATTTATCAAACAGTTCCATACTGCCTTTCATCCTTTGAGTATACCTGATTAGTCCTGGAGATACTATCAAAATGACTACTGGCATATGTTCAAACTACAGGGAGAAGTTCGGGGCGACCAGCTGGGTAAAGAAATACCAGTATCTACTGCATAGAAGCTGAAATTCTGGATGGCACAAATCACAACTCTTATCTCGAAATACAAAATGGTGGAGACGCAGCAGACATTTCTCTTGATCGGAGATGATGAGTGGATAGAAGACTTGACATATTCTCCAAGAGCAAAGAACATAATGTTGTTGAGAATTGTCTTACAGCAATCTCTTGATTCAATCTGGCTATGAGATCTTCCATGTCTGTTTTTGCTGTAGATAAATTTTGTTGCGTAGTTGTAAGAACTCTGTTCAACTTTTACCGCTCTTCTGATGGAAAAGGGACAGCTAAGACACTTGGAAGACTGTAACCTTCCGCTGGAAGGATTTTGCACGTCAGGAAATTCGGGATTGTGCGTAGCGTTGTTTGCAAGGGGGCTCCTCTGCCACTCACCATGCTGTTTACACCTCTGTTTCATACTTCAAGCCAGGAAAATCTTTCTATATTGTCCAAAATGGACTTTCTATTAAAGAGTCCATACTCCAAACTTGCTTCCGGATAGGTCAGCTCATGTTCAGAGTTGCCATTGCCAAGATCAGCAGAATCACTATGCCCAAGTCTTAGTTATCCAAGTTCAGATATCTAATAGTATGAATCATTGCCCTGTTCTGACAATATAGATGGACTTGCAGCACTATTAAAAACATCAGCTACAGGTGGTGGTGTTAGCACTGGAACTGCACCAGCGGCAATAGAATTTGCATCTGAGCTCTGCAAATGTACCTCATCAAAATCAACAAAATATAGGAAAACATATATCAGTACCATTACCCTCATGTCTGTCATGCAACAATCTCGGTTCAAGTGAAGAGAAAAACCGAACTGATGGGGATTTATTAGATGAGCACCTACACGACCTCCCAGCAGCTTCAAGCTCGAGAAAGTTTGCTACCTAGCTGATTGTAATATATTGGTATCAGGAAGGAGCTTATCCATCCAATCCTGCGGAGAACACCTTCTCTGCAGTGAACCAAATATTTGAGCACATTACCATTCCTGGGAATGAATTTGTTAAGTAAAAAAGTAGCACCAAACAGAGAAAATTATTTTACGGTAGATCTTGGGATGAATAATAAGTAAGCCCTTAATGCAAAAATTGTAAAGTTTGAGCATATTGCTATATCAGAAGCAAAAGCCAAAAGAAATTATGAAGATCAATGAAAAACACACTTCTAATGAAACAGAGAGAACTAATGCAGAAATGAAATCCACCTAAAATACAAGTATCTATTTGATTAAAAGACACAGCTTGTAGAAAAATGAATGGTAGGGCACAATAAATACGAGACAGAGAGAAGAAACATAGCATTTTCTTTGGAGGAGTTGGAGGCAGCATTTTCACGGGAAATCCCCTTTTAAGAAGCAAAAACATGGAGAAAGGTATCCAGTTTCCGGAATAATTTGCTTGAATGTTTAACCATCTCCTTGTTGAAGAGGATTTAGGTGCTTATGAGCGTAATTCCGGGAATTAGATACATTGGTTAATGCCCATCAAGAGTAGACAACTGCCTAAGCAATGATACACTATGCAATCATGAAACAGAACAGTCGCCTCCTTTGAAACTTCAAAAAATCACGACATCTACCCAACATTCCTCGTGTTGTTGCGATCCCTTCTGGCAATTGTACGCCAACTTGAACCCTGTAAAACTGTTCTACATGAATGTTAAAAGAGCAAATGACTTTTTTGATACCTGTACTTCAAGTAAAGGTGGCGAGTTGCCGTAACAAGATATTGGTATGAGGATATTCATCTTCCGGAATAGATAGATATCTACATATCTAGTTATTCAGATACAAATCCTGTCACTATTTACAACAGAGAAAACCTAAAGAAAAGGAAATGATTGAGATTTCTTTACTTACTTCGATACATTTACCTTCTTCTAAACTTATCCTGAAGCCTTTATCACATAATTGGTTGATGCTGATTAAGTTGTGGTTCAGTCCCTTTACGAGAGAGACATCCTCGATGATCAAATTATCCGGCTTTATGTTGCCTCTACCAACAATTCTGCCTTTATCTTTTTCTCCAAAGGTGATAGTACCACCGTCAATTCAAACAATGTTTATGAATTTGGTAACATCACCGGTCATGTGTCGCGAACAACCGCTATCGAAATGCTACTTATTTTTTTCTCTTCATCACCTACAAGAAAGTAGAATTTTGTGAATCTATCAGCATTCTTAATACGTTGCAGGCGAAAGGCCTATTTGATTGCAAGTTATGACAGCCACCAGACTCGATTGGAGGACTGGAATCGCTATTTGATTGCAAGTTATGACAGCCACCAGACTCGATTGGAGGACTGGAATCGCTGCTTGAGTTGGATTTATACGAAGCAAATATTTCAAAATTACTTGATTCCGTTAGAAATCTTAAAAATGTTAGAAGTTGATGAAGATTGGGAAAAATATAAGAGAGCTTACAAACATTTCGAACCCTCAAATTGGGCGGCCCAAAACTGGAAATTTTGGAAAATGGAGTCTTGAGAAGGTGCAGTAACTTCTGAGGGCCGGTAAGGCTTACTTTGGGGTCTGGAATTCATGCCATTCTTACCGTTGTACTGCGCATCACACATACTACTTCATGTGAATTTGCTGGAATTTTTGGAATCATTGCAATTTTTGGAAAAAATATAGCATACTTGGAAAATTATGTGTTTATGTTATTTATTATGGTAAAATATTAGGTTTTAAATTTGGTATATGAAGTGTTTTGTTTTTTTGGTCTCCATATGAAGTGTTTCAATTGAAAACATGTGGACATAGAAATTCCTGAAATTGAATTAAATTCTTGAAAATTACGCTTTGCATGTGTCAAAATGTCTCCAATGACATGAATGCTTGTTAGATTATTACTTATCAAAACAATTAATGGAAAGTGAGTTTGGAGTTTCCGGTGGTAGTTTGGAAAATAATATCAAACTACGAAAATTCAATTATAGGACTATTTCATGAGAAAAATTATTTTCTGACATTTCGGGAAAACACAAGGTAATTTACTAACTTGTAAGTATTTTTGAGCTATTTGATATGTGTCGAGCCCACAATCCGAGGGCCAAACCTCGGAGGGCGTTTTCGTAATTTTACCAACCCGGGGCTTTTTCGCCCAAGACGGTCTAGTTGTTATATTAAGTTAATATTTTCTGTAATGAGCATTAAATTGTGTTTTGGGCCGGACAGATTCATCGGTTAACTCCGCATAGTATGACTTTGTGAGTGATCAAGGTAAGCGACTTTTACCACTTCTATGTTTCGTAAAAGTTGCATGACATTTTTTTTTTATAGTGAACGAAACTTATATGTGTTAATTCATGGCATGTTTCGACCAAAAAAAATATTCACGGCATGCATTTTGAGATATAGAAAATGAATTATTTTGTGGCACGCTATTTATGAGAAATCGGACCCGATGTTGGATAATTTTGGCATCAAGCGAAAGTTGTTCGGAAAAGTAACGAAGCTGAAAATACTATCTATGTTAATGATATCTATATGGCGGCATATCGCATAGTGATTTAGTTTTTGTGCTCATCATCAACCTACGTAGTGAGATATGGTGTATGCATGCACAAACTGGTTCTATTTCGGGATTTAATAACGGCTGACGTGATTTCGGGGCTTAATCATAGCTGATGTGCTTTTCGGGATTTGACGATACCCAATATGGTTTTCGGTCTGTGTCATCTGGCAGAGCATGACCGTAGGATTTTGACATGAGCGACCGAGAATGATTTTTGCTTGCTATATTATACGTTGCACTATGAGTCATGTAATTATGGAAAGAAAATGTATGGAATATTAACATTATTTGAGAATGCATGTTGAAGCTAATGTCATGATGCACATAGTCAGATATACATATTTATAATATTGCATTGTCCTTTGCTTGATCCTATAGAATGTGGTGGCTGTCACTTACTGAGCCATGGTTTTGTTCGAACCGCCTTTAATCACCATTTCATGTTTCAAGAATGGAGGACGGTGACGAGTTTACAAAGATGGCGTGGGGCGGCTTAGAATTTATTTTGCGATTTGAAGAGAAGTTTATTTTATTGGCGGTGATAGAGGCGATGTGCCATATTTCAATGAATTTCTCCTTTTTTGGCTCTTGGCACGACTTCGCGAAGTGAATTATATGCTCAAACTCAACTAGAACTTGGCCTCATTAGAATTTTTGTCACGCCCCGACCCTCGAGCATGCAACAACCCCTAATCACTTAGGTCATTTGTATACAGCGTCTCAGGACTCGTCGCCGACCTTTCATTTTATCTTTCGATTACACATGCTGAATCGACAACAATCACCCAATCATAACAATAAATAGCAGGGATAGTAATGACACTCAACAACAATCATGCCAAAATGCAATTTTATTTATTTACTAGATTAACCCTAGCGAAACACATTTATAAGCCCTTCAAGGGTATCTTCCTTACGATCCTACCAAAAAGATACCGGGCCAGGGGTCAATTTACTCCTTCCTAAAAGGGGGTCATCCCAAAAAGAACCGATCCCAGACATGTCCCTCAAGGACTATCAGGATCCACCACTGACCAGACAAATGGGTCAATATCCATAGGGTCCTAGACCTCCTACCCATAGCTCCCATCTAGAGGACCATCGAAGCTCCTCAAAGGGCCGAATAGGTCCTCGCTCTCACGGATGAACCATGCCTGGAACCGATGAGGGACCCACATAGCTAGACCATCATCCACCCACACAGTAGACATGTGGCACTCAAAAAGATGTGGCTTGCCAGGAAAACGATGGGTAGTAATAATACTATCCATATCCCGCTGCACCCCAAACAGCATCGGGTGGCTCACTATGTTAAGGCCTTGGAAAACAGTTAACAACAATAAATGAGATATAAATCTCAGCAAGTTAACGATCTAAGCCTCGTTTAGGAAGTCAACTTGTCTCGGATGTACCTAAAACATGCAGCAATATAATGATGGCAGATCAATAGCAATGTAACCCCTTGCTCTACTTTAGTTATACACAGTGTCAGGCAACTCAGTACAGCATACACAAACACGCCATTACACAATCGCAGGCATCCTTACCTTGCCTTGGTATATGCCCTGCATGTTATAATCATCATGTGCCATAATAATGCAATAAGCATATAACGTAATTAGAACACATAACAACTTTCCATGCACAATGCACCCACGTGTATTCCGATTTTTAAGACTACTCAGGGTCACGGCACAACCTCACGGTTTAGCGGTCTTCCAACATGACCAACATCTATCATGGCCACTCAAGGCACGCCCATCCTCACACGAGGGTCTTCCGGTTTAACTGGGTATTGATCACGGCCACTTAGGGCACGCCCGAAATCCATCGGAAGTCTCATCACAGCCATTCAAGGCACACCCACAATCACGCGGGAGTTTCATCACGGCCATTCAAGGCACGCCCGCAATCATACTTGGGTAACGGTTCTCATTATGTGACCACCCAAGCACCCAAACCACTCAAGCAATTTCTCCTCATTTAGTTACTGCTGACATGGTTGTGCTCACACATCAAAATACTACAACTTTCATGTCTAAAAATGCAATAATAAATTCACACGTGATCACAAACACACAATTAAACCATCAAACTTTGCATTCGTCCATTTTTAAAAATAATTGCCCTATTTAACTTATAAAATTTGACATATAAACTCGACACCTCGGGGTTTACTATTTATATGTTCACAAAAACCCTTTTAAAAAATTAAATAATAAGATTTCACATAGGGCAATTATTATTAAGGGAAAAGTAGGCGTTAAACGGCATGAAATGTGCATAATTCAACACTTAGATTAAGCAAAAAACACTCATATAAAATTCACTTATCGCCCTAATTGCAATAACTTATTGTCCAATTGGTGATAGCTTATCGCTCATTGGTGATAGCTTATCGCTCATTGGTATCACCTAATTGGTGATAGCTTATCACTCAAATTACGATAGCTTATCGTCCTTTAGACAATAGCTTATCACCCTTTTTACGATAGCTTATCGTCTTTTTTACGATAGCTTATAACCCTTTTGCCTATAGCTTATTTTCCTTTTACAATAACTTATCATCATTTCCTTGATAGCATATCGCCTATTTGGTGATAGCTTATCTCCAAAACTTCAATAGCTTATCGTCCAACTTTCCAATAATTTATTGCTAGTTGATAACCTATCAACTAATTAATCACCATTAATCACTAACCACCTAATTAACTTAATATCAATGAATCCTAAGTAAGTTTAACGTACTAATCGAAGGATTAGAGCGTTAACTCACCCGTTAACGATTCTGACGACACGGGCACGACGGCGGCAGTGAGGGCTACATGTGGCTCGATCCGGAAACAACACGAGATGGCGACATGGTCGGACAAAGATCTCAACAGCATTCGTAGGGCTGATTTGGGCTTGCGGTGAAGGTGAACCGGCGATGGAAGTGGCTCGGACGGACGGCGCAAGGTGACGGGCGGTCACAGCGCTCAATGGGTGGTGGCAGTGGCTCCACTGCAGCAAAACAACTACCAAGGGAGGGCAGTTCTGCTAGTGGCCGAAGGAGGGAGAGAGGGAGAGAGCGGGGCCGGATTTAAGAGGGAAGAGAGAGAGAGAGAGAGAGAGAGAGAGAGAGAGAGAGAGAGAGAGAGAGAGAGAGAAGTGCGATACTTCTATCTTCCCCAAAGTCTTCATTCATCATGGTAATTCTCCCAAAGTCTTCACTCATAAATGCTTATTCTCTCTCTTTATCTCTTTGTTCAATAATGCAATAAGGGTATTTTGGTCATTTCACATTTTTGGCACAAATTTCTCATTTTTCCCTTGGGTCAAAGTCAAGAGACAGGCATTGGAACGGGCCTAATTGAATAGAAATGGGCTTGAAAAGTTCACGGGCTCAAATTGGGTTTAAATTTGCTATTGGGTTTGAAAATGGTAAAGTGAGCTTAGTGGGCCTCATTGGGTCCACTTGAATTTGTTTGGGCCCAATGGCTGAAGCACCTTGGGCGTGAGGCCCAATGGGCCTTTGCTCGGCTCACTTTCTCGTGGCTCCAATTTTTGGCCCAAAATTTCCTTTTTCGAAAATTTCGAGCAAATCGATAAATTGGAGGATTAACGAGAGTTGATCCTCTAATGAGTGATCAATTTAGAATGAGATTTAACTAATAGTGCATTGATGAAATAGTCATTTTATATATCTCGAAAAGGGTTGAATTTCAGGATATCACAACTTCATCTCGATTAGTGAGAAAGGTAGGATTGTCATAACATTTGAAATTACGCTCATAAGATGGATCCATATGTACTATTTAAATATAAGAAGAAAAACAATTCAATTGCTCAACAACATTTTGTACTTGCTCCAACCACAACATATAGCGCAATTGACCTCCACTCATGCCAAGACTTGATTGAACTTCATGACGACCTCAAAATAAATTTCTAACATTGGCAAGATTCTAGTATTTTTCGATTCCTTCAAGTTGTCGATTCCCTTCAAGCTATTGATTCCCTTGTTCATAAATGACCAAATTCTGCTATCATCGATTAAGTTTATCACATGTCAATAATAACCAAAAGTTTGTCATTTTCGGGTGTGAACAGTTTGTAAGAGTTGTTGATTCAAAGGCCAACAAGAAGGCTCCAACCGTCGCTTGATGGCACCCTGCAACCAATGAACGAGCCATTTGTCAGCTTGACAATGTCCCTGCACAATAAAGGTTCAAATCTTTTGCATTTGAATCTAGCGACAAGATTACCAGAATCCATGGAATGATCGATCAAGTCGAAGGAAGAAACGACCAAGAAACAACATTTCGACGGGTTTCAATTCTTTCGAACAAGAGAGATTTGATGCTTAAACTTGCAGTCTACTTTCAGGACTTGTTCGCATCGAAGCGAGTTTTTCTCACTGAGGGATGATGCAGGACTGCTATTATTCAGCAAGATGGGAACTTAATTTATTTCCTCATCTATAAGAGTATAATGCCATTTTTGGACAATATTATATTTATTTATCCCATTGGGGTCTTTGTTTGAAGATGAAAATTTCATATTTAAAAATTGAGGAGATTATTTGACGTGAGTCCAAAAGGTGAGGAGGCTTTTTCACATTTTCTCTTTAGAATATTCAAGATGAGATATGGAGGGACATGTAAATCAAGAGGAAAATGAAGTTGAAGAGTTAAAAGTACACATCGAATTTTATTTTTGGCCAAAACGTATCGATTTGCAATGGTTCGTATGACTACCCTTAAAGCCAGATAGTCGAATAAAGTTTAGAATGCATAAAAATGTACAAAAAATTAGAAGAAAGCTACGTGAATCAACTGAGGAGCTTGAAATCCAAATAAGCAGCCCGTATTAGGCCATTTGTCAAAAGCACACTCAAATAATATCGCATGACTTTAGTATCTTAGATAAAAACGATAAGTGCAACAAAAGTTTTAAAACTTACCGCGAAAGTACTATTGAATTCTAAAACCTTCAAAAAGTATAATTAAATTCTAAAATTTATCAAATTAGTGCCATCAAGTTTTTCAGTATTTCAAAAAAAAAAAAGTTCTTCAATGAATTCCATCATACCTTGTTAACGAAAAATACTGACGTGACTTCTTTTTTTAATTTATTTTCTCTCTTCTATGTGGGATCCTACGTGCCTCAAGGTTAACCAAAGCACTAAAATGACATTGTTTTGATCAAAATCTCAAATTTTAACCCAAACTTTTGTTAAATTAGATTACAAAAAGGCTAAAGGTTAAAAAAAAGAACAAGTGGGAGTGCTAGCCCCTAGCCCTACCAGCCCAACCTCGGTGCAACCCTCTCCCGGAACCTAGGCCGGTGGCACAGGTGGAGAGCCTAGTCCTCCTCCCGCCGATGGTTTTTTTTTTTTCTCTTTTTTTGTGTGTTTTTATTGAAATTTATCTTTTTTGTTGTTTTTTAGTTTATCTTTCTTTTCGGAAAAACTTTTGGATTTTTTAAATCTTATTTCATTAAGATTTGATGTAAATTAGGATTTAAATCAAAACCAGGTCGTTTTAGCTTGTCTTTACTCTTTGTTCAAAAAAAAAATTTGTCTTTACTCACCGGTTGAAGTGAATGTGTGACTTCTTGAATCTTTTGAGTGGATGGCAGTTAGTTAGAGATATTAAAGGCTTAATTTTCTTGAGTGCTTAGTTTTTTAGTTTGTCTGGATAAACTTTTAATTTTTTATTTTTTTTTTTTAATCTAAATTTTGCAGTGAATACACCTTGATTTTTTTAATCTGAATCACTTGAAACTTCCACGAGTTGACACCTACAATCACATATAATTTTTTCATAATTTGTTTTGAAATTTGGATAACATTTTAAATTTGAAAGTTATTTTTTAGGTTAATATCACGTAAAACCTCAAACTGATACATCTGTAACAAATTTACTTAAAATTAATTTTTTAACAATAATAACCTTGAATCGGTACACTTATGATAAATTTAGTCTCCGTTAATTTTCTTTAAATTTTACCATCAAATTTCTGAGTTAAATAATACGTGATAGTTGACGGATGTACCAATTTGAGATTTTAGCCTCCGTTTATCACAAGTATATCGGTTTGTAGTTTTTTATGGTATTCATCCAATTTAATGAAAATTAATGATTGTCACAAATGTATCAGTTTAGGGTTTTTTATTGTTAAAAAATTAGTTTGGAGTAAATTTATCACAGATGTACTAGTTTAGGAGTTTTTGTGGTAAAAACATTAATTTTTGGTAAATTTATTATAAGTATATCGATTTGAGATTTTTATGATATTAAAATTTTTTTTTTTCATATTAAACAATGCAAACAAGCAGTCCAGCGCTTAATTGGGTTACAAAATAGGCTCTGACACTGTCAAAAGATTGACAAAGAAACCAAAAATCGAAGACCTATAAAGTAGTAGCACTTTATGCTTGATCACTTTTTATTCAAAAAATTCGTTTTTCGACCCAAAAAAAAAATTAAAATAAAGCGTGGATCGTTGCTCCAAAGTTTAAACACACAATGATGTCGTTAAGACTTAAGAGGATCAACACGGCCAAAAGGCGGTAGTGTCGTCAACTGTCGCGGTCGTCACTTCGGTCTCCTCGCCGCCATTGGTCTCTTCCTCTCTTTCGGGGTCTTGGAAGCCAAGAGAAGAGACGGTGTTGACCTCTAGTCAACTTTCTTGAGTCTTGGTTCAGAGCTGTGGTCTCTACATTGACTCCGCAGCTCAGTCGATTTGCTCTTACCCGATTGTTCCATCTCTTCTTTGGCCTTTGAGCCTCAAACCGGAGGAACGGAAGTCGGGTTTCGCGGGGGCGGTGAGCGGTTGCGATTTTCGCTTTGGTTTGGCGCCTCTTCGACCGGATCTCGAAACGAACAATTCCGACCGATGGTGTTGACTTTGAACTGTGATGATCGCTGCTGGACTCGGATTACGTTCACTGGAGTCAGCATAGCGGTCTGTGATGTTGGTGGGTGCTAGAGACAATGCATCAATGCATCCTGCGATCGTAACTACTTCGATTTTCAGACCGGTACCTTGTATTTCTCAGTTGCAAATTGCTTGAGAACGAAATTGGAGTTCCAGCTGACGTCTTTCCCGGTATGTCGTTTCTCAGTATGTGGTTTCTCCGAAATTATTTATGATGTCTTTCCCTTGATCCCGGAGTAGCTTATTTTTTCCGTGAGCATTTTTTCGTTGTGATCTTGCACTTTTTTGGATGGAATGTGCATGGCTTCTTTTTCTAACTGCTTATTGAGCTTTTGCATTTGCCATTACGTGCCACTGTCGATTACTGCGACGAAGTTTTTGGGACACATGGGATACTTTCAGAATTGAACCTTTATGAAAAGAAAGCTTCCTTACAAATAATAAAAAGGGGTTGGACTGGATATATTGCTCATCTCTTAGTCCATAAATCCGAGTTAGGTCGTGGATATCGTCATTTAATCAGGGGGAAAGCTTCCTGATTTGATGCTTTCTTTTTTTTTTTTGATAACCGATTTGATGCTTTCTTTTGATGCAGGATCTCTTCTAGAGGAAAATGAGGTCAACATCCTCGGTGCACGGTTGTCTCATCTCTGTGTTTGAAATTTGATTGCTTTTTCCCATTTGCTTGCCACAAAATGATATTGGACGTGATCGCTAGTTCGTCATTGCCTCCTGGATCTGAAGCCCTTTCCCAAACGGTGGAGTGCATTGTTGATGTTGTAGTTGCTTCCAATGATGTTCTCGTTGAGAAGGAAAGTTTTAAGGTACTTGCTACTTACTTGGAAAGGATTGTCCCAGTAATTAAAGAATTGAGTCGGAAAGAAATCAGTAATTCTCAAAGCTTGCATGCTCCTATCGAGATTCTTAATAGAGAAGTCAACAATGCCAAGCGACTTACGAGGGAGTGCAGCAAGAGGAGCAAAGTGTATCTTTTAATGAATTGCCGCAAAATTGTGAAGAGCTTGGAGAACGGCATAAGAGAGATCAGTAGAGGATTAAGCCTCCTCCCGTTGGCTTCCATGGATCTCTCTTCTAATATAAGTGAGGACATCAGGGTTCTATGTGACAACATGGAGAAGGCGGAGCTTCGGGCTGCTTCAGCTGAAGAAGAGATTCTAGAGAAAATTGAATCCGGAATACAGGAGAGGACTGTCGACAGATCCTACGCAAATAATTTGCTGGTTTGTATTGCGGAGGTGGTTGGTGTATCTACTGAGAAGACGTCCCTGAGGAGAGAATTTGATGAGTTCAAGAGAGAGATTGAAAATGCTTGGCTGCGGAAGGATCAGGCAGAAGCTATACATATGGAGCAGATAATCTCTTTGTTAGAAAGGGCAGATGCTACTTCATCTCCTAAGGAGAGGGAGATAAAATACTTCACCAAGCGAAAGTCTTTGGGAACTCAACCACAGGAACCTCTCCAGTCATTTTACTGCCCAATCACTCGAGACGTCATGGTGGACCCTGTGGAGACATCATCTGGACATACTTTTGAGCGAGGTGCAATAGAAAAGTGGTTTGCAGAAGGGAATAACATGTGTCCTCTGACAATGACTCGTATAGATGCATCAATTTTATGGCCAAATAAAACTCTGCGACAATCTATTGAAGAATGGAAGGACAGAAACAACATGATTGTCTTTACCAAAAAAAAAAAAAAAGAAACAACATGATTACGATTGCTTCCATAAAAACGAAGCTCGAGTCAGAGGATGAAGAAGAAGTGCTTCGTTGCCTGGAGCAGCTACAGAAGCTCTGTGAACAAAGAGATGTGCATCGAGAGTGGGTAATAATGGAGGACCACATACCCATATTGATCGAACTTCTGCGTTCAAAAGGTCGAGCTACTCGAGACATTAAAAGTCTTGTGCTCGTTATCCTGTGCTTAGTGGCAAGCGATACTGATCATGCTAAGGTACATAAGTCATGTTTTTCTGTACGTGCTTAATTGCATGGAAGTGGGAGAAGAAGAGTTCCTCTTTCGAATGCTTTAAAGTCTAGAATACACAGTGGTGCTTACAGGCCGTTGCAATCGCATTGTTCGGATTCTCAGCGACGTGCTTCTGCTACACTTCGATTTCTCGCATTTATGAAGCCAGATATGCTGTTTGTATATGAAAGTTACTTTTGTATATGAAAGTTACTTTCCTTGCTGTTCAATTTCATCAAGTTTTAATTAATTCTATCAAGTGAGAAATTCTTTAAAATTTAACTTTGTTGCCAATGAACCAACTAATTGCTCACTACAAATGAGAAACTAAATGATACTTAAAGCTCCACTTGTATGTTAGTTTGGTCTATATTAACTAGATTCTTGTGTCCCCAAGAGATGACAGTTTTCCACCCTCCTCATTTATATCGGTCAACTCCAAACCAGACATGAGACAGTAATCTTATGGTGGTCTTGTTGCCTACTGCAAATTTTCTGTTTGTATGTAATGGCAAGGGAGCACCTCCCGTGCAGAAATTGTTGCAGAGAATTAGCAGTCTAGCATATCTAACATATCTAAATGAATCAGTTAACCCAACTATGTTTGCATGATCTGGGTATGCTTTGCATGATTAATATCTAACTACAGCTAATGCTAACATCAATCATATTTGCACATGATGGTTTATGATACAGGAAAGAATAGTTAGTGTTGAAAATGCAATTGAAGTCATCGTGGGTTCTCTTGGATGCCATGAGATGAAGTTAGCTGTAAGATTATTGCTAGAATTATCGAAAGATAGTTCTATAAGAGACTGCCTGGGGAAGGTTCGAGGATGCATACTTCTTTTGGTGATGATATTATTCAAGCTGCAAAAGATGCAGAACAGCTACTGGATAATCTGTCCTTTTCAGATCAGAATGTTGTGCAGATGGCAAAGGCAAATTACTTCAAGCATTTTCTGCAGCGTCTTTCTTCCGGTGATTTCCTCAATTCTGACTGCTTACATTAAGGTCTTTATGTTAGCATAAGTGATTCTGGGCACTCTACAAGTCTAACAGATCACTAAAGAAGCAGTTAGCTGTTCTTTTTCATTCCTGGTAAACACATCATCATTTATCTGAACTCAGTTGTATGAAACTAGGATGAGCATATTTGTAGACAAAAAACCCTGATCTCGTATTTGAATGGTCCTTTATTTCAGTGAGCCCGATAGGGGCTTCTGAAGTGGGAATCCATTTTCTGTAGATTTTGATCTTTTTTCACAGTCAAAAGTTCCGACCCCTCTTCTTAGTGCAATGAGGCCGAATTTGTTTTAGTTGAATCTCATTTAATCAGTTAACCTGGCATCTCTGCTTGTGTTGTCTTTTGAGGGTTTTATTTATAGTCTAAACTATTCCAGTGATCTTTGGAGTATAATTTATTGGGCATTATGAAAATCATTCATATTGGAAGCTTGCACTACAAGAATAAAGTGTGTGATTGCTAATCGAAAACAACTTAGGGAACATTTAATTGTTTTTATTGTTGTGCATCAACACTCTGGAAGCAAGTCAACACTGCTCATTGAATTTTTTTTTTAATCAAATGTGTATATCGGGTTTGATTGAGCAGTACTGCAAGGTTAATTTGGTAACACAGCTTATGATAGAATGTAAATGCAGGGCCGGAGGATGTCAAAATGACCATTGCAACAGCTTTGGCAGAAATGGAGTTGACCGACCACAACAAGGCATCTCTTTATGAGGGCGGAGTGTTGGATCCCCTCCTTCACTTGATTGAACATGTTGACATTCAGGTGAAAGAAGTGGCTGTCAAGGCTCTCTACACCCTCTCGACTTTACCAAAAAATGGGCTCCAGATGATAGTAGATGGAGCAGTCGGCCCTTTACTTGATGTTCTCTTTAATCACAGCTCATCATCCTTGAGCTTGCGTGAAACTTTGGCTGCCACAATCATGCAACTTGCTATATCAACCTTGTCTCAAGAGGCAGATCAGACACAGAGCTTGTTGTTGGAATCGGAAGATACTTTCAAGCTCTTTTCATTGACTATATTCTCTGGCCCGAACATACAAGAGTGCGTTGTAAGAACTTTTCATGCCCTGTGTCAATCCCCTTGTGGTACTAAAATCATGGACCAGATTGAGGCAGGTAACATCCTCCGATCTTTGCGATCTCATTCTTCTGTTCCTTTGCAGTAATAATAAACATAACTGCCTTGTTTGCAGTGAGGTGCTTTCAGTATGAGTTTCACATATCTTGAGGTCAGTCGTTTTGGATGGTGAGGTTTGTTTAAGTAAGGTGTATCATGTTAAATATGCAATTATCAACAATTCAAAGACAGTCTTTCCAAAATTTCACGAAAGCTTCTACATTGAAAGGAAAAAGGTCAAAATCCTCTGTAAAGGCTTTTGCATGCTTGCAACTTGCAAAATTTGCGACCTACCTAGTAACTTGTGACAAGAAAGAACTGATATAGTTCAATGTCTAGATACTAATGCTCCCACCTTTGGAGGAACTGCATGGTGGATATTCACCTAGCAAATCGTGGTTATTTTATGCTTATCCAACAGTTGAGAAACTGTCACCTGCAAACTTTGTTATCCGAGTGATGCTAATGTTTTTCTATTTTAAGTCAAATTTAAATGATATTTAATGTCGGTCTCACTCTTGCTGCATTTTCAATCTACATCTACTTATAAGACTGGTGATCTGCTCCGCATGCAGTGCAGTGTAATCCAAGCGTTGGTTCAGCTATGTGAGCTTGATAGGCCAAACGTTCGAGCAAATGCTGTAAAGCTTCTCTACCTTTTGGCTGATGAATGTGACGAGGCAATCATCTTAGAGAATATGGGAGAACGTTGCGTCAAGACCTTGCTTAAAATCATCAAAACTTCCAACGATGACGAGGAGGTTGCTTCTTCAGTTGGGTTAATCTTCCTAAGTTGGGATATTCGCCGGACAATGGCTATGAGATGAAGGAGGTTTCCCAGTTATTTTCAACTTATTGCAGATCCCTAGGCAGAACAATTCTAAAAGAGTAAACTTGTGGATAACGATGTCCGAGCTATATGCCGTTGCACTGTGCCTGCTGACCAGGAATTGCAACAGAGAGTTCTCCGAAAAATGGGCTTATTCCTTGTCGTGCTCCACTGTAACTACTGACCATACCATGTCATGTTGCATGTAAATTTTGGCGTGTCACGCCATTTTCCATCTTGTTTGCATTTGAACTTGCCGTGTCATGTTGCATGTGAATATTTGGCTTCACATGTCATCTTTAACAATGAGCTTACCGTGTGATTTTCCAATCTATTGCTTGTTTTTCATTAGTAATTTGAATTTTGTAGAGTCTTTGAGACTTCAACCCTGCCATGGCCGGTGGCCAGCCATGGTTGAAGAAAGAAGAAAGAAAAAGAAAAGAAGGAAAGAAGAAAAGAAAAAAGAAAAAAAATCAGAAAAAATTAAAATATTATTAAAAATTATCCATGTATCGACCAAGGCGGTATGTAGTAGGCAAACGTCAACATCAACGTCACCAAAATCCGCTAAAATTAGTCTGAATGACTGAATTGGTATAAAAACAAAAGATTTAGGACTCAATTGACATATAAAAAAGGTTTATGACTAAGTTGGTATCGATGCAAAAGGTTTATAACTTTTTCAACACTTTCTCATCTTTTAAATAAATAGAAACTATATACAGAATTGACTTTTCTTTGGCTTTGACATGCATATTTAACGCACAACGGATTACCAAATTCATTTGTTTCCTCAATGTTGCATTGTCGATGAACAAGACCGCCAGCATCTTCCTCAATTTTTCTCATGGTTACAAATTCCACTTTAAGATCTTTGACCTTCAAGACACAATCTTCATGAATTTAGTTGCATCATCCAAAACAATGACACGTGAACGAGCACAAGTATTTCCGACCAAAACAAAATAAACGAGCACAAGTATATAGCAGCAATCGGAAATGCGCAACTAGGTAATGACAGCCTCTGAACCAAGGAATGGTCTCAAGATGGGGATATGACAACCAAAACGTTACAAAATTTCTGAGGGAGGATTATCTGGTGCAGAAGCTTTTCACATTAAGAACGTTATCAAAGCTCTCTTCCCTTTAAAGAATGTGATATTATTTTATCGTAATTGTTTTTCTTGTTCGAGGATTTCTACTTCTCATAACTTTGAATTTGACGACTTCCTCAAAATTCTACGAAATTCATGTTTTGGATTTTATTTAATACTAAATACGTAAAACCTATCAAAATAAAAAAATATATAAACGTAGTCGTCATAAGTATGGAATACTCCAGAGAACACCTCTATATTTACCGTCATAAAGTTCGGCCCCGCCATTTTGGAGGATTTTCATTGGCTTGACTTATCAGAGTCGTCGCCGCTCTGTTCTCTTTCTGTGCCGAGACTAAAAACAAACAAATCCGAGGAAATACAGCGAAAGTGCATTGCAATACTCCTGCCTCTGGCGCGTTGCTAATTCCTCTTGAGGTATCCAAGATCAGATTCAGAAAGGAGGATGAAGAGAAACGGGGACTCTCCAGATGCAGCCACCACGTCCGCTTGCGTTGACAATGGCGATTTGTCGGTGGTGGCCGAATTCGAGGTGTTTTTGAATTTTAGAGGCCCCGACACCCGCCTCAACTTCACCGATTGCCTCTATCTCTCCCTGGTCGGAGCTATGATTCGCGTTTTCAGAGAGGACGAAGAGATCCGAAACGGTGAAAAGGTTGGAGGCGAACTTCTTCTGCATGCCATTGAATCCTCCAAAATATACTTGCCCATCTTCTCTAGGAACTACGCATCCAGTGCGTGGTGTCTCCACGAGCTCATGCACATGGTGGAGTGCTCGAGCAAAGCGAATGACAAAATGATCCTACCCATTTTCTACAACGTGAATCCCCACGATGTGAAGCTCAAAACTCAATTATACATCGACGCTTTGGAGAAGCAGGAGGACAAGTTCGGACACAATGATGTTCGGCAATGGAAGGAGTTTCTGACAGAGGTCGCAAGAATCAAGGGATGGGGCTTGAAGGACAAAGGGTAAGAGTGTGGGTTCGGAATCTGCTTTCTTTCTTTTTTTTTCGAGCAATTAAAAGTGGGATGATTATAAGGAATAAAGTTTCTCTCATTTATTCTATTTTCCCGAAACAGTTATTTAAATATAGTATTGATCTAATTCTTTCATTAGTCGAGATTTCCATTTAATTAAGAAAGTGAGCTTTTATTTGGTAAAACCTCGCCCATTCAAAAATCCAACTAGTTTTGTGTCTACAATATTACTCAACTCGAGAGTTCATTTGCCATACGTTTCACGCTAAGACTCTCATGTCAATATGGCAGCCATGGTGAAATCATCAACACTATTGTTGATGAGATTTTGATCAAGCTGATGAATAGAAGGAGAAATTTGCTTGATGATTTAGTCGGGATCCATGATCATGTGGAAGCTATCATGAACATGCTAAACAAAGGTTCTCATGATGTTCGCTACCTAGTCATCCATGGAATGGGCGGTATCGGTGAGACAATTATCGCAAGTGTTGTCTTTAATCAAATCTCCAATCAATTTCAAGGTTGTAGCTTCCTTTTAGATATTCGCGAATTTGCGCTACAAGATAGAATTGTTGACTTACAAAAACAGTTGTCATCAGAAATTCTCCAAGGCAGATATCTAGAGATCCACAATTATGTTGATGTAGGGATTAAAATAATTAGAGAAAGGTTCCGTGATAAGAAAGTTCTTCTTCTTGTTCTTGATGACATGGATAAGTGAGACCAACTCTCTAAACTAGCTGGAAAAAGCAATTGGTTTGGTTTGGGAAGCAAAATCATCATTACAACAAGGGACATCAACTTTTTACCAATCAAAGAGGAGGACAGATAGAGCAGTTTCGCAGCACGAAGAGTTTAAAGTCTACGAAATGACATAAATGGATTCTTTCCAGGCTCTTCGTCTTTTTAGTAAACATGTCTTCAACATGAATTGGCCACCACATGACTATGATGATATCTCACACAAAATTATTATAAAGACAGGTGGACTTCCATTAGCTCTCGAGGTTATTCATTCCTCACTTTGCTGCAAAAGCAAAAACTTTTGGAAGGACATGTTGAAGAAGTTAAATTATGTGCCCAAGCAGGAAGTCTTCAATAAATTAAAGATTAGTTATGACATGCTAGAGCATCATCAAATAGAGATCTTTCTTGGTATAGCATATTTCTTCATTGGAAGAGAAAGACTCAACTCGTACTATACGTGGAAAGCTTCCAACTATTTCCCTAAAAGTGAACTACTTATCCTTACTCGTATGTATTTGATAAAGAGAGTAGAAAATGATAGACTATGGATGCATGATCAATTTAGAGATCTTAGAAGAGAAATTGTTCAGCGAAGACATCAATTTTCTAAGGAAGCGTAGTGGGTTGTGGGAGCCCAAGATTGCCTTTAATGTGTTTCAAATGAAAGAGGTAAGCTATTGTCACCTTACTATTTCCTTTAGGAAAAAATCAACCGTGCATTCACCAAAGGTTGTGTAGTTAGTTTCTTGCGGGTATATTTTTTTGTTTAATAATTTTTTTGGCAAAGAAAAAAAGAAAAGGATTCTATAAAAATATATGATGGTAATTCCGTTACATATCATATCTAAAAGGTTACGACGTGAAAGTTATTAATAGCAAATAGTTCAGGAATACATTTAAATACAAAGGTTGTTCAACAAATTATATGAAAACAGATCATATTCAGACTTCTTAGGCTATCAAAGCTTTTCAAGCCTGATTTTATTCCTTTTTGCTAAGTTGGAATCATTAGCATATATCTTTAGACCAAAGGCCTTTGCAATTAACTGAAGGCTTTTCCCAAATGCTGAATCAAATAGGGCCGAAGATACTTTTCAATTCTAGCTCATTAAAGTCGTCGTCTAAATCAATAAGTTAGGAGTCAACTACCGTAACTTGTTGCATGCCGATATCTCCAAGCTACTTAGCAAAACTTGTGATGGGCATATCTTTTCCAATTCCGCTAATGCCATCTCATCATACATATCAATAATCTTGTCCATGGCATTCAAAGCATCCCATGTGGCGTATCTCTTTTCACCAATATCCACTAATATATTGACAAATGTCCACTGATCCATGTCAACAATTGAGGTGGAATTTAAATAAAAATTTTTAAAGATCTTCTCTCTTCACCTCTCAACACTCTTTTTTCCTCCTTCCTTCATCCACAGCCGCTGGACCTCCGCTCCTCCCCCGCAGTCGCTGGCGTCATGATTAGGCACAACCACCATTGCGTCCAAGCCGAGCATGGCTGGCTTCTTTTGTTTTTTTCCATCTCGTCGTTCTAGAGATCTCAAAATCTAGCCATCCATGGCTGAAATCGTCAGCGCTGCTCGTCGCTCGTCCATGGCCATGTTCAAGCTCCGACCATCTTCCCTGACTTTTATTCCTCTGTTTTCCAATATTATTTCTTTTGTTGTTTGAGCTCAGTCCATGGCCGTGGGGATCTCGAGCTTGTCATCAAGGATGATGGCCATGGACAAGCTGCAGTCGCCAGATTTGTGGACGAGCCGCTTTGCGAGCTATAGACGAGCTAGGCTTGTGGCCATTGACGAGACCAGATCTGGAAGCACAACTCCGGTCCAAATCTAGATGGACAAACAAAGCTTGCGACCATGGGCTTGGCTAGATTTGGACAAGCCATCTGCGATCGATGACGGAGATGTAGCTTGGGCCCACCGCAAGCGACACCGGAAGGGGTGGACATGGTGGCCGGCGGTGTAACTAGGGCTGACTGCAAGCGACGCCTGAAGAGATGGAGATGGTGGCCAGACGGGGCGGTGTTCTGTGATGGAGGAAGAAGAAGAGAAAAATCATATTTTTAGTTTTTGTATTCCTCCTCAGCAGCCACATGCCAATCGGTTATTGGATATGAGTAAAAAATGCACGCCACATGGGATGCGGACGTGGTGATATCAGACCACTAAATATTTTCTCAAACTAAAGAGACTTTTATGAATTCGGTCCGGCCACTTTTTTCAGATTGCAAAACAATTGCAGATTTTTTGTGTTGCAAAAAAAATTAAATATGTAGGTAGTATTTTCCAACAAACGGTTTTGTTAAGCGAAAAAAAAGTTTTTTTGTTATCATTTTGCAATAGAAATTCGCTTAAACAGATAGATTAGCAATATTATTTTTCTTTATACAGCATAAGCCATTAATTTCAATTTTATGAACATCTTTCTTATTCTCTTCTCAATCACCCGGGGATAGACAGAGTCGTAGCACACAGACTAACAGGACTCTCAAAAGAGCATAGTTTCGCAAGTGAAGAATTTTCAAAACTGCCCAATCTAAGATTCTTGAATTTAGAGGGCAGAACTTTGTTGGGGACTTTAAGAATCTTCTATCCAGGTCGACATGGCTCTCTTGGTATCGTTGCCCTTCGGAATTAAACGCGACGAATTTGTGTCTTGAGAAGTTAGCTGCGCTCGAGCTTTGGGGTAGTGACATTACTGAAGATTGGGCCAGATGGGAGTCATGCCTGGTACAAACATACTACCGTGAAGTTTATTTTTTTTTATCAGATTTGTCTCGCTAACCAAACTTACTAATTTTCCATTCTCAACTTGGCTGATTCTTGGTTTGTTTTTCAGGTGAGCAAGAACTTGAAAGTTATAGAAATCAGTTCTTGCCCAAGCTTAAAAAGTACTCCTGACTTCTCGAAATTTCTCGAAATGCTCAAATTTGAAGAGATTGGCTATTGAATTGTGTACAAACTTGCTAGAGGTTGATGGCTCTTTCTCTAACCTAGAGCACCTGAAGCACTTGCAAATCATTTCTTATGATACCCCGAAGAGGGAAGGTTGCGACCTTTTTCCGGTAACATCTGTATTAGGTAATCTAAAATCCCTGTCAACGCTAGCAATAGGAGGGATGCATGTTCGAGAACTTCATCATTCCATTGGAGAGATGACGTGTCTAGAGTATTTGTCTTTAAGTACTTGTTCTTTGCTCAGAACACTTCCGGACACCATCGGAGATTTTAACATGTTGAGGAGGATGAGACTTTCTGGAACTCTGATAAAGAAGCTACCAAACCCAATAGGAGGATTAGAGTCTTTGCTTGAGCAACATTTGAGTGGAACAAGAATCAGAAAATTACCTGCTTCGATTGGGAATCTTAAAAAGTTGAGGAAGATGAGTATATGTCAAACTCCTATAAAGAAGCTACCGAACCAAATAGGAGGGCTACAGTCTTTGCTTGAGCTAGATTTGAGCAGAACATGTATCACAAAATTACCTACTTCTATTGGAAATCTCACACGGTTGGAGATTTTTTGTCTAGACTTTAGTGAGATTAAATAGCTACCAAAGGCCATAGGAATGCGAGAGAATCTTAAAGCTTTGCATTTGAGTTTCTGTGAAAATCTATAGGGGGGAAATTCCACATGAAATTGGGGGTCTATCCGTTTTTACGACGTTAAAGCTAACAAGGTGCAAGATTGGGAGATTGCCCACAATTATGAATAAGCTTTCTCATCTCCAACGACTTCATTTGGATCAGTGTGACAAATTGGAACATTTGCCAAAGCTCCCTGGAGTTTGAAGGAGTTAAAGATCTCATCTCATTTTTTGTGGATAAACCTATTGAGCTCTCATACCTAATTAGCTTAGTCGGTCTTCATATACAAGGTGGCACTCCTCTGTTGTAAGAATTCAGACAAGGAGCTCCAAAGATTGAGTGGATTGAGGGGTTATATTATCTAGAGAGATTGACACTAGTCATTGGAGATGTCAAATTTTGTCCAGTTAATTTGGTTGCTCTTTCTCGTCTTTGGATTCTTAAGATAACTTGTGTTGATCCGCAATCTTTGGCGGGGCTTCCGTCTAGTCTTGAATCATTGACTCTACATGATGTGAAGTCACCCATGGGAAGGTCACTGTTTTCCAACTTGACAAATCTGTCTAGTTTATGCCATCGTAATTGTCAGCTGAGGGAGGTCGAATTTGATGATGCACTTGGACAGCAACTGGAGAAAATCTGTCGTTTGGAATTTAAGGACAGTAAATTGCTTGAGAAGCTTTTTGTATCAAAATTAGAGCTTCAACAATTGCGTATGATTGATTGCCCTAGGCTAATGGAGACTCAAGGTCTGAAGAAATTGGAATCACTAGTGTTATTGTGTATTTCCGGATGCAGTTCCTTCGAATGGTTGCCTGATTTATCAAAATTAAAGAAACTGCAGCGATTGATTGTCCCATATTGTTCACCAGAAAAGTTGCCCGATCTACATATTCAAGACACGTGTGAATGGTTCATTGAAGGACACCAGATTTTATATACCTTTCTTGGCACTTACGAAGGATGGAAGGATACTTACGGAAATAAAGGAGACGATATCAACAACCAACTCAAGAAAGAAAGAATTATCTCACATCCTTTTACAGTCGGTAAAAGTTCCTTCGGTTTTCTCGTTCCTATATATTTTATTTTCTGTTTTTTTTCCTGAGCAATTTTCGACTTGTCCCTGTTAGAAATATTCAGTTTGAAGCATGCATGCGTCATTGTTCACCTCAAGTCTTAAAATGATGATTCGCGGATTAAATAGTTATGTTATTGTGGGAATTATAAGGTGGTTCATAAATGGGATAATGACTATATAAATACTAGTCGATGGAATAATGGTTGTTCACATTATTTATAAAATGCTTAGGGGTACTTTGTGTTTGCCAAGACAAAATCGACTCGATTATCTATAGGGCAATGGTATTTTCACAATAATAATAATTTCTTCCACAATCTAAGAACTAGAAAATTTTCTTTCACGACCATAAAAACTTCTTCCACAGACATATTATAACTTCATATGCGACGTACGTACTTGTGTAACGGTTGTGGAAAAAGTAATTAGGGGTGAGGAAATATCATTTTTCATTTGTAAGGGGATTAATTAGCTAATCACATTTGTAGTGGAGGGGAGAGGAAGGCCTTTAAAGGAAAGCAGATTCATCGGATAATTATTTGTGGAGGCACGAGAGACAATTGTTGGAGTAAATAGCAAGCTAGAAATTCTTTTGGTAATATATTGGAAACTTGTTAGAATGGATTCAATATATTGAATAATTATTTCTGTTTTGGTAATGTAAAGTAGTCGAAAGTTCGATGTGGCGATATATTGGTTCAATGCAGCGAAAATCGTGGTTATTTTCTTGATTTTGATGCAATAATGTCTGATGGTTAGTACAATTATAATTTGGCTATTTGTCTGGCACACAATAATTCACGTAATTTGGGGATAAATGCAACTATAGTTGTTTATCATGTTACAGCAAATTAGCCATTGTGCTTGAGGTTGGAGTTGGGGCTTAGTGCATCATACATCAATTCCCCTAATCACTAAAGTTGTAACTTTCTTTGCGATGTTGAAAAAATCTGATAATATCTTGTGTATTATCTTGTTCATGCTGTTTGAAACTGAAAGCACTTATATAGTGCCAAGAAACTATTCTTGCACTTTTCTGCTCTCGGATATCATATATGCTTTGATCGATTTGTTCATGGCCATATTTCAGGACATACAAGCTCGTCGTGCATCATTTGAGAACGATGAAGTAAGCAAGTCATTTCTCTTCTTGCATATGCAACACATATGATACTCATGGAAATCGCTGTCGATGATGTTAATCAAGGATTTGTACTTGGTTTAGTCGGAATTCAAAGGCCTAAAAGAACCCAGGCTACATATGCTGGATTCTTAGTGATGTAAAATGTAAGGTTCTTCATTCCTGCAAAGAGAAATAGTCTGAGGTTCTACAAATACACAACAGAAGGAAGATGATTACAGGGTCTGTTTAGTAACGTTTCTATTTCTTTGTTTTTCTGTTTTTTTGTTCCCCGGAACAGAAAAAGAACAGAAATCCGTTTAGCAAAAAAAATCTATTTTTTTGTTTCTGTTCCAAAAAAGTGTTCCAGAAATAGATTTGGAACAGAAACAATAAGCAAAAAAAGGTTCTTTTTTTGGAACAAGAAAATTCATCGGATAATTATTTGTGGAAAAACGAGAGACAATTGTTGGAGTAAATAGCAAGCTAGAATTTCTTTTGGTAATATATTGGAAACTTGTTAGAATGGATTCAATATATTAAATAATTATTTCTGTTTTGGTAATGTAAAGTAGTCGAAAGTTCGATGTGGCGATATATTGGTTCAATGCAGCGAAAATCGTGGTTATTTTCTTGATTTTGATGCAATAATGTCTGATGGTTAGTACAATTATAATTTGGCTATTTGTCTGGCACACAATAATTTTCACGTAATTTGGGGATGAATGCAACTATAGTTGTTTATCATGTTACAGCAAATTAGCCATTGTGCTTGAGGTTGGAGTTTGGGCTTAGTGCATCATACATCAATTCCCCTAATCACTAAAGTTCTAACTTTCTTTGCGATGTTGAAAAATCTGATAACATCTTGTGTATTATCTTGTTCATGCTCCATGAAACTGAAAGCCACCTCCGCCGCCCGAGTGCCTCCCGAAACTATTCTTGCACTTTTCTGCCGCCCGGATATCATATATGCCTTGATCGATTTGCTCATGGCCATATTTCAGGACATACAAGCCGTCCTGCATCATTTGAGAACGATGAAGCCACCTACCGTCCTTTCTCTTCTTGCCTATGAAACAGAAACTCATCCATGGAATATCGCTGTCGGATCATAATCAAGGATTTGTACTTTTTTATTCTTTTTCTATTCCTAAAAGAACCCAGGCTACATTGTGTGGATTCTTAGTGATGTTTTTTGTAAAACTGTTCTTCAATAGAAATGAAAAAGAAATAGTCTGAAATTCTACAAATACAACGTTGCTATCTAGATGATTACAATGCCAATAAGGATGTCATAAAGCTAAAATCCATTAACAAAGACTTATTTCCTACGTATCATATACACTCTAAGAAGTGTGTACATCCGAAACTACCACTCCTTGAAATGTCGTTGTCCTGGAGTGTCACTGTTTGATATGAACAAACCGTTCTAATTCCGGAGGAAATGTCAATCAAAGAATAAATTTCGTAATAGAAACGATACAGGTGCGAATTACCGACTTCACCATCATCTTCATCCTTTTCTTGGGCTTTGACATGCATCATTAAAGCACAACAGATTACCGAATTCGTTTGTTTCCTCAATGTTGCAATGTCGATGAACAATACCGCCAGCATCTTCCTCAATTTTTCTTGTTGACACTTAAATTTTGACTATTCATTTAAGGTTTAATTACATTGAAACTTAGGATTAATTTTTAACTCCTAAACAAAAATAATTTTCATTAATTACATAATATATAAAACATTAGGAGCATTTGCATTAATAGTAATAGGGTTTATTAAAATCTTGTTTAAAAAAAAAAAGACATTCGAGCAGGTTCGGCCCGGTTCAATTGGACCGGTCCGACCTGGTCTCGTATTTTCCCTTTCTTTTCTATCCTCGGCAGGGCCGGCCCGCTGGCCTTTCTTCTTTTTCTTTTTCTTTTTTTTTTCTTCTTTTTCGGCCAGCCCCTGTCTCTTCTGGCTCTTCTTCCATGCCTCTGTAAGATGAAGGCAGCAGGGGAACATAGCAGGAGTGGGATGGAAGGCAGAGAGCAAGAGTGACGTACGGGGGACGAGAGCAGGGGCAGATCTCATCCTCCATTGTGCTTGCTCTATGCGATTGGATGGGCTCTTGTGTTCGTGTCTCGACGCTTGATTTGCTTCTAATCGGAAATGTCGTGTTGTTGTAAAAGGGACGCTTGATTTGCCTTCATGTCTCTTCTTCCCTCTGCTTCACCAGGGATGCAGAGGTGGAGGGGCTGAGGGAGAGGGTGGGCGAGCTAGTGGATGGCCTTGAAAGGGAGAGGGTGGCTTTGAGCGACGTGAGCGGCGAGAGGGATATGTTGAAGGTGGAGTGTGTGGGCTTGGTGGAGAAGGCGGGCCTATTGAAGGAGGAGGGCCTGAGTGAGATGGAGAAGGTGTGGAGGTTTCTCGAAGGGAGCTTCGAGAGGTTGAAGTTGCAGAATGAGAAGTTGGTCACGAAGAAAGAGGAAGAGGAGAGAACGATCGAGGCGGCGATGAGTAAAAAGCAAAAGGAAAAATAAAAAGAAGAAGAAACCGAAAACTAATCTGAACCAAATTGATTTTTCGGTTCGGTTCAAGGAGACACCCTTAACAGTTCGATTCGGTTCGGTTCTTCAAGAAAACCGAACCAAATCAAACCGTTTACACCCCTACAAATTATTATAATATTATAATATTAAAAATTATATTTTAAAAAATATTAAAAATTTTCAAAAATTAAAAAATGAAAATTGGCCTTTGGAATTGCCTTCTCTTTCTTTTTTTTTTTTTTGTGTGATTGGTGTCATACTTGAGTGCATGTTGATTGATTCGCACTTTTTGAATTGTGTGTTTCAATCGATCTTGCATGTGGTCGATTAAAGGCATGTAAAGCCTTTGTTTGCGCACTTTCCATACATTGATTATTGCTTCCCTTAGCCTGGGTAGGGATCGAAATTTGGGACTCACAACTGGTAAGACTATTGCATGAATACTTTAGGTGATGATTGAACAAGGTTAAGTACCGAAAGGATACTAGTTAATTAATGAGTCTTTAGTTCATAAAAGTAGAGCAATTCTTCCACGCTTTATTTGGGTATCCAATCGACCCACTAAAAACTAATTAGTGGCGACTCCTAAATGAAATTGATTTACATGTTAATAACTTAAACTTAAGTCAAGAAATGATATGGATTTGGGAGAACCCGAGCTAGGTTTAACCTTAGTAATTCATTAGCCAAACCTCCTATGTGGCAAGACCGATTCACGGAGTTCATGACATTTCGTTACAAATTCCACTTCAAGATCTTTGACCTTCATGAATTTAGGTGCATCATCCAAAGCAACGACGCGTGAACTGGCACGAGCATATAGCAGCAGTCAGACAAGTCAACGCGCAATTAGTTGATGACAGCCTCTTAACCTTGAAATGGTCTCAAGATGGTGGTGATATCACAACCAGAACGTTATAAAGCTCCGAGTGAGGATTATCTGGGGGAGAAGCTTTCATTGGCTTGACTTATCAAATTCGTCGCTGTTCAATTCTCTTTCGGTGCCGATACAAAAAACAGACAAATCCGAGGAAATACAGCTAAAGCGCATTGCAATACTCCTGCATCTGGCGCGTTGCTAATACCTCTTGAGGAATTCGAGATCAGATTCAGATAGGAGGATGAAGAGCAATGGGGACTCTCCAGATGCAGCGGCAACGTCCGCTTGTGTTGATGACAGCGATTCGTCGTCGGGGACCGAATTCGAGGTGTTCTTGAGTTTTAGAGGCCCCGACACCCGCCTCACCTTCACCGATTGCCTCTATCACTTCCTGGTTCGAGCTGGGATTCGCGTTTTCAGAGACAATGAAGAGATCCGAAAGGGCGAAAGGATTGAAGGTGAGCTTCTGCATGCCATCAAAACCTCCAAAGTATACGTGCCCATCTTCTCCGGGAACTACGCATCTAGTGCGTGGTGTCTTCGTGAGCTCACGCACATGGTGGACTGCTTGAGCAGAGCGAATGACAAAGTGATTCTACCCATTTTCTATGACGTCAAAACCGACGATGTGAAGCTCAAAACTCAATTGTACCTCGATGCTTTGGAGAAGCACGAGGAGGAGGGCCGCTATGATGTTAGGCAATGGAAGACGGCTCTGACTGAGGTCGCAAGAATCAAGGGATGGGACTTGCAGGACAAAGGGTAAGAGTGTGGTTTTGGACTCTGCTTTTTATTTTCGGGCAATCAAAAGTATAATTATGTGTGTTCACTTGAGAAGTACATTTTGGATTGAGATGACGATGCGTACTCGTGATGCTTGCCTCTGTATATGATACTGCTTACTGCCCCAAAGAAAGAATGCTATACTGCCTTTTTCCAGAAATTTGTATTAGTAAATCTTGTTACTCGTTTACACGGTGTGAGATTATAAAGATTCGAAGAGAAGGAATGATAATTCAAACGGAATTTTTATCTTTTTATGGAGGGGAAGAGAATTTTTTCCTACTAATCCCTTCAATTCCTTTCATAGTTAATTGTTTCTTTCCAGATATCTACAAAGGCGAGATGATTATTAGGAATAGAATTTTCTCCCATTTTTTTTTCTCTTTTAATTGCTTCAACCAAGCACAACATATTACCTTAACCGTTTTTCTTTCTTTGTTCCTTGTATTTATTGTCTTCCTTTCGCAAACCACTCATCCAAACATTGGGTAGACCTAATTCTTTCGTAAGTCGAGATTTCCTTTTTCTTAAGAAAGTGATCTTTTATTCGGTAAAATCTCACCCATTCAGAAATCCGACTACTTCTGTTTCAACAATTTTCCTCAACTCGACAGTTGATCTGCCATCTGTGTCACGCTAAGACTCTTCTGTCAATATGCAGCTATGGTGAAATCTGCACCACTGTTGTTGACGTGGTTTCGACCAAGCTGAAGAAAAGGAGGAGAAATTTGCCTGATCAGTTAGTTGGGATTCATGATCATGTGCAAGCCATTTTGAACTTGTTAAACGAAGGTTCTCGTGATGTTCGTTACCTGGTCATCTATGGAATGGGCGGTATCGGTAAGACAACTCTTGCAAGTGCCGTCTTTAATCGTATCTTCAATCAATTTCAAGGCTATAGCTTCCTCTTGGATGTTCGCGAATCTGCGCAGAATGGTAAAATTATTGACTTGCAAAAAAAGTTGTTATCAGAACTTTGCCAAGGTAGAATCAACATTATTAGAGAAAGGTTTCGTGATAAGAAAGTTCTCCTGGTTCTTGATGATATGGATAAGTGGGACCAACTCTCTAAACTAGCAGGAAAGAGCAATTGGTTTGGTCCAGGAAGCAAAATCATCATTACAACAAGGGACATCAACTTTTTCCCAATCAAAGAGGGGAACATAGAGAGTTGTTTCCAAGCACATTTTGGAAAGTTTAAAATCTATGAAATGACAGAAATGGATTCTTCCCATGCTCTTCAGCTTTTTAGTAGACATGCCTTCAAGATGGATTTCCCACCACAAGACTTTCATGATATCTCACACAAAATTACTAGCAAAACAGGTGGACTTCCATTAGCTCTCGAGGTTATCGGTTCCTCACTTTGTTGCCAAAGCATAAAGATTTGGAAAAGCACGTTGAAGAAATTAGATTTGGTGCCCAAGCAAGAAGTCCTCAATAGATTAAGGATTAGTTATGATATCTTACAGCATCATCAAAAAGAGATCTTTCTCGACATCGCATGTTACTTCATTGGAAAAGCAAGACTCGACCCGTACTATATGTGGAAAGCTTCCAGCTATTTCCCAAAAAGTGAAGTACTTGTCCTTGCTCGTATGTCTTTGATAAAGATAGCAAAAAATGATACACTGTGGATGCATGACCAACTTAGAGATCTTGGAAGAGAAATTATTCGACTTGAAGATGTCAATTTTCCTGGAAAGCGTAGCAGGTTATGGGAGCCCAGGATTGCCTTTAATGTGGTTCGGATGGAAGAGGTAAGCTCCAGTCACCTTGCTATTTTCTTTAGGAAAAGATCAACCATGCATTTACCAACGGATGTGGAGTTAGTTTCTCGCAGGTATATTTTTTTGGTCAAATTTTCTTTCAGCAAAGAAAAAAGAAAACGTTCTGTATAAGCGTCTATTGATGGTAATATCATTACATATCATATCTAAAAGGCGTTGATAAGTTACATTTACGACAATGAATGGGTTTGAATACAAAAGTTGTTCAACAAATTATGTGAAAACAGATCCAGATTGCGACTTCCTAGGCTATCAAAGCTTTCCAAGGCTGATTTATTCCTTTTTGCTAAGATAAAAATCATTAGCAACATTACTCTGCAGTGAGACCCCTTGCTCTAAATTTGGTTATAGATTTAGTAATTAATTGTAATCTGCAATCTTCTGTGTACAGTTCGATAGAGCTTGCGTACAATATATGGATTTTTAAAAATTAATGGTAGACTTTTATGAGGTTGGTTGAAATCTCTACTATTATGCTGGCAAATCTTTTTTGCCCGTCGATCCTTTGTTCTATAAATTCCACAAGGAATCCTAGAACGGGTGTGACTTTCGGCCCTGTCCTCATCTTGTAATAAAACTCATATGAGTCGCTTGGAGCAAACTGGGCTTCCACATGCTCCAGACCAAGCAGGTTTCCATCCACGGTTAGAAATTGGTCTGCCAATTTTTTTCTAAATTGCAAGACCATTGCAGATTTTTTGTGTTTCAAAAAAATTAAATATGTAGGCAGTGTTTTCTATCAAATGATTTTACTCGGATTATGAAGTTATTTGCTATCATCTTGCAATAGAAATTCGCTTAAACTGATGGATTTGAAATACTATTGCGAATATAAAGAATTCTTTTCAACTATATGAACGAGTCAGATTAACTTCGTTATCTCCATCATAGGCTTTTCTCAATTTAGATATGTATGAAGCAATAATGTGTGTCTCACTACTGAACATAATCAAGCTCATCAGACTTGTACAACACCATGTTTGTCATCCAGTTCAAATGTTCACAAAGCTTTTCCTATCATCAGGGGACAGACAAAGTCGTAGCACTCCGACTAAGGGGACTCTCCAAAGAGCACTATTTCACGAATGGAGATTTTTCAAAGCTGCCTAATCTAAGATTCTTGGAATTAGAGGGCGGGAACTTGGTAGGGAACTTTAAAAATCTTCTCTCCAAGTTAACTTGTCTCTCTTGGAGTACTTGCCCTTCGGAAGTAAGCGCTACAAATTTATGTCTTGAGAAATTAGTCAGGCTCGAGCTTTCTGGAAGTAACATTACTGAAGATTGGAATGGATGGGGGCCATGCCTGGTAGAGCATCATACTATGTAGTTTACCTTTTCTAGCATTTGTCTAGCTGATCAAACTTACCCATTTGCCTTTGCTGACTTGGCTGATTCTTGGCTTGTTTGTCCAGGTGAGTGAGAACTTAAAAGTTATACGAATCACTCAATGCCCAAGCTTAAAAAAGACTCCTGACTTCTCAAAATGCTTGAATTTGAAGAGATTGTTTCTTCAAGGTTGTACAACCTTGCTAGTGGTTAATGGCTCTCACTCTAAACTAGGGGACCTGAAGCTAACAGACCCAGTAGGAGGGCTAGAGTCTTTGCTTCAACTAGATTTGAGCGGAACAGGTATCCCAGAATTACTTGCTTCCAATGAGAATTCCAAAAGGTTAGAGGGTTTTTGTCTAGATGAGAATGAAATCAGAGAGCCACAAAAGGCCGTAGGGATGCTGGAGAATAAAGAGTTGAAAGTCCAATTCTGGGGAGAACTGGAGGAGGAAATTCTAATTGAACTTAAGGTTCACTCCTTTTTGCAGATGATTAGCAGATTGCCTACAACTAAATATGGCCTTTCCCAATTCTGGGCAGAACTGGAGGAGGAAATTCCTAGTGAAGTTAAGGTTCACTCTTTGCAGATGTTTAGCAGATTGCCCGCAATTAAATATGACCTTTCTCATCTCCAACAACTTTGTTTGGATCAGTGTGGTGTAGTCATGGGGTTTCCAGAGCTCCCTATGGGTTTGAAGGAGCTGACGTTCTCATCTTATTTATTGTGGACAGCCCTGGATCTCTCATATCTAACTAACTTAGTTGATCTTCAAATACGGCGCAACACTCTTCAGTCATTAGTATTCAGACCAGAAGCTCCAAAGATAGAGTGGATTGAGGGGTTATCTAATTTGGAGAGATTGACAATTGATGTGGGAGATGTCCAGTGTCCTCGGATTAATTGGGCTAGTTTTTCTCGGCTTCAGTCTTCTGTGATAATTCATTGGCACAACGTAGTTTGTATTCGTGGAGTGGTGAGGGATAGTGAATTGCTTGAGAGGCTATCCGCATCAAGATTTAAGGGGCTCCATCAGTTGAGTGTGTTTGCTTGCCCAGGGCTAATTGAGACCCATGGTGCGGAGAAATTGGAATCTCAAGAGGCACTGTTTATTCACAGATGTAGTTCCTTAGAAGAGTTGCCTGATTTATCAAAATTAAAGAAGCTGCGGCAATTGAATCTCGCACATTGTCCACTGCAAAATTTGCCTTATCTCCATCTTCCAGACACATGTCATTTGATGGTTGAAGGATGCGGAATTTCTCCTGCCTTTGATGGCGACAAAGAATGATACTCTGTCATAGTGTGGACGATATCAACAGCTCACTCTAAACAGAAAGAATTATCTCATGGTCTCTTACAGTTGGTAAAATTAGCTTCGGTTTCTTCTTCCCCTATATCTTCTTTTTCCTTTTTCTTTCCTTAGCAATTTTCTATTTGCTCCTGTAATAGATGGGCCCAACAAGCCTAAGCCCATGTCTTCAATAGCCAAACTCAGCCCATCTTCATTTGCCTTCCCAGATGATGCACGTAATTGAAGGCTCGACCAAACAAAAAGGGTCATTGAAGGCAGCGGACCAAACAAGAGAAAGAGAAAAGTGAGATTTATCCGTGAAAAGGAAAGGAGAAAACAAAGAAAAGTGAGAGAAATTTTTTCTGCGTACACATTTCGGATGTCCCGATAAGCTGAACCGACTCTGTTTTGCAACACTTGGTAAGTATTAAGCCCATTATTCGTCTACTCAGAGTCCAAATTAGGTCGTAAATCTGAAATTATGTCAATTTTGAACTGTGAGGTTTGATTGAGGAGTTATCAAGCCATTTATTTACATGGAAATGATAGTCTAGGGTGTTGTAAAGTCTTAGGGTTTAACAAAACTCAATTCGGAAACATGGTTTGATCAAATAAATTTCAAAAGTTTCACACGTGTGTTATGCGTAATAGATAATACATGTAAGGGACAAAGATGAATGTTCACTATCTACAAGTTTCTTCATTAGCATGTAGGAGTTGACTAGTCAACTAATAAGCATAGTATAGTCGAGCTGTTCATTATATGTTTTACTTGGATTTTGATATCGTTTTTCCATTATTGATAGGAGTACGAGTCATCCGTTTGAGTAACTTTCGTAGATTGGTTTTCAGCTTTTCCAGGTGAGTGTGTTATCTCTTCTTCGAGTTTGTAAACTCATATTTCGAAGGCAATATGATTAGACAAAATGGCATTTTTATTGCATGATATATGGATCGAACATTTACTACTATTTTATCTATTTGAAATGGAAAAGTATTTGTTGATTGTAGTTTAAACTAATTACCTGTACACGGTTGACGAAACCTTGTTATAAAATAATTACGAAAGACTCTTGACATTGAACATGGTTTTATGAAGGCTCTATGTTTGATGAATTGAATCGTGAAAAGTGATATGATTCGGTTAATGAACTTGAGCTTTGAAATGGATTTTGGATTTGATTGTGGGTTATTGGAGAATGTTGTCAGTGGATTATACTCACGCTACTATGATTAGAACCCATTGAGCAGGTAAGTATGCATAATGTTATCAAGACGTTCATCTCAGTCAAACCACCGACTAATATAGGTGGAAACTTAGCCAAGAGAGGAAACTTGATTGCCTTTATCATGGGCGTTAAGCGTGACCATAGTCAAATATTGAGTACTAGATTGGTAAATAGAATGGACTATTAACATTTGATTTGATAGAAATTAATCAATGGAATGTATCATTATTGGTTGATTTGTTATTGTTGATATGATACATAAAAAATTTTGTAGTGAAAACATATAACCCATTTTGATACTTTATGTATATCGTATATTGCATTTGGGAGTGATGAGTTAAAATAACATTTTATATATATGCATAATAAATGTTCGATTTGCTTAAAAGAGATGTACTTCTCCATAAGCTGAAGTTGTTCATTTCATTCATCTTAATTGTTTTTCAGGTTCTTTAACTAGCCACAAGTAGAACGAGAGCGTTTACGATATCAATAGGATATTTCGGCAATGAGATTTTTGGTATGAGTTGTTTATGTCTGAGATGAACTTTTGAATTTAGTTTATAGATGGAGAAGTACATATCTTTTGATAGACACTGTGATCCTGTAACCAATGACTCTTTTATCAAATATATGGATGTATATATTTTGACTAGAAGTTGAGGGAAAATTGTCCAAAAAGTTTAAACTTACTGTCCTAAACTTTTCAATTTTACTATTTTTTTTATTAGAAAAGGAAGCTATTTCATTCATGTTAAACAGTTGATAAGTACACCAAAAGAGCTTCTGAGCATAACAAATCCCAAAGGGCTTGTGGTGGATTGAAAACCCAATTGAGTGGGAGGATTTTATGGACTTGAGCTTTAACGATCCAGTTTGCAACCTTGTTCTGGGTCCGGGCACAGTGGGCCAACCGGAGACCTTTTACTCTGATAAGCAAGCCTTTGCTCTCTTTGATCAGCGTGTGGACTTCCCAAGAAACCTGATCTATGCCTTGAAGCATTCTAACTAAAAAGAGATTGTTTGACTCCCAACTCTATCTCTTTACATTCTTTCTCTTCATAGCCACGTGAGTTTAGCCACTTCAATGCTTCCAACAGAGCTAAGGTTTCAGCATGGAGGGGAGATCGAACCTACACAGAGCTCGCGAATCCGTCAATCAGCATTCCGGAGGAGTCTCGGCACACCCACGACACCGCACCAGCCCCTTCTCTCTCCAGAAATGCTCCATCTACGTTTATTTTCAGAGATCCGGAGCGTGGTGGAATCTAAGAAATCTGTGAGTTCTCCTTTCTTTTCCCTTTTCCTATGGGTTTAGAGCTCCAACGAGTAATTTTGTTATTCATTGCACAGGCATCCGTGACAACACTCCTCAGAACTGGTTTGGTGCCCTTGAATATGAAATTGTTACAAGATTTCCATATGTGCCAAAGAATAGCTGTGACAAGCTCTAGGTTTGGCTCATCCGTTTTGGTGCTTCGGTAATTTAGTAACCATTGATCAATTCGATTGAGTCCATGACTCAAAATCGTGACTTGTACCCACGAATCTGACCAAATTTCTTGAGTCCATGAACAGAGGAGGAACAAGTGCTCAAGAGTTTCTCGATTCTGCTGGCAAAGAGGGCAAATTGGGTCAGGGATTATGTTTCTTTTGAGAAGGTTATCCTTTGTAGGCAAGGCGTTTTGGCAAATACTCCATAAAAACATCTTGAGTTTTGGCGGGACATCTAGTTTCCATAATTTATTCCAAAGTTCTAATGGGGGCTGGTAGGAAGAGGAGGGTTGCTGTATGCATGATAATGGATTGTCTTGTCTGAGTTGGTTATACCCATTTTTGACTGAATAGAACCCCGATTAGTCCCTGTCCAGACCACTCTATCCGCTTCATTTTCCTTTGGTAAAGGAATAGATGTTATCTCCTTCACTACTCTGTCATCAAACAGTCGCCTAAGTGTCTACTCATCCCAATTGGGCACATTCTTGTCTATAAGATCAGCAACAAACACTGGGTCATTGCGTTTCGCTGGGCCTCCATTAAACCCTGATGGTAACCTCTTATCCGCCCTCACGCTAATGGATTCACCATTCCCTATAAACCACATAGTTGACTTCGTAATGGCATCCCTACCCATGAGCAAGCTCTGCCATCCCCACGATGGTCTAGTTCCCTTCCCCGCATGCCAGAAATCGGTATTAGGAAAATAAATTCCTTTTAAAAGTTTGCTCCATAATGCGGATGGAGATTGAATGATCCTCCAGGCTTGCTTCCCCAACATGACCTTATTGAAGGTGATCAAATCCCTGAAACCCAAACCTCTTTTGTCCTTTCTTGTTTTAAGTAACTCCCATTTTTTCCAATGTATACCAGCTTTTGATTCCCCATTCCTCCATTAAAAGGAAGCAATTTTTCGCTCTATTGCACAACAAATAGATAAGGGAATTTTGAAAATGGACATCGCATATTGTGGTATCGCTTGAATCACAGCCTTTAGAAGCACTTCTTTCCCTGCCTTTGAAATCAAATTTTCCTTCCACCCTTCCAGTTTCATATTCACCCTAGCCAGAATCCATGCAAACATGTCTTTCTTTGAATTTCCCCAATATGAGGGTATTCCCAAATATTTTCTTGTTTTTTCTATTTCCGGGACACGCAATTCTTGGGCCATATTCTGTCTTAATCTCAAAGGGCAATCGGAGCTAAAGAAAATACCTAATTTATTCAAGTTAATAGTTTGGCCCGTAGCATAACAATATTGGTTTAGAACTGTAGCCACATTTTGACATTTGCTCACTGTACCATCCAAAAAAAAGATAGAGTCATCAGCAAAAAGCAAATGAGTGAGTGTTGAGCAAAATCTATTGAATTTGATCCCTCTTACTAATTGAATTATAAACATTTTCATGTTTTGTCAATTAAGTCCATCCGATCAATTTTTGTCGGAAATCATTATGTGGATCTGGCCATTCTACGTGGTACTGCAAACACTGATGTGGATAATTTTTTATAATATTTTAATTTTTTTTTGTTTTTCATTTTCTTTTCTTTTCTTCTCTTTTCCTTCTTTTCTTTTTTTTTTTTCCTTTTCTCTTCTTTTATTTTTTCTTTTCTATTTCTTCTTTCTTTTTTCCTTTTTCCCTCCACCGGCCACCATCAGGCTTGTTGATGCCACCACCCTCACCGACCTCGGGCAAGGGACGTCTAGGCTTACGAGGGCCGCCCTTGCCAAATCAAGGGCAACCCTTGCCCGAGGCTAGTGACCTCTGCTAGCCATCGACAAGGCTCGACGATGGCAAGCGAAGGGAATAAGGAAAAAGAGAAAATGAAAAGAAAAAAAAAAAAAAAGAAGAGAAAAGGGAAAAAAAAGAGGGAAAAGAGAAAAAGGAAATAAATAATTAAATTAGAATTTTTTAAAAATATTATTTAAAAAAATTTCACATTAGCACCGGCCAGCAACCATGCCGTGTAGGATGCCCGATGTGCACACCATCGATTTTCGATCAAAATTAATCGTATGGACTCACTTGGCAAAAAATGAAATGGTTTAGAATTCAATTGACAAAATTAAAAGGTATAAGACTAAATTGACAAAAGTGCAATAAGTTTATAAATTTTTGGATAATTTTCCCACAAGTCGATGATGGTTATAGTTGAGACTACATTCTTCCAGGGGAAAAAACGGCTATGTCATTTTCCCTATTTTTGTAGAGTTGGAGGTGTGATAGTTCCCGTAAAAAATATTCAATTTATAGAATGCGTGCATGTTCACCTTAAGTTTTACAATAATTAAAGCATGAATTGCTTTTGAAATATTTGTGAGTTTTGAAAGAAAGGGAAAAGGAAGGTCTTATTCATAATTCGTGGATTATAAAATGCATGCGTGTTCACCTTAGGGTCTTTTGGCAATGTATTGAAAACTTGTTCGAATATATTGTTGAAATATTTGTTGATGAGAATTATTAAAGAATCGTTTCTGTTTAGGTAATATAAAGTAGTTGACACTTCGAGTTGGCGATAGATTGGTTTAACACATAAAAAAACCGTGGTTATTTTCTGAATATGTTGTAATTATGTCCGATGGTAATTACATTTTTTAATTTGGATATTCATCTTATGCAGAATAATTTTCATGTAATTTGGGGATCAATGGAACTATAGTTGATCATCAAGGTTGAAGCAAATTAGCCAATGTGCTCGAGGCTGGAGTTAGGGCTCGGGGCATCATAGATCAATTCCCGAAATCACTAAAATTTGAACTTTCTTTGTGTTGAAATTTATGAGAATATCTTCTGCGCATTGCTGTGTTCAAGTCGTCCGAAACAGAAAGTCAGTCATTATACAGAGCCAGGAAACTATTCTTGCGCTTACAGTTCTGCTGGCTGATATCGTATGCCTTAGTCGATGTTGTTCATGGTGCGATTTCAGGATATACATGCTCTACAACGATTCTATGTCAACAACGCTCGCCGTTGTTGAATTGAAGGAAGCGAGTTGCAGCACATTGATTGATCCTCATGGAAATAGTCATTGATGTTACATTTGCTGGATTCCTAGTGATGTAGATCTAACAATCTTCATTCCAGCAAAAGAAAAAGTCTTGAGGTTCTTCAATTATACAACAGAAGGAAGATGATTACTATACCAAAAGGAAATTATAACGCTATAATTAATCAACAAAAACTCATTTCCTATCTGTCACACATATTCTCGGAATCATGTACATCCTGTTACAGTATTGTTATCATCCTAGATTGAGTTTAGTTGATTGTATTTGATATTGTAATATTTAGTTACTTTAGATAATTATCTAGAATAGCCTATAAATAGGCACATATATCGCTAGTAATATATACAGTGAAATATACAAAAACTTTCCAATTCTCTTTTTCACTTTATTCTTCACTTGGTATCAGAGCCGCTACTGTCTGAAAAAGCGACGATTGAGTTATATGATGTTATAGGGCTAAAGTACACCACAAGTGCCATAACTTGTGTGTCACTTTAGTGCCAAGCCATAACTTTTTCGGATCACTTTAGTGCCAAGTCGGAGGAAAATAGATCACTTTAGTGACTCCGGCCAAAATTCCGCCAAAAATTCCGGCCAAAACAATGACTTGGCATTTATATTAAAAAAAAATAATATGACTTGTACACGTGGAAATAATATGCCGTTTTAAGCTTGCTTGCACGTGTATTTTTAAAAATTTATATTATATTATATTAAAAAAATTTTTAAAAAATACACGTCCAAAAAAACGCTTTTAGTTTTAATGACCTCTCCTAAAGCCGATCTCTCCCGTGAGCCGTGTCAACACACATCGGTTCCGGCGAGCCACGTCCGCATTGACTAAAATGATCGTTTTTAAAAAGTTGGCACCAAAGTTATCCAAAAAAAAGTTATGTTATAGTTGCGTTATGGCGCTGTACTTTACGATGTTATATACAACGTTGCCACGGGTATCCATCCATCATCGAACCGCCGCCCTTGATTGATGTTCAAATAATCTTGTTGCAGTTTCAAAAAACAAACACCATCATCAAACTCACTACAGTCATAAGAGTCAGACCCAATAAATTCGTCACCAACAAACTCGGGTAGCTGCCGCAGCGCCACCACACGCCGCCGCAACGTGACGGGCCCACCAATGTCGCCACCTGTAAGCGCCTTTTTTGAAGCCATTAGCTGGATATTATTGACAAAAGCCACCAAAAACACGTTTCTCATCCGTCGGCAAGTCCAACCTAGCAAATAGCGTCGTTGGAATACTACTCACACGCCCTCACGCACAACCCAAGTCGTCTGCGCGAGAGATCCATGCGCCAATGTGCCTCGCACGCGATCATTGCGCTGCACGTGTCTGCCACATCATCCTCTGATGTCGTCCTCCACGTTAGCACCAGGTGTCTGCTACGTCATCATTTGATTTCGACTGTTGACCAGCGTCGACCATACGTTGACCGGCGTCGACCAGACCGGTTTATCTACTTTCTGACTGATTCGAACCCTTTCGAACCGGTTCTTGGCTTTTTCGGACTGGTTCCAGAAGTATTTGGACCTCTTGAATCTATTTTTGGCCTGTGCATGACTGGAGCATCCGGTGACATCGCCTTGTGGCTCATCAAGCTCCTCTTGCAGCGTGGCTACACCATCAAGGCCTCCATTCGCGATCCAAGTGCATTCTCGATCCTCTCCTGTCTGTTTTCCTTCGATATTGGTTCTCTTTAGTTCAGCCGTTTTGGTGATAATTTGTCCTTGATCGACGGGGCTTGTGTCCTGATCAAGATCTTCACCCTCGTCTCGTGTGTAGGTTGTGTGGGACAGTGTATTTCGTCATCATTTCCTGTGATTCGGGCATAGTAGACCAAAGTTTCGTGCTTGTGGAGTTCCAGACAATGGACTAGTCAAGTAGCTTTTGTTTTAGCTGGAATGTTTTGAAGTGGTCGAGGTTTCAGCGACTGAATGGGGTTTAATCGACACTACGGATTCCGAAATATGCGATTTTGGCTTACCTTTTCAGACGATGTGCATTGTAGAAAGATTTTTCTCCGATCGTATTTCTTTTTTATAGCATTCCCACTTCCTAGTGCATAATCAATCCGATGCTTGATACAAGGCTTGAACTTTCTATAACAGCGCTACCACGATCAAATTATTTAGTTTCTGGAGACCCTATCCAACAGGAAACCATCGGCCCCCGACAAGACATTGAAACTATTGATGTGATTCTACGGCACATGAGGATTGGAACTACAACTGCAACTTAATATGGATTGGGTAGAGGGGAGTTTGGTATCGTCAGGTAGGTTAGGAGATCAGTACGGTCAGCCTTATGTTCTTGTACCGAAGTTGGATTAGATTGAACTTTCATATCCACACGATCTGCAGGCAATTATATTAGCCATGAGATGTACTGTCAATTGAGGCAAGAAACATGGAACCCCCAAAGATCTTTTGCTTTTGTGGACATCCATTTCAGTTTGAATCGTTGTTTGTGAAAGGGGGAATTAATTTGTGCATGCTCATCACAACGGCAGCTTATCATTGACCTCAGAAATAGTCAACTGGGTTCCCCAAACAATGAGTACTTGGCACATGTAGTAGTTCTGAACTCGTTCTCGGTAGAAAGTCTGCACCGCAAAGCATCTGGTTGGTGACCTCTTGTTTTTTATTAACCGTACAGACTAGAAAACTCGCATACAAAAGGAATTGAAATGGCAATGTATACAGGCAATACAATAGCACAAACACCATTCAGATGCATCATGGGACATGAGAGTCGGAGAGTCAAGCAGGTAACTAACTTTTGATTCATGAGATGAACGTGCGCGTGCCAGTACAAAAATAATGGCTATAATTTAGCTAGATACAAGTCCCGCAGGTACACAAGGACTCACTGTAGACTACAAAAATATATTGAACGTTACAAATCATACGCCGCGTTTCCGCTTTGACCTTTTACTTCACCTCGGCCGATTAAGCTCCGGTGTCTGTTTGCTGCCAGTAGAAGCCTATGCTGCCTCCAAGACCTCTTCCCCCTGCAAGAAACTCTGAATTAGCTCCGATATCTACATAATGACCACAGTGATGATTCTGTTCATGGACAAATAATCTGGCTCCACCATGTCGTAGTTCATTGTGGCCCTACCTTGGGCAGCCGATGACAATGAAAGGCCAAGGACCACCTTGTTGGTGTGAGGGGACGACTGGGGCGATGAAAATCGACTCTAGACGGCAGTTGTGGCGAGTCTTGTTATAGCCTGGCGTGGTCGGGTTCTGTAACGAACCAACAGAGAGAAGGGAGCGGAGACAGGAGAGATAAAAGGAAAAAGGAAGCAAAGCTAATTTTGGGATTTTCATTGCTGAACAAGCCGGGTCACAATGGGGTGACAAATACGGGTGTGAATGACAGCCGTATGTCCTCGCGGCATAACCTTTGGCAACAACAGGAAGGATTCATATTGGCCTTCCCTGAAACACAAATTCTCCTCTCTATACCGTGTTTGCACGACATCATCCCTAAACTAAGTCTGTACAGGAGTTTCTTCCCGTTTCGATTAATGGGATTGTCGTGCGAACCAACGTGGGAATGAAGGCCGTCTATCTCGTATGATGTCTTTTTTTAGTGTCTCAACAAACTCAACTAATAACGCATTGACCGATAAATTTTGGAAATAATCGTTTTCGCATTGATTAACTGAGATAGTCAAGGACTTGAAAGAAAGCATCACTGACTGTTAATAGAGTATCTTCATCCCATTCCTGGAAAATGTCGTTATGCTAGACAGGGAGAGAAGAAAACGCTAGGACATATAAGCATGAGATTGGAAAGGGTAAAAGAGTTCGTTAAAAATATCTATTTAAACTTCTTGTTGGAAAATAGATGAGGACAACGTATGGATTTCAGTTTTTAGATGAGGACAACGTATTTTGCACTATTCTATCGTTCTTTTGGTAGAAAATCATTTAAAGCACAAAAAAATTATACAAATTAGATACTAATTTGTGTTGTCTAATGTGAAACAAAAGAAGATCATATTTGTTTCTGTTAATAGGAAAAATAACAATTATTCTCTGGGCATATAAATGGTTATTAACACGTTACATCATTGATTAACAAAAAATGACATACAATAAGTACAAAATTGAAGTGTTTTTACTTGAATATAAGGCTCTGTTTGTTGGATAATAATATGTGGGTATTGGGTTAGTGCTCATGGTCAACCAACTTATTGAGACACAAGTATATTTCAAAAACCGGTTCTGTTCCGATGCTTAATAACAATTGATATATTTCCTAAGACTCAATCAAAGCACATGTGACTTTTGGGGCTCAACTACAGTCATTGCAGTTTCCAAGCCTTATGAAGCGCGGCCATAGTATTTTGACATGAGTAATGAGTTTAATATCTTCCATTTATGATGTTGAAATGACTTGTGATAAGCGCTATTGCACACTAGCTCAAGTGTGATTTTGGTGTACTGCATAACTATCGTAAAATTGCATCATTTATTACTTCATCTCATAGAAGTGGCGATTGTCACTTACTGGGCCATGGTTTTGCTCGCCCCTTATATTACCATTCAGGTTTCAATTATGGAGGAGAGTGACAAATTTTACGAAGAAGGCATGATGGGGGTGGTTTTTTCATTTTGGACCTTATGGTTTTTCGAATAATGCAAGATTTTGTCCGGTTAGTACCTTTTTGTGAAATGATTTATTCTGGCTAAGCCCTTTGTCCTTTTATTTATGAATGATGGCCCGTCATTCCCAAAATTTTGGTCTCCAAAATAGTCTAGCTGTTGGGAGCTTCACAAAGAAGAGGAGAACTACTTTACTCATCGTCCAGAAGTTACCGAAAGCCAACTCTAGAGAGAATAGTCCCTCCCTACTGAATCCTGGTTGTTTGTTTCTCAAATCTTGCTGATCCTTCTAAAATGTCCAAACTTCTGTCCGAAATCGTAGTCTATAACACCCTCTGCTTAAGCATCTCTCTCTACACTTTGAATTTATTGAACAAATCCCTGAATGTTTTTTTTTTTTTTTGGTACAATAATAATTCAAATCCCTGAATGTTGATCTCCATATTTAGTGAACAAATGAATGAAACATTCATGTGCAAGATATATTTGCTGTTTCATTGTTAAAGATTCTCCCCAAAAGCTGATCTCTATCATTGAATGTCAGTCGTCTAATTGGACCCGATAACTTTGTCATGGTTGTTTAACTCACGGCAGGGTGGGAACGCCCAATAATGTTAGACGTGTTTCCTATTATGATAGCGTGGTGGGTGGACCCTGTAAACACATACAACAGGGAATTCCAAGAAAATGAATAGCACTTGTTTGGAAGTGCAGTTCCTCTTCTGGTTGGCTTTAGTTGAAGTCGTTGCTCTTCTTTTTCTTTTGGTGCTAAGGGGGAAAAAGCAAGCAAATTCCATGTCTTGAGCTTCAGAGGACCAGGCACTCGCGTCAATGTAATGCAACTTCATTACCACCAAATTTCCTTGGTAGTCTAAAATCTTCGTCAGCTCTAGAGACACATTCAACGGAACTAGCGTGTCTGAAGCATTTGCACCTGTTGTGTCCTCAGCTTAGAAAGCTTCTAGACTCGGTTGGACAATTTAAGTCACTAGTTAATTTATTCCTGTCCTAAACAAGGACTGCAGCATTAACAGAATCCATTCAAAATCTTAAATTGTTGCAGGTGATATGTTTGAACTCGACTAAGTAAGAGAGCCACCAAAAGCCATAGGTATCGTGGAGAATCTTGAAGAATTGCCCCATGTACTTACATGGAAACGTCATCATCTTGTCATCTTAAGGTTTTCGAGTGGCCTAGGTTACATGACTTTGATGGCCCTTTCTGGCTTTACAATAAGCGAGAAAGGTCTAGGAAGAATGTTATTTTCGTTTGCTTGTGAGAGAATTTAATCAATCATTTCATGTTCAAAGCAGCTCCAATAGGTGGTATATTGATTGAATGCCCAAAGCTAATTCAGATTCTAGGCTTGTTAGAATCATAAAATACATTGTATGTATTGCCAATTGAATTCAAAACTCCATATAAACTTTACCCAGTCTACCGAATAAACCAATGCTAGGATTGCTCCATTGGTATGATTGAAAGGGTACAAGCAAGGGCAACGTGAATGTACTCGTTGTGTTTGTCAGTAAAATGTCAACAGAGGAAGTACTTCCAATGGTCTGGATATCCATTCACATCTTTGCAGCAAATTGAAATCGGCAATTTGCCAATTTGTTTTTAGCCTTTTAAATTAGTCACTTAAGACAGAGGCCTTTGGATGTTTCAAAAAAGAGATATTAGAAGATCAGGACTCAAGTTCAACGTAGAAAACAATTTAAAGTAAGTTATAAGAGATGATTACGAAAAATGGAGAGCATATAATACTCGTAAAAGACTATAGAATTGATCACAATAACGTACAATGTTTCATGTCCGTGACCTCGCAGATTGTCTGAGTAATATTAGGTCTAAGGTTTGTTCAATTCGATGAAGGAAAGAAGACGATTACCATATTGAAAGCCATAAAGGTCATGCAGCACTAACACCGAGCTACGATATACACTACGCTGGAACGGCTGTGAATGTTGAACGGCTACTTCTAGATGAGTGCTATCGCACAAGAAGGAACACTGTAAAGCAACCTCATCTATTGCCAGCATAACGTGATAAAGTTGGACCCCGCCACTTTGGAACCCTTCCATTGACTAGACTTTTCAAAGTCGTCGCCATTCTTTTTCCTTTCGGTGCCGAGAAAAGAGCAAACAAATCCGAGAAAGACCGGCGAAAGAGCATTGCAATTCTTCTGCCTCTGGCGCTTTGCTGATTCCTCTTGAGGAATCCCAGATCAGATTCAGAAAGGACTCCACATCCCGCTGCGATTAAACCCGGTGAAGATTTTGAGCTCCTGAAGGAGAATAAAGAGAAAGAGGGACTCACCAGACGCAGCGACGATGTCCGCTTGTGCCAACAACGGCAATTCGTCATCGGGGGATGAATTTGAGGTGTTCTTGAGTTTTAGAGGCCCCGACACCCGCCTCAACTTCACCGATTTTCTCTATCACTCCTTGGTTGGAGCTGGGATTCGCGTTTTCAGAGACGACGAAGAGATCCGAAAGGGTGAAAAGATTGGAGGTGAACTTCTGCATGCCATTGAATCCTCCCAAATATATGTGCCCATCTTCTCTAGGAACTACGCATCCAGTGCGTGGTGTCTTCGCGAGCTCACGCACATGGTGGAGTGCTTGAGCAAAGCGAATGACAAAGTGATTCTACCCATTTTTTATGACGTAAGTCCTGACGACGTGAAGCTCAAAAGTCGATTGTACTCCGACGCTCTGGAGAAGCATGAGGAGAAGTTCGGGCACGATGATGTTCGGCAATGGAAGGAGGCTCTGACAGAGGTCGCAAGAATCAAGGGATGGGGCTTGAAGGACAAAGGGTAAGAGTGTGGATTCGGAATCTGCTTTCTTTCATTTTTTTCGAGCAATTAAAAGTGGGATGATTATAAGGAATAAAGTTACTCTCATTTATTCTATTTTCCCGAACCAGTCATCCAAATTTAGTATTGATCTAATTCTTTCATTAGTCGAGATTTCCATTTACTTAAGAAAGTGAGCTTTCATTTGGTAAAACCTCGCCCATTCAAAAATCCAACTAGTTAGCACTCAACTCGAGAGTTTATTTGCCATACGTTTCACGCTAAGACTCTTGTATCAATATGGCAGCCATGGTGAAATCATCAACACTATTGTTGATGAGATTTTGGCCAAGCTGATGAACAGAAGGAGAAATTTGCCTGATAATTTAGTCGGGATCCATGATCATGTGGAAGCTATCATGAACACGTTAAACAAAGGTTCTCGTGATGTTCGCTACCTGATCATCCATGGAATGGGTGGTATCGGTAAGACAACTCTCGCAAGTGCTGTCTTTAATCAAATCTCCAATCAATTTCAAGGTTGTAGCTTCCTTTCGGACATTCGCGAATCTGCGCTACATGGTAGAATTGTTGACTTACAAAAACAGTTGTTATCAGAAATTCTCCAAGGCAGATCTCTAGAGATCCACAATTCTGTTGATGTAGGGATTAAAATAATAAGAGAAAGGTTTCATGATAAGAAAGTTCTTCTTGTTCTTGATGATGTCGATAAGTGGGACCAACTCTCTAAACTAGCAGGAAAGAGTGATTGGTTTGGTCCAGGAAGCAAAATCATCATTACAACAAGGGACATCAACTTTTTGCCAATCGAAGAGGAGGATGAAGAGAGTAGTTTCCAAGCACATTCTAAAGAGTTTGAAATCTATGAAATGACAAAAATGGATTCTTCCAATGCTCTTCTCCTTTTCAATAAACATGCCTTCAGGATGGATTTGCCACCACATGACTTTGATGATATCTCTCGCAAAATTACTGCCAAAACAGGTGGACTTCCTTTAGCTCTCGAGGTTATCGGTTCCTCACTTTGCTGCAAAAGCAAAAAGTTTTGGAAAGACACTTTAAAGAAGTTAGATTTTGTGCCCAACCAGGAAGTCTTCAATAAACTAAAAATTAGTTATGACATGTTAGAGCATCATCAGAGAGAGATCTTTCTTGATATCGCATGTTTCTTGATTGGAAGAGAACGACTCCACCCGTACTATATGTGGAAAGCTTCCAACTATTTTCCAAAAAGTGAACTACTTGTCCTTACTCGCATGTCTTTGATAAAGATAGTAAAAGATGATAAACTATGGATGCATGATCAACTTAGAGATCTTGGAAGAGAAATTGTTCAGCGCGAAGACGTCAATTTTCCAGGGAAGCGTAGCAGGTTGTGGGATCCCAAGATTACCGCTGACGTGGTTCGGATGAAAGAGGTAGTCTATTGTCGCCTTGCTATTTTCTTTAGGAAAAAATCGACCAGGCATTATTTAAGGGTTGTGGAGTTAGTTTCTTGCATGTACATTTTTTTTTGTTTAATTGTTCTTTTGGCAAAGAAAAAGAGAAATAGGTTTGTATAAGACTCCATGATGGTAATTCCGTTACGTATCATATCTAAATGGTTTCGACGTGAAAGTTATTAGTAGCAAACAATTCAGGAATACATTTAAATACAGAGGTTGCTCAACAAATTATATGAAAACATATCCAGAGTGAGACTTCCTAGGCTAATAAAGCTTTTCGAGGCTGATTTTATTCCTTCTTGGAAATCATTAGCAACGTTACTCTGCAATGAGACCCCTTATCTAAAGTTTGGTAATATATTTAGTAATTGATTGTATTATGCAATCTCGTGTATAGTCCGGTAGAGCTTTCAAACAATATACGAGAGACTTTTATGAGGTTGGTTGAATATCTTTACTATTACGAAAGCAAATCCTTTTTGTAAATTGCAAAACCATTGCAGGTTTTTTGTGTTGCAAAAAAAACTAAATATGTAGGCAGTATTTTCTATCAAACGTTTTTGCTCAGCGATAATAAAAAAAATTGTTGTCACTTTGCAGTAGATATTCGCTTAAACTAATAGATTGGAAATATTATTTTGCTTTATACAACATAAGCCATTCAATTGAATTGCATGAACCTCTTTCTTATTCTCTCCTCAATTTAGATTTCTACAGAGCGATAATCTGTGTTTTATTACCGTACATAATCAAGCTCCTTAGACTTGGATGACACCATGTTTGTCATCCAATTCAAATGTTCACGTATGCTTTTTCTATCAGCAGGGGACAGACAAAGTCGTAGCACTCAGATTAACAAGACTCTACAAAGAGCACAGTTTCACAAGTGAAGAATTTTCAAAGTTGCCCAATCTAAGATATTTGGAATTAGAGGGCGGGAACTTGGTAGGGGACTTTAAGAGTCTTCTCTCCAAGTTAACATGGCTCTCTTGGAGTGATTGCCCTTTGGAACTGAACATGACGAATTTATGTCTCGAGAAATTAGTCGTGCTCAAGCTTTCAGGGATTAACATTACTGAAGATTGGACTGGATGGGGGCCATGCTTGGTACAACATCATGCCGTGCAGTTCACTTATTTTGGCATTTGTCTTGCCAACCAAACTTACCAATTTGCCATTATTGACTTGGCTAATTCTTGGTTTGCTTTTTTCAGGTAAGCGAGAACTTGAAAGTTATAGAAATCAGTTACTGCCCAAATTTAAAAAGGACTCCCGACTTCTCGAAATGCTTGAATTTGAAGAATTTGGATATTGGATTGTGTTCAGACTTATCAGCGGTTGATGGCTCTCTCTCTACCCTGGAGCACCTGAAGGACTTGCGAATCATCTGTTATGATACCTCAGAGAGGGACTGTTGCAACCTTTTTCCAGTACCTTCTGTGTTAGGTAGTCTAAAATCCCTATCAACACTAGAAATAAGGGGGATGCATTTTCGAGAACTTTATCATTCCATTGAAGGGATGGTCCGTCCGGAGTTTTTGTCTTCACATACTTCTTCTTTACTTAGAAGACTTCCAGACTCCTTCGGAGATCTTGAAATATTAAGGACGAAGAGTCTTTCTAAAACTTCGATAAAGAAGCTACCGAACCCAATAGGAGAATTAGAGTCTTTGGTTGAGCTATATTTGATCAACACAAAAACCAGAAAATTACCTGCTTCTATTGAGAATCTTCAAAATTTGAGGAAGATGAGTATTTCTCAAACTCCGCTAAAGAAGCTACCGAACACAATAGGAGGATTAAAGTCTTTGCTTGAGCTAAATTTGATCGTCACAAAAATTAGAAAATTACCTGCTTCTATTGGGAATCTTAAAATGTTGAGGAAGATGAGTATTTGTTATACTCCTATAAGGAAGCTACCGAACCAAATGGAAGGGCTGGAGTCCTTGCTTGAGCTAGATTTGAGCTACACACGTATCAGAAAAGTTCCTGCTTGTATTGGAAATCTCAAACGGTTGGAGGTTTTATATATAGACCTTAGGGCGATTAGAAAGCTACCAAAGGCCACAGGGACAGCAAACAATCTTAAAGCTTTAAATCTTGCATTCTGGGAAAATCTGGACGGGGAAGGTCCAAGGGAAATGATAGTTAGTGCGTCGTCTAGGGAGCGAGAGCTGACAGTGAGCCAGATTAGGAGAATGTCCATGGCTTTCTTCCCATCTCCAACAACTTCGTCTGGATCAATGTGATGAACTTGAACATTTGCCAAAGCTCCCTGTGAGTTTGAAGGATTTAAAATTCTCATTTTATTTATTGTGGACAACCCCTGACCTCTCATGCCTAATTAATTTGGTCGATCTTCATATACAGGATGGCACTCCTCCATTGTCAGAATTCAAACAAGGATCTCCAAAGATAGAGTGGATCGAGGGGTTATATTATCTAGAGAGATTGGCACTTGTCAATAAAGATGTCACATTTCCTCCGATTATTTTGGCTACTCTTTCTCAGCTTCGGACTCTTGAGATAACTTGTGTCAACCGGCGATCTCCGGTGGGGCTCCCATCCAGTCTTGAAGCATTGACTCTACATGATGTGAAGTCATCCATGGAAGGTCGCTCTTTTCCAACTTGACAAATCTGTCCAGTTTGTGCCTTCTTAACTGTCGGCTGAGGGAAGTTGAATTTGATGATACGCTCGGACAGCAACTGGAGAAACTCCCTCGCTTGGAATTGAAGGATAGTGCAGCGCTTGAGAGGCTCTTAATTTCGAGATTAGAGGGGCTCCAAGAGTTCAGCGTGACTGATTTCCCTGGGCTAATGGAGGCTCAAGGTCTGGAGAAATCGAAATCATTCGAGGCAGTTCCTTAGAATGGTTGCCTGGTTTATCAAATAGAAAGAAGCGGCTGCAGAGATTGATATGGCCACATTGTCCACTGGACAAGATGCCCGATCTAAATATTCCAGACCCGAGTGAATTGCTCATTGGAGGATGCCGGATTTCATTTACATTTTTTGGCACATTCCAAGAATGAAAGAAAGAAATAGAGTGGACGATATGAACATCCAACTCTAGAAAGAAAGAATCATCTCATATCCCTTACAGTCGATAAAAGTTCCATCGGTTTTGCTTCTTCCTCTATATTTTCTTTTTCTGGCTGTTTCTTTCCTGAGCAATTTTCTACTTGTCCCTGTTAGAAATATCCAGTTTAAAGCATGCATGCATGCGTCACTGTTCACCTTAAGTCTTAAAATGATGATTCGTGGATTAAATACTTACGTTAAGGTGGTTCACATATGGGATGATGACTGTAGAAGTACTAGTTGATGGAATAATGGTTGTTCACATTCTTTATTAAATGCTTAAGGGTACTTTGTCTTTGCCAAGACAAAATCGACTCGATTACTCAAAAGGGTAATGGTATTATCACAATAACAATAATTTCGTCCACAATCTAAGATCTAGAAAATTTTCTTTCATGACAATAACTTAACTTCTTCCACGGCCATTTTACAACTCAATCGACAATGGACTTGTGTAATAGTTGTGGAAAAAGTTATTTATTAGGGATGTGGAAATGTCGTTTGTAAGGGGGATTAATTTAGCTAGTCGCATATGTCGTGGATGGAGAGGAATGTTTTTAGAAAAGGCAGACAGAGTCATCGGATAATTATTTGTGGAAGCACGAGAGATGATTGTTGGAGTAAATGACAAGCTATAATTTCGTTTGGCAACATACTGAAAACTTATTAGAATGGATTGTTGAAATCTTTATCGATGAAAATTATTCAAGATTTGTTTCTGTCTTGGTCAAATGAAGCAGTCGAAAGTTCGAGGTGGCGATGGATTGGTTTTATTGATTTTCATGTAATTTCGTCTGATGGTTTTTACAATTGTTGACTTCGCTGTTCGTCTTACACAGGATAATTTTCACGTAATTTTGGGGCTCAATGCAACTACAGTTGTTTTATCGTGGTTTTTCAGCAAATTGGCCGCTGTGATTGAGGTTGGAGTTGGGGCTTGGTGCGTCATAGATCAATTCCCATCTGGTTGAATCTCGTATGACCATCTTGTAGCTATTGTATGCTCCCATATTTGCCAAATGTTACTCATCAAAAATCAAGAAATTGTACTTATTATCACAAATCAAGAAATTGGACAATAGTTGTCCCAACGGGATCTTCTCAAACCAATTAATTTGTAATTTGCAAAAGAGAATTTTCTCTAATTTTTTAAGTAAGCTTAGAGAAGCTCTGTCGCCGGACACAGTTAATTTTTGGTGACTCTATTAAGTTGTTGGAGTTTCCTTATATTGGGAACCAGGACAATATATGTTTTCTTCTAACTTTTGGGTGACTAAATTAGCTCCGGCCGGAGTTGACATCCATATGATGCCCCGACGGTGGAATTCGGATTCCATTGGCAATGGACGATACAATAACTCTAGTTAGATGCTGGAAATTGAGATTTCAGCTGTAAATGACCTCATGCTAGAGGACCACATATAGAATTTATCTCTTTGATTCGAACATCCAATGACCAAAAACAAGTCCCGGTTTCTAGCGATAATTGTACATGAGCAGCACGTTTCTTTTTCAACTGATTGATAGTAATACATCTTAGGGATAAACTGAGACTCGGTTGTCTGCAGTGTTGGATCCATGTCTCGAGTGTAAACTCTTCTAAGTTATATATGAGTTCAGCTTGTAAATTATTAATTGAGAAGGATGGCGTAACCCGATAATGTATCAAAGTAATTCGTCACTCTACCTACTACATCGCACCAAATAATAACATAGTGACAATAAGGACATGAATCAGAGATTGGTGAGCGTATTGGCAATGTCGATGACGAATCGATACCGGACATCTCCTCTGGCAAGTCGATCCATGGCTTCGTTCACGTAATGCATCGCGATAACCTCCACATTCGACGTTATGCCGTGTTCTGCTGCGAAATCCATCATCTCTTGTGTCTCCTTGATTCCCCCACACATACTCCCCACCAAAGATTTCCTCCCTGCATTTCCGAATTTCCGATTATTTGGGAAAATTGGGTTAAAGCATTGGAAGCTTATTTACATAAGATGGAGCAAAGTAGTTTGTACAATTAACATAGAACAAAAGCGGAGACCAATTAGAGAAAAATGTTCACTTGTGAAGTAGAAGCAACTATTGAAGAAGAGATTTGAATATTCCAAAGTTACCAAATAATGGAAAGAGTGGCACTTGAGCAGGTGTCTCCATATCAGGTGCGCTCAACATGATGAGCTTCCCATCTGTTCTCAGAAGATCCAACAATGGCTTCAATGGATGTGTTGCTGAGACCGTGTCGATAATCCCATCCATCGTGCACATAGCAGCCTATAATTTTGTAAAAAAAAAAAAAATCCACAATAAAAAAAAAAAAAAAAGGGTTAATACCGTAAAAAATCTAACATTGGTATACCTATGACAAATTTACCCCAAACTAAATATTTTACCACCAAAAACCCTAAACTGATACCATCCATTAATTTCCATTAAATTGAATTAATACCACAAAAAATTACAAACTGGTATGTATGTGACAACTAGAGAATAAACCCCAAATTGATATACCCATCAACTGCCATATGCATCTAACTTAACAATTTGACCGTAAAATTTAACCGAAATTAACGGATGGTAAATTTATCACAAGTATACTAATTTGGAGTTTTAGTTTGATGTAAATTTATCACGCGTGTACTAGTTTAAAGTTTTAACCCAAAAGAAAAATATGAAGTAATTAGTGAAAATTCTCGTCTTGTTTAGGTTTAAATTAATCAAAGTTCATTTTATATGGGGAATATTTCAATGCATCTCTCTGTTTTGGTCAAATGGTATTTACATGGTCAACATATGATTAGTAATAACAATACATTGGTTCATTATGTTCCTTTTCATTTTTCCATACCTGCATCTGCTTCAAGTCATGGCTCACTATGAACGAGTCAGCCTTCAATTTCTCAATCGCTTCCCGTCTCTTGCTCTCGGAAGTGCTTATGACAGTAACCTCGGCACCAAACGCCTTGCCGAACTTCACGGCCAGATGCCCCAGCCCTCCGAGGCCCACGACGCCGATATGCTTCCCAGGCCGGTCCAAACCGAAATGCCTGATGGGGCTGTAGACTGTGATCCCAGCGCAAAGCAGGGAAGCGCAGCCGGCAAGCGAAATGGCATCGGGGATACGAACTGCAAAGTGCTCGTCCACAACAAGGATGTCGGAGTACCCGCCGTGGCGTTTGGCGTCACCCTCAGATTCGAAGATCGTGTACGTGTAGACCGGCTTGGGGCAGTAGTTCTCCAACCCTGCATGGCAGTTGTCACATTCTCCACATGAACCAATTAGGCAACCAACGCCTACTTTGTCTCCAACTTTGAATTTGTTTACTTTGCACCCGGCTTGAGTCACCACTCCTACAATTTCATGGCTATAATGAGCCGGCAAAAAAAAAAAAGTCAGCGAGATTATTGCCTCTTTGACTTCCGTAATTCTAATGCAGCATCTTGCCTTTACAATCTCTACTGTTGGCAATCATGGAGCAAGTTACTGTGCGAGTAAAACAAGCTCCCAAATCACCTCGACTAATATTCAGAACAAGCGTATGAATCGGGGACGTACCCGGGAACGATAGGGTAGCTCGTAATCCCGTGTTCATTCTTAATGATGTGGAGGTCGGAATGGCAAATTCCGCAGTAAAGGATCTTCACGGTAATGTCACGCTCTCCGTTGGCCCTGCGACGATGCAGAACATGTGTTAGCAATGGTCGGTGTCTCCATGTCCGTACCCTGGATTATAAAACAACAAAAGTTGAAAGTAGATACAAAACCTTCTGGTGAAAGAGAAAGGTGAAAGGACTCCTGAAGAGTCCCTGGCTGCATAACCGAACGCTCTCTGCACCTGCTCTTCCTCATTCAGATTCAACGCCCCCATCTTCTCTTTCTCAATTCTCAGACTCAGATTATGTGCTGTCCTAGATTTCTGAATTTGGGTTAATCAATCTCGTAAAAGCTTAGGAGGTTTATATAAGGAAACGGTCTGGTTGGAAAAATTCTCAGCTCATTGTTTTCTGCCTTTTTTTCATTTTCCGTCTTGATGTTTGCCAATTGATTATTCTTAACTCTTCTCCAAGAAAGAGGACGAAAAGTAGATTAAACAGTGGAGTTGATTTTTCTCTTTTTTTTGTTTTGACCGGGGAGTTTCGGTAAAGTTGATTGAATATTTCTAAAGGGAGGAATCACAATTTGATTTTGATGCATTTCTTTGTAAGTCATTGTCCTGTTGATGCAATTTGTGGTTAACTCATAAAATTTAGATTAAAAAGCATGTGATGTGCTAAACATTTAATCTCTTTTAGGATTTGATATAACAATTTCAAAGATCTTCCACTACGAATAGAAATAATAAGAGAAAAGTATCAAAAAAGATCTAAACCTTTTGCTTTGATACCAATTTAGTCCTTAACACTTTTTTTGTATCAATTCAATCCTAAATTTTTTGTATTTGTGTTAATTCAGTCTTAAACCTTTTGTATCGGTATCAATCTAGTCCTAAACCTTTTACATCGGTGCCAATTTAGTTATTCCAGCTAATAACTATTCACCTGTCGAAGGACTAAATTGGCACTAATGCAAAAGGTTTATGACTGAATTGACACCAAAAAAAGATTTATGACTAAATTAACATCAATGCAAAAGGTTTAGGACTGAATTGGCACCAAAAAAAGATTTATGACTAAATTAACATCAATGCAAAAGGTTTAGGACTGAATTGGCACTAAAAAAAAGTTTAGGACTCAATTGGCAACGATATAAAAAGTTTAAAACTGAATTAGCACAAAAAAAAAAGATTTAGGATTAAATTGACACCAATGAAAAGGTTTAGGACTTTTTGACACTTTTCCCGAAATAACAATATACATCAACTTTTCGGCAGAATTTCATGGGTCGTAAACAAGTTTCTGTGGGCACACAACTGTATTAGAATATAATGACCATTATTGAAGCATACAGATCCGCGCTCTTGAAAGTTGCCTCAAGAGAATGTGCAAATTTTAATATGTTATATTTGGAAACACACATGGAGGTATGCACCTCAGCCGCACGCTATTACAATGTGTATGACCTTTTCATTTAAGCTCACACGGTTCAAAAGTCGTTTCCTCCCCGTCTCACCGGTGACCACTAGCCTCATTTGGAACTCACATTTGGCTATAGTTGCTACGACTCTTGTGAATTGGTGGAAGACTTGTATTCGCTATTTTATTTGCCATGTCCTATAAGCACATTCGACAAGTGAATCGAATCTTCACCGTGTCCATTGCCTGAAATAGCACCACTCGACATCCAGGCATGACAAAATGACATAAGTCGAGTTATGAGCACGCACCTGAAAAGCGATCATCAGAATTCGAGGCATTTCGTTACCCTTATATCGACAAGTTTCACTGTTGCATCCCTCAATCAGCTGTCAGCTCTCTCAAATGATGGACACGGAACAAGGAGATTAAACAAAAAGCGGATCGCAAAGCCACAGGGTAACCATTTCATATACACTGATGAAGCAACTACAGTGGTAATTTGTCTCTGAATTAGCAGTTTTCATGAATAGACCACTCACAAACAGGATGCTCACGCAGATCTTGCCATATTAATTCACCAGCAGAAGAGCACCTGATAAAAGAAAGGAAGGAAATAGATACATCGACTTGAAGACAATCAAAGCATCAAAAGCATTTCTTCCGCTTTTCTTCTCCAAAAGAAAACACGAACTTGTTTCATGAGATTATCGTAATTACTGCGACAGCTCGAGGTCTGGTCTACAATCAACTATTTCTCCTTTAGAGTCGTCGGAAAATGCATCGGGATATGTGGCCAAAAGCTTTGACTTCATATTCCTGGCATTACAAAAAGAAAAGAAAATTAGATCAGTTCATTGACATGCAGAACAATGATCTTTAATTTAACCACAAAAGCTCATCGGAGGCAACCATTCTATAGAATCCGGGAAGAAACATTACCAAACATAACTGAGAGGATTCTGGGTATATGAAGCACACACGTAAGGAGGTCCCAAAATAATCAATCACGAAGTCAAAAATGTGCTAAGCAACTAAGATTATGAATGGGATTCCTACAAAATTTTGAGATGAGATTGCCCTCCTGAAGATATTATGTGATTACATTATAGAAATCTCCTCTCTCATATCAAAATACAACGGGTTTCATCTTTTTCATTGCAGAAAAGCTGAGTGAAAGAGAACATGTTGACGAACTGCAACCAAATCTATGTGCAATACACAGTAGGAATTCAAGTATACAGGGGCAAGTAGTTGCGCGCTTCAGATGAAGCTCGATATAGAGACTGTTCATCTAGCTTATCTATTTCATCAGTTACCACTAAAAAAATTACTTTCAAAGATAACATTAAAATTTGGTTGCCCCTTATATGTTCAACTTCTCATTATGAAATCTTGCAAGTTCTCTTATTTTCATCATTAATTATGAGAACTGTGAACTTGTGTTCCTTATGAAATTTTGAAAATCAAACAAAGAAATAATGTACCATTATTATGCAAGGTAAACATGGATTTTACAAAGGCAATCCTACTTGAAAGAACCCCACTCCAATGACTGTGATTCCATTCCACTCCACTAGCTTCAATCAACATCACCTAAGAGAGAAGAATAACGGCCAAAAAGATCCAGGAACTTGATAAAAGTGGAGTATGACTTAGATATCAATATAAGACATATGCGTATCAGACTATCACGTAACATGAACTTTATTTTCCTTTTCAAATTCAAATTTTTTCTTTCAAAACTTTTTAATTTAGTATTGTACTGTCAACAACTTATCTCAGCTTGCAGATGCGTTTTAGGTCATCAATCCCTTCCTTAAACCCTTAAGCAAGGACAACACATTTTCGTCAAATTCCCAAGTTATCAGCAGATATTCGATCCAGAAACTGCTGAAACCCTTTCATTACCTTATAAAAACCAAGCCTTAACTTTAACCATCAACTCTACCAATGTCTCCCTTCACTGTGGAAGCACGGACAGACATGCGAACTGGCGTTTCCTTGAAAATTGGGAAGGCAGAACATACAGAACGCCTAGGCATGGTTAGTTCTTCCCATCCGGCCATGTATGTTTGTGTTGATCAACTTAAATGACACTAAGTAGAAAATCTAAGCTTTAGTCTTCAGTGCCAATAGGAAGCTAATACCAGAGTACCTTGATCATAACCTAGCAATTCATTTAAAGGACATGACTAGCAATTTCTAGAAGATATCCCCAAAAAGTCTGACGAAATCTGCATTCTTTACAGAATTTGTGGACGGCAAAGTCAAACAAGTGAGCAATTGTAAAACAGATACAATAGTAATCGCTATGAGGAAGACCAGTTTATAGGCTCTTTATGGTAAACATGCTTGTTTTGTTATGTGAAGTTATTAAATGTGTTTGAGTGATTGTGGAGTAACATCTTCATCAATAAATGGGCCACAAGTTATTAAAAGAGAGTGGAAACATCGGGAGCAGATATAACTAGGCACAAGAAATTGACTCTCAAGATGAACATTAACAAACGTTTAGGTCCCATTGCCAGGATAAAAAGACATACAATAAAGCAATAAACCAGATGAAGTATGACATGTGTTCCCAATGATTTGTCAAGCAATATGTATATCAGCAGTGAATCAAATGACTAATCACCTTATGGTGCTTTTTTTTTGTTGGAGACCTTTCAGTATTATACCCTCAATTAACTACAAAAAGAATAGCTGTTTACACGCAATTGAAAGGTCCCTGAGAGGTGATGATGCTCTTGGATAACAATAAGAATGCAACCAAAGATAATAGTAATGTACCTTAGCTTCTGAAAGATGTAGTCAAGGTCCGACTTCATGGACCTCAAGAGACGGGTATTTTTGGAGAAATCACCTGAAACCTCGTTAAAGCAATTCTCAGAATACTCATTAAAATGTGAGAGCACCGCATTGCTGTCCTGTAGCCTTCCCAAACTGCAATTTGAACCACATAACAGAAAACATACATCAAAAGAAGATATTATTACAATCGGCAATCTATCTAGAGCAACCCGGCAGTCCAAAGATGAAATGGTAAGAATTACACCGCACGTCATGCCACAGAAGAATTTTATCAACATAAGCAATCCATCTAAAGGAACGAATAACCCGTTCAAAGATTAAAAGGGGACAATCATGCCACAAGTCATCCATAGTGAGGAAAACAGTAGCACATGTACTTATGTAGCACATCCACAGACATATGATTAATCTAAATTAATTATGCGAAACATAGACAGACCTCATTTTTAGGACTATCAATGGATAAAAATACAGGTAAGCACAGAAATCTCCCATAACCTGCCGAGTAACTGGACAGGATCATTTCATGGAAAATATATATAGTATGCATGTATGTAATGTATGTGTGTATGTGTGTATGTATGTACATACCTATGTACTCATGAAACTATCTATATTACAGGTAGTCTATATGTATCTACATATGTATGTGAATGTCTCCAATTGAAGTCACTTATTTCCACTTTATCTTAGATGTCCACCCAGAAGATCAGATCCTCTATACTAGTCTAAAGATTTCAACCAATCAACTAAAAGCATTACATGATAAGAAATCACCATAATCAAAACATGATCCTACGTAGTACAGACTTGCCCAAGGCTCCAATTTTCGTCTTAATTAAGTGAGATGAACAAGTACAACATGAAGTGTGACTCCACTTCCAACAGGTTTAGCATTCTTTACACTGAACTGGAACCTCAAGAAGAGAATGTCTAGTTCTCTTCTCATTTCATCTGCTTCTCCTTTTGCACTCTAGCTGGACTCTATTTTTTATTACTCAATTCGTTTTATAATATCTTCTGGCCTTGCTAAATGAGAACTAGCCTCCTAGAACTAAAAGACATATCGAAAGTTGTATGGTCGGTCATTCTATCAGGCATTCGGATGATAGTTAAAAGTGTGTTTTTCTTTGATCCAAAAAAAAAAACCTTAGTTCACAAAAAATGACCCAAAACAATGCGTTATATCAACTTACCAAAAAAAAAAAAACAATGCGTTATATCATATCTACTGACACTCAAAATCATCTGACTTTGACCATCCACTTTAAGGATTTGAGCATTTCCTATGAATTAGATAGTTCATGAACTTCTTTTTCCATAACCATCTTATGTTGAATTATCATCCTTGTTTCCTATGAATTAGATAATTGAGGCACTTATTTGTTCACAACCATCTTATGTTATCATCCTTGTTCGCCCAAGGGTGGAAAGTACATGTTTATCATAAAAGCTAAACATTCGAATCAAATCAGAAGCTTTCCCAAAGGAAAAGAAAAAGTATTTTTTATATATTGAAAGTAAAAGATGTACGATTATTTTAACAAATGTAAAAGTTGTTGATGCATTTCTGTAACTATCATCAATTTGTTTCTACTGTGTAAACAGTCGATGTAGATAAACATAGAAGAAAAAAGAGCACATCAAATGTGTAAAGTTTCACTTGATTTGACTTATTCTCCTTTGTCTCTATCCATCTATGACTGGGAATAAAGAAAAATGGCAATTTAAATGAAACTGTGTTAGCTTTCCTATTCATAGGTTAGAATATGATGAGACATACATAAGGGAGAATGCAGGATATTTACCATTCACCTATACAGATAGATCATAGTGAAGAACACAAGAACAGACATAACTTCCTCTTTCACTGATTAAAAATTTCCTACAGAAAAGAAGCTCTTCCTTTACTGGAAACGAATTATTTTCAGGAAATCCAGAAGTTGGACCTCTTCTGTGTATTCCTCATATTTATTTGTTTTTGTTGACATTGACCCATACTAACTTCTTGGCAGAGCTACTTGTGTGGTAAATTTCCTAATTCCTAATGCAACATTCAACTAGGCATCACTTAAGTTCCAGAATTCAACATACACCACTCCAATTTTATAGTTTCAATTCTGAATAAGAATAAAATGCAGTATGCCAGCTCCAAGGAAACCACAAGATCCCACCAAGAGAGAGAGAGAGAGTACATGAGGTGCTGTATTTGCTTAAGGGAATTAACATCATCTGCATTAATGAGGGTCTTGAACTCTTGAGAAACCTCCACTGATGCCTCTTTTATTGACTCTTTCTCTGATTCTTCCATTGACAATAGAGTGTAAAAAATTCTACACATTGAGAAAACTTCAAATCAAGGGCATGTAACATGGAACTGCTTACAATTTTTCAATGTCAAGAAAGAAACAGTGACTTGACATTAACAACCGGACCATACAGTTCAGGATATGAGAGAACCACAATCAAGGATCTTCTTCTCATGTATTTTGGTTTTAATAAAGCCCAAATCATCAAACTCAGCAATCAAATATCCATTTTGACAGGTAAGGTGGGATGGGCAAATAGGAATCGAACAAAGACCTCTTGGACCTGAGTGAGTTGGACCACAACTAAACCAATGACAGCCAGGGTGAACAGCTATGATTAATGGTGTTAGAACAAAGGAACCCCAAAAAAATCCTAAGATTGATTAAGCATTTGAGATAAAGTTCTTCTTAGAGACTCCATTCTATACAAGTTCACACAGTACCCTATCAGCAAAGGCACAAGAAAGTTGCTAACCCTCTATCATCATATATCGTGGTAAAGAAAACCAGTAAAGGTTCAAAAAGGAAACACGAGATGAATGAGGAAACAAGCTCAGCCTTCCCTTCACATACTGCCTTTTGGATTATTGGACTATAATCTATTAAGGTGGGTCCAGCAATGCGGGAGATGACTCGTTGACAAGTACATGAGATGACAGGACCTGAATACAAAACCTAGAAAGTAAATCCAACTATAGCAAACGCATGAAGAGAGGATCACAAAATGAGGCATCCCGTTTCCCTTGGAGAGTCATATGGAAGCATGCAAAGCTAATTATACCGGGGCAATGCTAGTGAATTCCCCAACTTCTTAAGAAGCCGCTTAAAGGAGGAAAACAGAACTAAAATCACCAGCAACCACCTCAAGGGCTAAAAGCTTCAACCATCTAAAACGCCATAAGCCACCACAAATCAAACCTTCTACCTGGGCGGACGTCAAATTAGAACCTTGCTGAACACACGTCACAACATCAAATCAATTCCCCCACTAACATCATCATTCAAACGACTAAGGTACTCCAGTTGTCCGGATCAGGCATATATGATTGCTAACTTGCAGAAACGAAAACACCCATGAAAGAGCATCAACTGATGAACATATTACGAGATTCAAAATCAAAAATTTCCAGCGCCCTACTCGTAAAACTAAGCGCAACCCTTTTTTCCCCCCTCAATCCTTACCTTGAACCCAAATGCTGTCCGACGGCAGCTCGGCTTCTTCACATCACGCTCCCAGTCATCGTGGGCGTTTTCACCCGCACAGAAAAGGTGTCCGAGCAGTAGAAACTCGCGAGGATAACAGTTGATCCCGTTTTAACGGCGATTGAATCCGCTCCTCCCAGCAATGACTGAAGCTGGTCACAGAAGAAGAAAAGGAATCGGAAAGGAATGTGATTTGGAGTAATCTGAATGGTTTTTTTCTCGGAAGAAGGAAAGGAGGAGGAGGAATTGCTGCTCCAAATCCTAAATAACGAGTCCTATTTTTATGACAAGGGGTGCGGAAAAATGTCTCAATCGGGTAAATTTAGAATTTTTCATGGTTAAAAAATTTAATTTGAGGTAAATTTATCATATACGTATAAGTTTGAAAATTTTCATGATATCACTCCTAGATTTTATTGCAAATGAATGTTATTATTTTTACGTAGGTTTCGAGACGAGTATCGTATTAAAAATACATAATTATTTTCATGAACTTTGTGAGCAACCAAATGAGGCGAAAATCTCACGTAAGATTCCGTAAGGGGGCAGGAAAGGTCCCCCATGAAGTTTTTGTAGTTTGGACTAATATAACTTGATGCAGAATTTGCCGTGCTTAAATCATAGTTGTCACAGGTTGCAAGTATGTGGAATTTCCATTGGTATACGGTTTATGTAACTATTTTTTTTCAATACAATTCACCTTCACTCTCAGTATTATGATATCCAAGTCCAGTGTATAAAATTCGTAAAAGGCCAGATACGAGTTATAGCATTGCAGCATAACTCTATCCATATCAGAAATAGTCATTCAACTCGTAACTTGAAAACAAATATCAATAGTCCCGTCCACTAGTATATCTAATGTTTAATTTCAAAATTACTGCGAGAAGGCCTACTATGTTCCCCCCCTTAGCGTAGGTCTCTAAATCGGCTCAAGCATCCCAATTAATCCCCACTCGGTGCAACAATCTCCTATTCCCGTCATCCCACACGCACGATAATTATCGGATACACATATATGTACTCTCGGGAATGGCCTCGAAAGAATGCACAAACGTGACAATGCAGTACGCAGCAAGACACGCCACAGGTGGACTCGAGCCAAGTTGCAACTATACGAGCCTGAACGGATTTAAGAGACCAAGAACCTCTTTATAGTTTTATTTGTAAGTTTGTCTTGAGATTCGACAAAGAATCCATTTATTGTTTGCTTTATAAGTTTGTCCGAGTTCGACAATGCGCACGTTTCAGTCTGCAATAGTTTAGGATGAATGCTATGTCCACGGACACAAAAGGTCTAGTGCTATAAGAATTCATGAAAGTATCCTAACCCTCTTCAGGTTTGTGTAAGTTTTGAGGAGATTGGAGCACACCGCTCTAGAATCGCAATCGCCTCTGCCTCCAATAATTTGACTTCCAGTCTTAAAGCTTTGCTGGAATGCTATCACGAAAGTCTAATAGCCTTGATTTTCACATTAGCCTCCCCCGTTCTGTAAAGGAAATAAATGCAAAATCGAGGAAAAATTACTACGAATGAGGGCAGCCATTAACTAGACGGAAAAATGATATACCGCCGCAGGTGCTTGGCCATGAAAGCATAACCTTGACATCTACAAGCTATATATCAACAAACACCAATGTCTCGCCGAACCAAAAACAACTCCCGCAAATCAATTACAAGGGACTAACTATATCGGCCTCTCACGGACAAGCATATCTCTTTGGGAAAAAGATAGAATAAACATTGATATTCACCCCTCCGGTAGAAATAACATTTTGCATAGTGCAACCAAAACCATGAGCACTGCTCGGTACCATATTAGCTTATTGTCCCATTCTCTTTGACAATAAATTTATACAAGGGCTAATGATACATTACCACCACCAACATATCCTAGGATACACCGCCGGAGCATCGTAATGAAACAAGAACAATCTGACTCTCTTTCAACGAACTCAAACTAGGCACATATTCGAGCGCAATGGCCTAATAGAACATCTAGCTCTTGATGCCAGAAGAGGTACGAGCAATAACAGCCTGAAGACCTACTCGAAACTACCATCTATGCAGCAGGTTTCCCTTAGAACTACAAGCAGATTCACACTACCAACTAGAGAGACTGACCTACAAGCAGAAGAACAAGGTACTTAGTGAGGCTAGGCTAGGTATGGGAAATCTATTGATAAACAGGGATGATTCATGCACGAAAGAGATTACTCTGCAGAGATCAGGAAGTTGCTTCTCAGGATGAGCGATCGCTTCTATCAGAGTTGAGATTGATATTTGCCTGTGATTTGTCAGCTGAAGAAACCTCGCTCTGCTGATTTTCATCCTTCTTTGAGTTCAGGAACCGCCCGCCACATCCTCTAGCTCTTCTCAACGCATGCAAATGTCGAGATTCATGCAAGTACGGCTGCAAAGTTCGTTACACATGAGACATGTCAGAGACACAGAAGAAAACATGGAGAATCACATAGTGAAATTGTCCAGAGCAATACAGTAATTGTGACACAACAGGGAGATGCTTAAACAGTGAAAATAGCACATTATAAGATGACTGAGTAACCAAGGTGGACTTGGTATATTGAGGAAATGCCAATAAAATATTTTATAACTCAAGAATAATCAGCTCAACAATGCTTTCGCCTAAGCATGAGTAATCAAATGAAATGAAGCGGCTTGAATGGTCATCGCTCATGTTGACTTTGTAACACAGGACAATAAAATTCACTTATCAAGATGTCCTTTAAGTGACAATTTGTTTCTGCTATCCTTTTTTTATTCTAGAAGACTGAATCACTCTAAACCTAGTTACTTTTAAGATTCTAAGATACACAACAACAGAGAGGCAAGATATATGCAGGTTTCCTAGAAATCGTACTCATTGGATCAACAGGACGTGGATGAGGTAAAGCAATCTTCAAGAGTTAAAGAGTAAAAATCCAACAGCTCAAACAGATCCTAAAAGAGTGTTCTCATCGAAAATCCATTTTGCATTTCTCAAACCAATAATGCCAGTCCATATTTTCGTATGACCTCTGAGACAAAATGAGTTCTCTTCCTGGTGAGGGGTGTCCATGTTAGTCAAACATATATGTTGCTGGACGAAGCCCAGGAAAGGGGGATTGACCGAGTTGTGTTCCTATGTATCTCACACTATTATAAAGCATTGCTAAAACGCAAGCAACTAGACACAAATTCGGGAGATATTGCAACTAGTCCAAGACACTAAACTATTATGACAAAGGATCCAACAAGCTCTTTTATGACTTAGAATTTCGAAAATAATCGATCATCCAGTCTCCATAACATGGAATCAGTTTTTGTTGACACCCAGCAGAGGGTAGAAAGAATTCTACAAAAGTTTCCTCCTTCCTATATTATCTGCTGGGGAGCTTACAAAACAGTCCGGAAAAAAAAAATTTCATCCTCTTCTCAAATAAAACGCTTTCCTTCAGTAATTTCTGCACTTTCTAAAGAAATATAATAAGAATAAATCACTAACTTCTGATTAATCATAGGCTCTTATTTTAACTTGAAGTCCTAATGTCATACACTTACGAGCACACTAACAAAGCCTTGAGTTGCAGCAACTCAAGGCACATGTCTCATCAAACAATGACAGAATTCTCACATAAATTTGTTCCTTCCTTTCTGGCAAGACACGAAACCAGCACAAGAAAAAGAGAACATGTAAGATCAAAATGAGGTATCACAATCTATCTACTCACACAATATCTTGAAGATTCTCCTTCACATACCTAAGCTACAAAAAAAATTTGTGGCACTAATTCCTATAATATTTGATATTTTAACCCTTTCATATCTGTCACCCTATCAGAACAACATTCCTAGCTTAATACCAGAATTGCAACATACCTTTCGTGATTTAAGAGCTTTGTTCTCTAACTCAGCTTTTGCACGAGACTGTCGACGCCGCATGATGCCGTGATATTGTTTTGCATTGACAAATACAGGTTCTTCAACTGCATCTGATGGCAAAGGCACTCCAGCTTGTTGAATTCCCATTAATTGCAGATGGACCTGTGCAACAATTTTTGGATGATCAAAACGTTCAAATGCATGAGAAATCAAAGTTCCTCACATCACAGAATATGCCGCTTCATACAATAAAGAACAATTCCAGCAATTTGATATTCAAAAGCATTATACCATAGGCTGCGCACCATAGGGCTGCTGTGGGTATGACTGCGCATCATAGGGAGCAAAGATGCTTCGATAATAAGGGTCTGGATATGGGTAAGCAGGTGGTGTCTGCAAAGAAATGAGCCAAAAAATGGAAGTTGGTGTCAGACTCGAAGTCCATAAGTAAAAACTACTCCTAAGCCTTTTCACATCTAGCAATACCAGACCATGATATAAGCAATATGCTAAAGTAAGACACAATATAAGAACCATTCGTAAATCAACCCCAAATAACATGAAATATCAATATAGGTACTAAACATTAATAACGGGGACATAGTTACCCATCTGGAAACAATTTTAAGGGAGAAAGTCTCATTTGTAATTCACTCACCCTCTGAGATGTCCACAGAGAGAGGGAGAAACTTAACCAAAAAATTAATCAAACATAAAAGGGGACCAAGATGACAAATACGATTTTAATCATGATATTAGTTAAAGAAAGGACAATCATTGGCAAACCAATGGCTTGCCCACCCATAATTGTGGGAAAACTGAGTAAGGGCTCAGATAATCATCCCCTTCACCCCTTTCTGTCCACTCCAGAGAGAGCTATTAAGGATAGAGCTAGAGTTCTCCAGTGCAGAGGATTGACAGTATCTTGTTTGCATACAGTGGTCATAATAGCAATTTAGAATGATTTAGCTGACTTCACAGATTAGTTGTCTGCTAAATAGCATTGCAAACAAGTTACTTACCCAATTGATGATTTGTCCAGGAGCTATACAATTATAATAGATAGGGTTCAAGGCAGAATTTACAGACAATATCGAAATTGTCTCAAGAAATGAAAACTCTACAAACCTAAGGATGCTAATGATTAACCATTCAATGTATCAGAAATCCCTTGTACCTAAGCCATTTAACCATAATCACCTGCAAGAACTTCATTAGTCATTTAACACAGTAAAACACTTGAACTAAAAAGTCTTTCTGCTGCAGCAAAAGACTTGTGAAAGAACAGAGTCAATAATTCGTCTGTGTCAAGAGTATAAATTCCTATCGGCTAGAGTACTTTACTTCTTAATACACATATCATGACTCAACGCCACAATAACTACATCTCTATGCTTATAAAAGTGAAATTACTCATACTGCTATATTTCTGTCACCAATCACATTGAAAGAAAAGCAAGTACTTGACATTGTAATATTATATTTCAGTCATCAATCAAATTACTCATTTAAAGATTACTACCAAAAAGCAATTTCCATCAAAAGAACAGCAAACTCAGTGGCATAAGAAGTAACCGCATAAGATGAAAGTAAGCAGCTTCCCGTGTGAAATCATGCGATACATCAAACCAAATAAAAGTAGCCCAATGTGGACAACTAGACTAAATACATCCCTTGAGAAAAAGGCAACCTATGTTTGTATGACATGACACCATCTCATTATCCAGCAAAAAAAACAGCCAACCCTGGGTTTATATCAATTAGTGGTTCACATCCCGTGCAGTTGAGACTATTACACCATACTGCATTTGTAAGATTCAATAGGTCTTTGTTTCTTCCATCATTTACCTAAGGCAACACAACCCTAGGAAGGATAAGTAAAATGGAAGATGAAAGTTCTGACTCTCTCCTCAACAAGATAACATTATAAAAATAAAATGACCAAAGTAGACATTAATTGGCATTATAGAGGCAACAAGAACATAATACCATGGCATGTACCGCTCCAAGTTGTGGAGGTGTTGCATATTGGACATTGGGCAAAGTGACACTAGGATGAGGCACCCCAGTTGCAGGGGAGGACTCATGCTGGTCTGAAAGTTTCTGCTGTTCATCAGCTTCCCCATTTTCTGTATATGCTTGGTATTGAGGAACCAAAAGAAGTCAGATAAGTATAAAAGACATAAAGAATTTGATGTGAAATGAGCATAGATGACAAAACTAGGGCTATATCGCAAAGAAGATTGTTTTCCCATAGCTGTAGGCACCAACACAAACAATTCCTCGAGAGATATCAGTATTAACCAGATTCCATCAGGAACCATTTCGAAAATCCCAATACAAAAGGAAAAGCTTCGCATTCTCCAAATTTAGAGCCTAGTAAAATGGCGTCTACTAAAGGAAGGTTTTGTTCTTACAACCCATGGGGTTGGCTTAGTAACTAAGGAACTAACTTTAGAGTGCGAATAAGGCGCACAACACGAATTTGATTCTCCATACCACCAAGTATAAACCACTCCATATTGGGACCACCTCCATGGGCCTTGGCTTGCATCTTAATTGGTCTACGAGGTTACCGGGGCACTTCATGAACCCAAGGTTTACCAACCTAAGGTCTACTTCCTTACTATTAAAAGGAAAGTTTCTGTTCTTACAAAGGCATTCATTGAAGTACCAAGGTGACTGAAAGAACAATATGCCATGAGTCAGGTCATAGCAAAGACATCATTGTTCCAACAGACATTCATAGCAACTCCCTCTTTGTTGGGTCAGGTCACCCCACCATAATTACCTCAACTGATAACCTAGAGTATGCATAAGATGGTACAGGGACAAATCGTAAGTATGTTTAAAACGAAGGACAAATAGCAAGAACTCATCTGATGAAAGGTCCCTATCTTAAAAAAAATAATGATAAAAGGACTTTAAGCACTCATGCAATGACTCCACAACCAACTAAGGCATCGATGAGTCAAAGAGATAAGCCAGTTGATACTAAACACCAACAATTTGTTATATCAACATCAGAAATCCAAATCAAAAGCAAATAGACAACACCAGCAATCATTTAGCAGAAAACAAAACATGATCTCCAAAGGAAAATATCAAAAACGCCAAAATGACACATACGTATTGATCAAATGTACCTGAGATGTCATGCACAGAGGAAGTCATCAGGGATGATACAGGTAAGTTCCAAACCCAATGTCTGCAGGCATAAAAAATAAAGCACGGACATAAGATAATTATGCAACTCGATCAACAAGCAAACCAACTTACATGACTACTGATTCATCATAATTATAAATGCAGAAGTTCATTGCAATTCTAGTTAAGGGCTTAAAAAACAGCAATTTGATTCCACAGAAATTCCAGCCTCACCGACAAGTGACAACAGTCTCTGCACATCATAACCACATTGTACTCAGTTGAGGATACAGCATATATCATACACCAACAATTCTAAATAGATAAGCAGGGCGAAAGAACGTCGTCCAATTTCTTGTCAAAACACTTATGCCCCAACAAGAAAATATCATCATATGTATCCCAAAAAGAAAAAGGAAATTATCGCATGATTGGAAAGAACCCTAAAGCGCCGTACCTTACAGCAACAAATCGTACCAAAATAACATTCATTCGGGACTAAAGACTATCTTGCTTGCACTCGGAGGCCTTACCATATTGTTAAAGAATATGATTCACACCCGTATTATAGACGGCACCTTTGTCAAAACCATCTCTAAGTCAAAACCCTGTCAGGGTTTTAACAGATTGGTTGGTAGGCACGAATAATCCTCTTGCCACATGGTGCTTATGCTTCAATGTGACTCTCCCAAAGCTCTACCAAAGGCAACCTGATTTCTCGCAATTTTTGGATTAACTCATTTGCATGCTAGAGTCTCACTAACCTAATCTAGGCTAGCTAGGAGCCAAGTTGAGCGCAGGATTTTGCTTTACCTCTGTGAACCAAATATTGGATACAAGGACTTGGTTATGCTACATTAAGCCAACACTTGTTAGGAGTATTACTTTTTTGAGGAAATCTTTTTGCGAAATCTTGTTTATGCAACTCTAGATGACCAAACATCAAAGGTCACTAATAAAAAGTAATGCAATTACAAAAATGACTACTGTAACCTAGCAATATGCAAATAGATGAAAACTCTAAAATGAACAACAAAATATTCAACTTTAATGACCCAAAATTTAGACTCAAACAAGTACACATGGACCCTGATCACCTAGTAACAAGACCAGGCCTAATTAAGCTCAAAACTCCCCTTGAATCATGCAATTAGGCAAAAACTAAATCCAAACAGTAAACACCCACCCTCAGGCTGTGTCGGGTTGTAATTAAGAATGAGATCACGTCCTAACCTTAACTGGTGAGCTAGCATTAAAAATGACATCACTTTCTCTCCTTATTAAAAATTTCCAGAATCCTAATCAAGAATAATCCCTTCAACTCCAAACACCAACTAAATTTGATCAATATCAATTGGACTAAGCATGCATTACTTCACGTGATTGAGACTACGATCAAGAAGGGCATTCGCCAAATGTAAAGATCAATCAGTTCCATACTCCGATTCAAGAAAATCGCTTCAAAACCCGAGCTCCACTTTACCCGATCGTGACAAACAAAAGCCCAAAAGCTGTAGCGTCAGGCGACGGGGGCGAAGAGCAACGGTTACTCAGTTACAGCCCGGCGAAGCTCTCGGCAATTCGGCCCGGCCACCCAGCGACGGCTCGGGACAACTCCTCGCGGCAACGAGCCAAAGCAGATTGGGCGGAGGACCAGCGGCGGCGGCGGCGGCTCCGCGAGAGGGGCAGGGCGTTGTTCCCGGGCAGAAGAAACGGCCGCCGAGCCCCGGCCCGCTCGGATCGGGAATCGGCCGGGACGCGGGGGGGTGGAGGGGGAAGCCGGCCAACGATCGGCGGCCGGGCGAAGATCGAGGGGAAGCCGAACCCGGACAGCCCAAGGCGGCGGCGGCGGCGGCGGCGGCGGCGGAGGGTAGCGGCTGGCGGGCGATGGGTTCGTGCGGTGCAGCGAAATTGGCTGGAGAGGAGAGGGGAGGGGAGGGGAGGGGGGGGGCCTGGCGTTGGCGTTGTGTGGATGGAGTGAAGGGATGCGGGTGGAGAAAGGAGACAAAAACACACAAAAAAAAGAAGAGGAGAGAGAGAGAGAGAGAGAGGGACAGAGAAGGGAGGGAGATCGATCTCGGCCGCGGCCTCCGAATTTTCTCGAACGTATTTTTTTTTGGGAGAATATTAGGTCTTTTTTTTTTTTTTTTAGGGCATCGCACTTATACTTCAGTGCCAAGGAAAAAAACAACATTTGGACGGACCACTTCGGTACAAAATAACGACGGTGCCGTCGTTCGATTTGGGATGTCGAAAGTCCAACGTGGTGGTTTTTTTTCCCGATAGACGTGGTGATGTTTTAGTATTAAATGCCGTAAACCGACGACTCTACACATGTTTGCTTGCCCCGGATAAAGGGTTAAGATAGCCGAATTTTACCGATCAGCCCCGGTCGCCATAAAGTTTGAAAATGAAAAGAAAAGAAAAGAATAAAAAGTAAATAAAAATTCGAAAAAAATAAAAAAAAAAATAATATTAAATTTTAAAAAATAATATAAAATTAAATCACAAAATTGTTACACGCAGGGTTTAGGGTTTTTGTGGTAAGTTCAGGGTAAAATTGTTAAAAATTCGAAAAAAATATAAAAAAATTTGGGGTTTTTTCAGGTAATGGTCAAAAAAATAGTTCAGGTAAAATTGTCACTGTGTACTTCAAGGCTTTTGGTTTTTTATGGTTAAAAAAAAAGTTTGGGGTAAATGTGTCACAAGTGTACCAGTTTAGGGTTTTTCGTGGTATTAACCCTAAGATAAATGGGGATGAATCGGGTCTATTTTTCCCATTTTCTTCGAGTCCTAATTCAAACCGAGGCATTTTGGGGGCAAGGTTAAAGACCGGATCTTGGGATGAATTGCAAGAATAGCAGGAGCTGGACAAGCGGCTCGAGCTCATGCCGATAAAGCCAAGAGGAAGGTGAATATTACTGTTACTGTGGGCTCGGAAGTCCAAGAAGAATGGTCTGAACAATGTTGAACCCCGAAAGAAGGTTTTTTAATGGACACGCCAAATATAGAAAAAGCTCAAAATGCGAATATTTCAAATGCGTAGACAAAAAATTTTCGAGTCGAGCAACAGAGGTGATCTTCCCCACTAGATAGATGAGCCGAATGATACCGACCCCATGCAAGTAAAAATGAAGATTTTGAAATCTTTAGCTAAGCTATGATGAAAAGTGAAAAAAAAAAAAAAAAGGTTTATCGGGTGTTGCTTGTGTTGCTATCGTTTGATTTGGCCTATTTTATGTTTAAATGTAAATTAAGCGGTGAGAAAAAAACATATTGGTATACCATAATTAAAGATCACAAGAATGTGTTGTTGTATTGGGGCACTATAAGCTAGTTAGTGCCTCGTTTTTATTGGAAATGTTGTTCTGTTTCTCAAATGTAAACTAAATTTGGCTAACCAAATAAGTTTTAACTAGTTATTCTTCATATAATTGTTGTGTGTGTTAGCTGCTATCCTGTAGTGTGATCATTTTCTGTAATTGTTGGCTAAGTAGCACCGATATTGATATCGACATGTGACGCGATACGCCGATTCGTCATTTCTCAAAAAATAAAGAATTTCGATAAGTCGAGATACGTTATATATTAAATATATATTTTTATATATACATAATAAATTATTATTTTTAAATTTGATCTAAATTCATAAATATATAAATAATAATAATAAAAGCTTATAATAAAATTATACTAAAAATATTAATTCATCATTTGTTGATAAAAAAATCAAGCAAATAAATAAGACTAGAAATCTTGATAAAAGAGAAAAGACAGGGCAAAGGGGTGAAAATTAGGAGCAATTAATGACCCATCACTTCATAGACAGGACATCCCTATTTCAACCGCCCTCATCTCACCCAACCCTCATTCGAATTTATTACTTTTTCTACACCAAAAAAAAAAATGAAGCATAAAACGAGATTAGCTAGAGGAGAAACGCTCGAGTTGATCGAGGGCGTCGTCCTCGGCGCTGAAGAAATGAGAGGCCGCGAAGGAGATGACAGCGTGGGGGGCGTCGTCCTTAGCGCCGGAGAAGTGAGAGGCCGCAAAATAGATGACGGCGTGGAGGGCGTCGTCCTCGGCACCGGAAAAGTGGGAGGCGAAGGATTTGACTGCGTGGAGGGCATCCACCTTGAGAGTGTAGCGTCTCATCTTGAACTTCTTCTGTACCTTCTTTATCACCACGCTCATCTCTCTCTCAGCGGCGAATGGACTCGCGGGTCGCTGATGTGTCCGGCGTGTTGATCACGTATCCGCTATCTGACACGTGTTGACCGCATGTTGAAGCATGTTGAAAGCGTGTCCGAGCGTGTCGGACGTGTGCCATGTAAGGGTGTCAATAGGTTGGGTTCTACTTAAATTGTTGGTTAACTATTATGTTCAAGAATTATTGGGCAAGCAAGCAAGCATCATCCACTGGTTTTTTTTTAGCAATTGTGTATGGGTTTTTTTTGGTCGGATGTGCATGGGATTGAATGGCCTCTTATGTGGTCAATTTGCTAGATAGTGTCTTCCCATTAACTCTTGTTCTGCAATATCTACTGAATAGTTATTTAAGAATCGATGGTCGAGCTTACAAATGGCTAATTTTGGCTACTAAAAGTGATATGTTGATTTCATTTTCTTAAACACATCCACTACCAGTTTACAATGAAGCATGATTGGACCACTTGGTTGGCAGAACACATTGTGTACCAACTTATAAACACATACAAGAGCAATTATTCCATCAACCATGCCTTAGATTCAAACCAAAGAGCATTGCATTCGGAATAAGGATGTTCTTACAGCATAAAGTGAACATATACTAGTAAATACATCACTTGCAGTAGTACCGGCCAAAATCAAGTCAAAAAATATAAGAAAATCCCAACTAAGAAAATTACATGCAACAACACCAACCAAAAACAAGTCAAAAACAACAAAATTCCGACAACAAAACAATATGTAGCACCCTCTCATCAGTCAATCTCAACAATCTCCCAACTTCCTTTTCTTTTTGATTTACTCTTGGTTTGATTCATAATCTTGCTCTGTCTAACTAGAACTGGGTTTGCAAGTTCACTCTTGATTGGTTTTACGGTCCCATATATCTTCTTCTTTGCATCATCCATTCTTTTTCTAGGAGATCGATACTAGGTGGTTTTTTGAGAGGAGCCTTCTATAATTAATATTCGCTTTTAGCACTAGTGTTTGGCTCATTGTTGATGACTTTGGAGATAGAACTGGTGTTAGGGTCTTTCTTGGTGATTGTTTTGGAGTTAGACCTTGTGTCATCTTCTTTGGAGCACCTTGTGTCCTCTACTTCGAAGCAACATTTGATTGTTTTTTAATGGATTGTGCTCAAGTTGCCCTCGATTGGTTTGTTTGGGCTTGCCTTGGGTTCTTCTTTTAAGTGCAGTCCAAAATTTTGGGTTGGATACCCTTGAGAGATCAGCCGGCGGAAGTCACTCGGGCTTTTTGACACCCCTAGTGCCATGCGTCTGACAACCCTCAAAGCGTGTCAGTTCTACTTAGATTGTTGGTTAACTATTATGTTCAAGAATTATTGGGCAAGCAAGCAAGCATCATCTACTGGTTTTTTTTTTAGCAATTGTGTATGGGTTTTTTTTTATTTGGTCGGATGTGCATGGGATTGAATGGCCTCTTATGTGGTCAATTTGCTAGATAGTGTCTTCCCATTAACTCTTGTTCTGCAATATCTACTGAATAGTTATTTAAGAATCGATGGTCGAGCTTACAAATGGCTAATTTTGGCTACTCTGTGCATGGGATTGAAGAACAACGGGTGTGTCACAAGTTCACAAGTGATCAATTAATTAATATTTTTTGTCAAAAGTGATTATTTATGGTTTTCAACTTTTTAAAAAGTGATATGTTGATTTCATTTTCTTAAACACATCCACTACCAGTTTACAATGAAGCATATGATTGGACCACTTGGTTGGCAGAACACATTATGTACCAACTTATAAAGACATACAAGAGCAATTATTCCATCAACCATGCGTTACATTCAAACCAAAGAGCATTGCATTCAGAATAAGGATGTTCTTACAGCATAAAGTGAACATATACTAATAAATACATCACTTGCAGTAGTACCGGCCAAAATCAAGTCAAAAATATAAGAAAATCCCAACTAAGAAAATTACATGCAACAACACCAACCAGAAACAAGTCAAAAACAACAAAATTCCGACAACAAAACAATATGTAGCACCCTCTCATCAGTCAATCTCAACAATCTCCCAACTTCCTTTTCTTTTTGATTGACTCTTGGTTTGATTCATAATCTTGCTCTCTCTAACTAGAACTGGGTTTGCAAGTTCACTCTTGATTGGTTTTACGGTCCCATATATCTTCTTCTTTGCATCATCCATTCTTTTTCTAGGAGATCGATACTAGGTGGTTTTTTGAGAGGAGCCTTCTGTAATTAATATTCGCTTTTAGCACTAGTGTTTGGCTCATTGTTGATGATTTTTTGAGATAGAACTGGTGTTAGGGTCTTTCTTGGTGATTGTTTTGGAGTTAGACCTTGTGTCATCTTCTTTGGAGCACCTTGTGTCCTCTACTTCGAAGCAACATTTGATTGTTTTTTAATGGATTGTGCTCAAGTTGCCCTCGATTGGTTTGTTTGGGCTTGCCCTTGGGTTCTTCTTTTAAGTGCAGTCCTTGATTCCTGACTTGGATACCCTTGAGAGATCAGCACCTTTGAACTTCTTCCAGGTTATCAACCATATTGCCACGAAAAATTAAATGCATAAGACCTAAAAAACTTACATTCAAAATAGTTATGTTAGTATTAAAGTCTGTAAACACCCTATAACCATATTCTTAGCCTTTTGCCAATAGCCCCTTTGTTTGTTGTGGTGCAAAACTTTTAGAAACCTCTTCAATTGGTATTTTTCTAACTTGAGAAAGGCATAACAAACTTAAACTTTGGCAAAAAAAAAAAAAAATAGACATACCACAACACCAACACAAATTGTACAACTTATTTGACATTTTCTACCGGTCTGTGCAACAATAAACTTAGCAGTTAGCCCTACAGCTAGCTTAACACGTGGCTACATATGGCCCTACATTAGGACCTGTAGTTGACCCTACCCTCAACTAATCTTGAATTTGGCCTTGCAATTGGCTTTGCATCATTACCTTTTGTTATCCCTTGTTGTTTTCGCTTCTTGAATTGACATCCAATCTTATTATGCCCTTCTTCATGGCAGTGTAAGCACTTAAGTTTTCTACCAACCCTACTCATCCTCTTACTTGTCATCTCAAAGTCTTGCACTCTCCTTTTCCTTTCTAGCATGCCTACTTGCTTCTTTAGTGGTAAAGGGTGAAAGGCTTCAAGCTTTGTTGAGTCCCAAAATTATTACTTCTAATAGCTGTATAATGAATTAGTACAAAGCAAGATATTTGCTTCTCTCGTATTAGTCTTCTAGGTAATACTCAAGATTTAGTTGCTCTAGCTACATGGTATTTGTAATCTAGTTACTTGTCAAGCTCAACATGTACACTTCCTCATCTCCAGTTGGATAATATACTTATCACCAATATTCATGATCTCATATTCATAATCCCCATTCCAAATTGGATGACAAAATCTACTAACATGATCATAACTCGTATGTTTACAAGCATGTTGATGATTGACTTGTGTCACCCCAGACCTTAACCAGCTCGCGACACCCCTCGAGGGTTGTATCGAACGTGACGTCCCAAGACGCGTCGCCGATCCAAACAAAATACCCACATGAATACGCAAGCGGAAGCAAAATATAACAACCCAGACAATAGACAATGACAGAAGGATAATAATAGCATAAAACAATAATTTCATAGCAATAGAAAACAGTCGCTTATAACATTCGGCCAGACAATTAGACATTAGGCTCCTAGGGTTAAAATCCACCATTATCATCAAAAAGGGATAGGTGGTAGAGTAGACTAGCTGGTTACATAAAAGGGGGCTCTACCAAAAGCTTTTAAGCCTGGTACCTAAACACTCATACGACGAGAATCTGAATCAGACCCTGAAGACTGCGACTCTGCATCAGAGTTGATCTCAATCGGCTCTTCCTCATTACCCGACTCCTTTTCGAGCTTGGACTCCATGGGCTCTAGCACAGGCTCAAGCGTTTCTTCTGGTTCGGACTCCTCAAATTCCTCTTCAAGCTCAAGATCCGTAGGCACTACAGGTTCTAGTACATGCCCGAGTTCGAGACCAGGGTTCTCCGAGGGATCTTCGGAGTCCAGAATCTCACCATCAAGAGCATACATGTCCCTGGGCTCTCAATCCACGGCATCCTCGTTGCCATGCTGTTGTCCCTTAAAATCCCGGATTAGGCCAACCAACTCCAACCTGTCACGATAAAACCAGGCCAAGTAAGTGTGTCGCTGCAAGTCGACTAGGTCTACGTCTACCCAGACCGTAGTGAGGTGCCTAATACAAGTCTGATGTGGACTTACTAGATACTAGGTCTCCTTATGCACCGTGTGTAACGCCCTCACCTCGGGGTCATAAACGTGACGTCCCATTCATTATTATCTTTCTTTAAATACAAGCGGAAGCATATCTCAGGACAATCACATGAAAAACAACAGCGGGATTAAGACAAACAGCATCATGAGCAAACCTTATATTTACAGAACACACAAACATATTTTACAAGCAAACTTAGCCGATTTTAGCCATTTACACAACAATAACAAGTGGCTTGGATGTCCTAAGCCCACTACTTCGGATTTACAGCTCCTAACTTTCCTCGAACTCCAACATGGATCAAACTCCCCCTACCTCCGCCGTCCGCTCGACCAACCTATGGACCTGAGAGTGGGAAAAACGGGGGATGAGTCGGGGAGACTCAGCAAGTGAAAATACTAATATCAAGCGAGGATATATCAATTGTCGTTAACATAAATCGACCCTTACCGCACCCGTATCGATAGCAGATCAACAGCAAAGTTCAAACAAGAAAACATCACGCATGGCCACATGTGCATACTTTACAAATTAAGGCTCAATTTTATCTCAAAACAACATCAAACATGAAACATAATCAAATCGAAAAATAAACCAACTACAACCAACCAAACAACCAAGAAACGGTCCAAGCAAACCACGTCATAACGCATCTCAATATCTTTTCCCGATATTAGGGAATTCACTTATACAATGATATCAAACAAGAACTAGAGAAAATGAGGCGTGTGAAGGACACGTGAGTCTCGGTGATTCTCGGGCAATTCTTGGTGGTTCTCGGGCTTGAACAAGAACACTTGGGCCTTGGACGTGGCTTCCTCACTTGATCGAGCCACAAGAGAGACACGGGCTAGTCGGTAAGTTCTCTCTCTTTCTTTTTCTCTCTTTCTTGGTCATGAATACGAACCAAGAAATAAGAAAGAATGTTGGCTGGAGCTCTCGAGGCGTGAACTAGGAAGCAAGAAGACCAAAGAAGAAGGGGATGGCGTGAGAGAGGAGGAGAGGAAGGCGTGAGAGAGGAGAAGGGGGGGCTTCACTTGAGGCTCTCTCTCTCTCTCTCTCTCTCTCTTCCTATTTATACATAGAAGCCTTACTTGGTCACCACTCAAGACATTTAATGCTGGTCATGATGACGGTGCCTCCAAAGTTCAACTTCCATTAATGCGAGTCATCATGAAGGGCCCTAAAGTCTTGATTCATTAATGTAAAACATCATGAAGGGCCACCAAAGTCCAAGCAATCAATACAAGCCATTATGAGGGTAGCCTCCAAATTCAAGAATAATAATGGCCAATTAATAAAACTTGGAGGATAAGCTTTGACTCGGTCAATGCCTTATCCTCTAGATTCCTCTACAAATTTCCCGAACCGTGTACTCCCTAGAACCTTCTGATTTTGCTGGTTTCTCACGCAAATGACTTGGGCCAATCGGGTCACATGAAATATACCAATTGGCATAAAAATCACAACCCGTGCTATACTTAATCACAAGATTTTTTGAAGGTTTTTCGCGATAAACACGCATAATAATTCCATCCAACCCAAGGTTCGGCGCGGATATGTCCTTAAATATCACCAAAAGACATCAAGTCGAGATTCCAACGTTTTTCATATAACAATTGATAAATCTTTGAAATCTGACAAAACCGAACAGCTTTGCACTGTTCACGAAATCAGAATTGAAAATATAGTAAATGAACTTCGAAAATTCTCAAATTTGAATATGTCATAAACAAGGCCTTAACAAACATTTCTCGTGAAGAACACAAAATCGGAATCTCTCTATAAACACCATTTTTAGTAGCTCAAGGACAGATTAAAAATAATTTACTAGAACAGAATTCTTGTTTCTAAATGTAAGCTCGGTCCAGAATCCAAATCATCTCGGAAAATTCCCATAAAGGAAGTGTTCAGAAATTCGGATCACAAAAGTCTCTAAAAAAAAATAACAAAACGAAGAGGTACAAAGGATCAAAAACTGGGTTTTTCCAAAACAAGTGTAAAAATTAGTTTCGATTGGAAAACCACCAAACTTATACCATAGCCATTTCCTAGGAATTGAAATTGAGGATATGACACCGTGTGCATAAGGACCCTAAAACGCTGAGATGGCGGCATGATCAAGGTTGGGGTCGAGGATCTGAAATGGTTTGCATTACAGCAATGAGAATAAATCTCAACAAGCAGACGAACTAAACCCCACCTAGGCCAATGTGTATCTAGACGAGTCCCAACATACAATCTAGCAATCATCACAATAGAATTCTCATGCACACTTACCTCGCATTAGTCAAAATCACAATAATACAATAATAACTCAAGAACATAACATAAATACTCAAGCGTCATAACCACGTACATTTATCCAATTCAACCAAACATATTTCGCATGCGTGTCCAACCAACTAACTACGACCCGCATCAACATGCCTCAAGTTCAGCCCTCCGATCAATCTAAGCTCATTTCTGCGTAACCACGCCTCAGAACATTTCTCTCGACCCGCGTAACCATGCCTCAGGTCATTTCTCTCGACCAGTATAACCAAGCCTCAAGTCATTTCTCTCGACCCATGTAACCACTCCTCATGTCATTTCTTGCCTTTCTAGCCACACCAACGTAACCACACCTCAAGTTGACAGCCCTCCGATCAATCCGGGCTCAATCCCGCGTAACCACGCCTCAAGTCATTTCTTGCCTTTCTAGCCACACCCGCGTAACCAAGTCTCAGGTTGGTAGCCCTCCGAACAATTCAGGCTTAGTCCCGCATAACCACGTCTCAGGACATTCCTCATGCACATCTGCCACACACAATTTACCAATACCAATCTAACACGTCATACTATTCAAATCAAGTTATGCTCACCACATTAGCCCACCAACCCAACCTTCAAGTCGACCACATTCAAGCATCGATTTCCCCCATGACGCCACGATAACCCGATCATTGAACCCATCTCAATCAATAACTAATTTAGCCACAAAAATCACCACCACATAATCTATAAACTAATCACATTCAATTAACTAATCCATACCTAACTTAGTTACTAAACCAACCCTTATCAATCCCTAAACAAGTCTAATAATACCCAAAGTACTAAGTAGGGATTAAGAAGCCACTTACTTAGGTTTTGGCCCAAGGAAAACTGGCAAGAGGGCTAAATGGTCGGTCGAGGCAACGGTGGGCTCGGCAAGGCAAGGGTGCAATAGGCCAAAAGGGCAAGGCCTTAGCACGGCCTTCTTGACCACGGCGAGCAAGGCCTTGCGGAGGGTAGACACTTAGCCCGGTGGCCGGGTGGGCCGGCAACGAGTCAGTGGACTAGCGGTGATCGATGCAACAGCATGGGCAAGACGGCGATGTGGTAAAAAGGCATTGACAAAACCGACGGGGCTTGGCCCGCAACTCGGGCGTAGCCTGGTAGCGGCGACGGGAAGTAGGGTGGCAATGGGTGAGAGAGGGAGCTAGTGGCTGAGCCGGGTGAAAGCCAAGAAGGCGCCCAAGGGCGACGGGCCGCGACCGGGTTGGCAGGGGCAGCCGAGGTGAGCCAAAACAGAGGAAGGGGAAAAAAGAGAAGGGCGGGCAGCTGTGACGGGCGGAGCCGATGGTGGGGGGGGCATGGTGGCGCCGGGGGTGGTGGCTAGGGCGAGGTGGACGGGCCGGGTTAAGGCTCGGGCAAGACCGGGTTCACGACGGATGTGGCGGTTAGCTTGCTGCTCACGTGCGAAGGGGAGGGGAAGGAAGGAGAATGGCAATGGCCTAAGGGCAATGGTTACGGACTTGACCGCGGGGCCTCGAGGTTGGGGCGAGCGACGGTAAGGCGGATGTCGACAGCAATGGTTGGGATGAACAATTGGGCAAAGAGGAGAGTAAGGCAACCAAGAAGGGGAAAGGAGGAAGAAGAAGAAGAAAGAAGAAAGAAGGCAAAGAAAGGAAGAAGAAGAAAAAGGAAAAAGGAAGAGAGAGAGAGAGATAGGGATAGGTCTGCATGGGTAAGGGGAGGAGGGGACGGGGAGGGGGGGGACGCGTGGTAGGGAAGAGAGAGAGAGAGAGAATGTCAACTCAATCAGTGCGATCCAACGGCCCACGTTCAAACTTGAAGATGATCCGACGGTCCACGAAAAATCCTAATTTATAAATTAGGAAAAAGGCTAAAAACACTAACTAAAATACACTAAGAGGGAGGTCTACTAGTCAAAATCCGTACTCGATCCAAATTTCACTTTCTATCAATTTCAGACAATATCGACGCTGGCCACAATAATATCGATACCGTCCAATTAAATTTGTCACGGAACTCCGAGAAATTCGAGACCAAAGTTCGGGTTTTAAATAACGGTCAAATTCGATCGAATGCGATTTTAGCGAAATCTCCAATTTAAAAATAACCCGAGAGTTATCAGTTCTAGGCAAGATTTGACTATAAGCGCACCGACGAAATACACATTTTATAAATCCCAAAAATGAGTTAAAATTCGAAATGTCACAACTCTTCCCCCTTACAAAAATTTCATGCTCGAAATTTACAAACCAACCTAATTATTTGAACAAATTGGGGTATTGATGTCGCATTAATTCTTCACTTTCCCATATCGCATCTTCGGTTCCATGATGTTCTCAAATTACTTTGACCATCGAAATTATCTTGTTCCGCAACACTCGTTCTATTCTGTCCTCGATCTTTACTGGCCTTTCCATGTACGACATTCTGTCATCCATGTTTATTTCTTTGTAATTCAGCACGTGGGTCAGATTCGGTTCGTATTTCCTTAAAATAGACAGTGAAACACATTATGAACTTGGGACAAATTCAACGGTACCCACGTGCCTCGAGCTCAACTTCCCTTTCTTGCCAAACCATGACAATCCTTTCATCGGCGATGCTTTGAGGAAAACGTGGTCCCCACTTGAAATTCCAAAAGCCTATGTCTCCGGTCTGCATAATTTTTTTGGCAGCTTTGAGCGGTCTTAAGCTTGTCCCGAATCATCTTGACTGTTTTGACTTACTGCTAAATTAACTCTAGACCCATGATGCTCCTCTCACCAACTTCATCCCAACAAAAGGCGTTTTGTAAGCTCTACCATACAGCGCTTCAAATGGTGTCATTCTTATACTCTGCTGATAGCTATTGTTATAGGCAAACTCAACTAGATGCAACTATTCCTCCCAACTACCCTTAAAATCCAATACACATGCCCGTAGCATATCTTCCAAAGTCTGAATCGTCCTTTCAGACTAGTCATTCGTTTGGGGATAATAGGCCGTGTTAAATTGTAACTTCGTTTCTAATACCATATGAAGACTTTTCCAAAAAGCAACAATATACTTAGGGTCGCTGTATGAAGTAATCATCGTTTGCACTTCGTGAGAACGGACTATTTGTCACACGTATCTTGGCATACCTTTCCAAGGTGAAGTCCTTTCGCATTGGTAGAAAATGTGCTGACTTTGTCAATCGGTCGACTACCACCCAAATTGAATCATGACCCTTCCGGCTTCTCGGTAATCCCATTACAAAATTCATTGTGACATGTTCCCATTTCCACTCAGGGATTTCCAATGGCTACAACATTCCACCCGATTTGCAGTGTTGTGTCTTTATTTGTTGGCATATTAAACACTTAGCCATGTGCTTGGCTACATCCAATTTCATGACATTCCACTAATAATGCTATCGTAAGTTCTGATACATCTTCGTACTATCCGAGTGAATACTGTAATTGCTACGATGAGCTTCTGACAAAATCTCCTCCTTCAGTTCTGCATCACCAGGCACACACAACCATCCACGAAACTTTAGAATCTCATTCTTAGGTACCTGAAAGTTTGATTTCCTTTTTGTGACATCCATTTTCCAGAATTTTTGAATCTCCAGGTCCGTCAATTGTAAAGCCTTAATCTTAGTCTGGATTTTTGGTTCAATCCTCAATGCGGCAAGCAAACTTGAGACATGACTCACTTCAAACTTAAACTCTGAATCTCGAACTCCCTCCAACAGAGTCCATTCCTTGACCATCATATGCACAATACTCGATTTCTAGCTCAATTGCATCCGCTACTTTATTAGCTTTTCCGGGGTGATACAAAATATCGCAATCATAGTCCTTAAAGAGTTCTATCTAACGACGCTATCTCATGTTCAATTCCTTTTGGGAAAATAAGTACCTTAAACTTTGATGGTCCGTATAAATTTGAAATTTCTCCCCACATAAGTAGTGTCTCCAAATCTTAAGAGCAAAGATAATCGCGGTCAATTCTAAGTCATGAGTCGGGTAATTCAGCTCATGCGGTCTCAATTGTCACGATGTGTATGCCACTACTCTTCCGTGTTGCATTAGCACGCATCCTAATCCCCTTAGCGACGCGTCACTATAGATTTCATATCCTCCCGGACCTGACAGGATTGTCAACACTGGCACAATCGTCAATCTCTGCTTTAACTCTTGGAAACTCCTTTCACACTTATTCATCCATTCAAATCTTGTCTCCTTCTTTAGTAACCGCGTCAACGGTGTTGCTAATGCCTAAAATCTTTCCACGAAGAGTCTATAATAACCTGCTAGACCCAAGAAGTTCCAAACCTTAGTTATTGTTGTCGGCCTCGGCCAATTCGTGATGGCTTCGATTTTCATTGGATCCACTGTAATTCCTTTTTCGGATACCACATGTCCTAAAAATGCTACACAATGAAGCCAGAATTCACACTTACTGAACTTAGTGTAAAGTGCATGTTCCCTTAAAGTCCGTAGAACTTTTTCCAAATGTAACTCATGCTTAGCGGAACTTTGTGAGTATATCAAGATATCGTCTATGAACACGATTACAAACTGATCTAGGAATTCCTTGAACACCCGATTCATCAAATCCAAGAAAGTTGCAGGGGCATTAGTCAATCCAAACGGCATCATCGTAAACTTGTAGTGCCCATATCTCGTCCTGAATGCCGTCTTAGGCATGTCCTTCTTCTTAATCCTCAGTTGATGGTAACCCATTCTCAAGTCGATCTTAGAAAATATCGATGCTCCTTGCAACTGATCAAACAGGTTATCTATCGTTGGTAATGGATACTTATTCTTAATGGTCACCTGATTTAACTGTCTGTAGTCAATACAGAACCTCAAAGACCCATCTTTCTTTCTCACAAATAACACTGGCGCTCCCCCATGGAGACGCATTTGGGCGAATAAAGCCCTTATCCAGTAACTCTTGCATCTGAACTTTCAATTCCTTCAGTTCTGACAACAACATCCTATAAGGTGCTTTCAAGATCGATTTTGTATCAACGACCAACTCGACCACAAACTCTACTTCTCTATCAGGTGGCAATCCCAACAATTCCTGAGGAAAGACATCAGGGAAATTGTGCACTGCGGCTATGTCTTCTAACCTCGACTCTCTAGCCGTCGAATCAACTATAGTCGCTAGAAATCCTTGGCACCCTTCGTCTAACAACTTAGTTACCTTGAGCGACAAAATCTAAGGGATCGAGGTTCCTTCCTCGGTTTCCCACAAACTCGAATCTAGGATGTCTAACCGGATTAAATTGGATCACCATATTATTACAATCCATATCAACAATCACATCAAGTCATACATAGCTAAAACCGTCAAATATATCATTTCTTCCCTATCACCAATCACTATCTTATAATCAGGGCATCTAAACGCAATTAGCACTTTATCATTCAATGGAGTAGTCACACACAGCATAACTTCAAGCAATCTCAGCTCAATTCCAGACAATTTAACGAACTGCTCAGATATAAATGAATGTGACGCCCCCACATCAAATAAAGCGTATACAGCATAATCACACAGAGAGACTGTATCTGTGACCACGCCAGGCGCATCCTCAGCTTCCCTCCTTGCCATTACATACACTCGTCCTTGAGCGAGTAGCCTATTCTGATTGGCTAGCGGAATAGCTCCAAATTGATTTCCATTTCGGGACATCAGTGGCAGTAGTGTAGGCGACCTAGCCTGCCTATTGTTGGGGCTAGTCCCTCATCTGATGGCCCCTTCCGCCACATTTAACACACGCTCCGCCCCTATTTGGGGAAGGTCCATTCCCATGTTTCCCTCCATATAACCGACACAAGGCATTCTGAAAGAGATTCCACTTCCCAATATTTCTTTGAACAGGAGGGACAAAACCATTATTTCCCGTCATAGGTCTCTTCCCAAAACGACGGTTGTCCTAAGCCGGGGCCTGCCGTGATCCAAAGGTGGCAACTCGATCCATCAAATCACGCTCGATTGCTTGAGCCCGGTCATAAATCTCATGATAGCCCCTCAAGTTCAGTGAGATCATCTGACTGCGGAGGTCCGGCTTCAATCCATCTTGAAACCTCCTAACTTTGTCCACTGGGTCCTCTACCATTCTTGGGGTAAACTTGGACAGCCTTGCAAACTTAGCCTCATATTGGTCTACCGACATCTATCCCTAGCAAAATCTCATGAATTCTGCCAACTTCTGCTCTCGGGCACTTTCCGAGAAATACTTACCATTAAAAGTCTCGGTAAAAATGGTCCAAGTCGAAGCAGTACCAGCAGGGAACACTTGGCCTCTTATGGCTCTCCACCAATCGCTCGCATTTCCTTGAAGTTGGTATACTACCAGGGTTACCTTTTCCTTATCAATGCATTCCAGCACTTCAAAAGCTTTTTCTAACTCTTCCACCTATCGAGGTGCAGCCTCGGTATCACCTCTACCATCGAACCTCGAAGGTTTCAACTTCAAAAACTATTCAACTAGCTTAGATATCGGCCTATTTGCATTTACTTGGCCCTGAACGGGATGCCTACCATTCACGTTGTTCCCGTTATTCCTGTTGTTTCGATTGGCCCCATTAGAGGCCGCTATAGCGGCTTCGACGATAACAACCACAGTGGCATCTCTATCTCGAGTCTGCTTGCCCATTAAAATTTCAACCTCTCATAGTGCCATTAGGATTCCATCTACCCGGGGATCCTCCACAACTCCAGCTTGCGGGGCCCACGCGATCTTGACCTTGACCTCTACCTCTTCCTCGGTTGCTCATTCTTACAGGATCTCACACTCACCTACCTGCTATAATTCCACTTAGGAATTAGAGATTTAAGCCAACTATACTAGTCTAAAGTCATAGGCAATGAATCACAACAACAATTCACAAAGTAGACAGTCAATCACATAAAGCACTCAATCACAGCCAACATGGTTTGTGCACTTACCTCAAATCCTTACGCACTTGCACTTCACACATTATTGCATAAGATCACTCAGCAACCACAATCATACAGTTTGGGGTACGCATGGCGCACATGAATCTCCTTAACTAGCTATCCCAAAGTCATCGCTCCTTATTACTTCAGATTTCAACCAACTTGGATCTAATTGACCTTGCTTTGATACCAAATCAACGGGAATGTCACACCCCGGATCCTAACGGGCTCGCGACACCCCTATGACGGTCATATCGAACGCGACATCCTAGGACACGTCGCCGACCCAAACGAAATACCCACAAGAATGCGCAGGCAGAAGCGGAATATAACAACCCAGACAATAGACAATGACAGAGGGATAAAAACAACATGAAACAATAATTTCATAACAATGGAAAACAGTCACTTACAACATTCGGCCAGACAATCAGACATTAGGCTCCTAAGGTTAACATCGACCATTATCATAAAAAAGGGACAGGTGGTAGGGTAGACTAGCTTACACAAAAGAGGGCTCTGCCAAAAGCTTTCAAGCCCAGTACCCAAACACTCCTACGGCGCCCAATCTGAATCAGGTCCTAAAGACTCCGACTCTATGTCATTGATCTCTGATCTTCTTCCTCCTTACCTCCTCCTCTCGGCTCGGAACTCCATGTGCTCCGGCACAGGCTGGGCTCTTCAAATTCTCCTCTTTCTTTGAGCTCAAGATCCATGACTCTACGAGTTTTAGTACGGGCTCGGGTTCGGGACCAAGGTTCTCTAGGAGATCTTTGGGTCCAAAAATCTCACCATCAAGAGCATACACATCCCTTAGGCTCCCAATCCACGGCATCCCCGTTGTCGTGCTACTGTTCCTCAAAACCCCGGATTGGCCAACTAACTCCAACCCGTCACGATAAAACCAGGCCAAGTAAGTGTGACGCTGCAAGTGAGTAGGCCTATGTCTACCCAGACTGTAGTGAGGTGCCTAATATAAGTTTGATGTGGACCTACTGGACACTCGGTCTCCTCATGCATCATGTGCATAAAGACCCCAAAATGCCGAGGTGGCGGCATGATCAAGGCCGGGGTCGAGGATCTGAAATGGTTTGCATTACAGCAATGAGAATAAATCTCAATAAGCAGACAACTTAAACCCCACCTAGGCCAATGCACACCCAGACAAGTCCTAACATGCAATCTAGTAATCGTCATAATAGAATTCTAATGCACACTTACCTCACCTTAAATCGCACGCTAACTCCGCGCATTAGTCAAAATCACAATAATGCAATAATAGCTCAAGAACATAATATAAACACTCGAGCGCCATAACCATGTATATTTAACTAATTCAACCAAACACATTTCGCATGCGTGTCCAACCAACTAACCACAACCCGCGTCAACACGGCTCAGATCCAGCCCTCCGATCAATCCGGGCTTAGTCCCGCGTAACCACGCCTTAGGACATTTCTCTCGACTCATGTAACCACGCCTCAAGTCATTTCTCTCGACTCACATAATCACGCCTCAGATCATTTCTTGCCTTTCTAATCACACCCGCATAACCACGTCTTAGGTTGGCAGCCCTCCGATCAATCCGAGCTCAATCCCGCATAATCACGCCTCAGAACATTTCTTTTAACCCGCGTAACCACACTTCAGGTCATTTCTTGCCTTTCTAGCCACACTCGCGTAACCACGCCTCAGGTTGGCAGCTCTCCAATCAATTTGGACTTAATCCCGCGTAACCACAACTTAGGACATTCCTCATGCACATACGCCACACACAATTTGTCAATACCAATCTAACACGTCATAATATTCAAATCAAGTTATGCTCACCACATTAGCCCACCAACCCAACCTTCAAGTCGGCCACATTCAAGCATTGATTTCCCCCACGACGCCACGACAACCCGGTCATTGAACCCATCTCAATCAATCATTAATTTAGCCACAAAAATCACCACCACATAATCCATAAACCAATTACATTCAATTAACTAATCCATACCTAACTTAGTCACTAAACCAACTCTTATCAACCCCTAAATAAGTCTAATAATATCCAAAGCACTAAGTAGGGATTAGAAGGTCACTTACTTAGGTTTTGGCCCAAGGAAAACCAAGAAGGGGCCAAATGGCGGTCGAGCAGCGGCGGCTCTCGGCAAAGCGAGGCGCAGCCCGGCCAGGGCCAAAGGCCTCAAGGCCCCTCGCCACGGGCAAAGCACTCCCCTAAGAATAAACAAGAAGAAGAAAGGAAGATGAAGAAAAGGAAAAAAGGAGTTAGAAGAAGAAAGAAGAAAGAAGAAGAGAGAGAGAGAGAGAGAGAGAGAAAAGGGATGGTTTGCATAGGGAGGAGGGGACATGCATAAGGGGAAGGTATGTAACCGGGGGAGAGAGGAGAGAAAGAGAGAGAGAGAAAGTCAACTCAATGAGGGCGATCCAACGGCCCACGTTCAAACTTGAAGTTGATCCGACGGTCCATGAAAAATCCTAATTTATAAATTAGGAAAAAGTCCAAAAACACTAACTAAAATACACTAAGAGAGAGGTCTACTAGTCAAAATCTGCATTCGGTCTAAATTTCACTTTTCACCAATTCCGGGCAATATCGACGCTAGCCACAATAATATCGACACCGTCCAATTAAATTCGTCACGAAACTCCGAGAAATTCGATACCAAAGTTTGGGCTCTAAATAACGGCCAAATTCGATCGAATGCGATTTTAGCAAAATCTCCAATTTAAAAATAACCCGATAGTGATCAGTTTTGAACGAGATTTAACTATAAGCGCACCGACAAAATACATATTTTATAAATCCCAAAAAAGAGTCCAAATTAGGAATGTCACAATTTACACTTGGCATTTATGATTCGGCATTGAATGAATCATAAAAGTTGTTGTCAATGACAGCACGTCTGAAATCTTCACTAAAGAAGGCTTTACACCGATGCTTAAGTTGAGTGTGCAAAGAGTGTTTCGAAACCTTCCCTCGTCAAGTCAAACAGCCCGTGTTTATGACCCCTTTATACTTCTTGCCCAGTTTGCTTATATGTGCCTTGTACACATTCTATACTTAACATATGCCATCGACTCAACTAAAACAAGAACAAGTTCCTCAAAATAATTAAAACCATTTAACATTAGTAAACAATAATATGTGATTGATATTAAAAAGACAATAGTTGACAATGGCATTACCTTTTATTGGTCACTCATTAGTGCCCAACCTCCCCTATCTATTATCTCAAAGTGAGCCATTAGGTTTTTAAGAAACTATAATCAAGTGTCCTTATTCTCCATCTTCACAACAATCCAGACTAGTGAAAACATTTGTTTATTTTCATTTCTTCTCTCCTTTGCATAAAACCTTCAAAAAATAAAATCCATCTAACCCTATCACTCTTTTACAGCTAGCCAAGAAGCCCCTTCTATATGCATCGAAGCATATATACATCATATCAAACTTAGTCCCAAAGTCAGGGAGCGGTCTCTCCATGTCAGGCAGCGGTCTCTCCATGACTTCTACATAAACTCTATTGACTGGGTCATGAAGCCTACGTTTCCCGGAATACTCTTAGATCTATGCATATTCTTCCTTGAACCTACTCATCACCCTGTGCTTGGCTCTTTTGCATTGATTTCTATAGACATTAACCTCTACTTGCTCTTTTACAAATTGTTTCAATTGAGGACTTTTAACCTCTAGCATGGCCTTAATAGTGTTGAAGAAATGCTTGACCAACCACACACTAATTACCATTTTATTATCAAATACAATGCTAGAGGTATGTTCCTCCTAGAATGATCTAATAAGGACTAAGCCACTCTTCTTACTCAGTGCGCCATATATCTTTCATGGACAATTTTGTTGTGAACGCTTTGCCCTGACAAATTGCTTGGTATTTTTTAATGAATTCAACACTTGTCTATTGAACAATTGAGTATTTTACAATAGAATATTTGAATTGTTTTGTATTATCAAATTGCATAGATACGCACAATGCAAGTTGTTGCAATGGTTGGATCATAAGAAGGATGTTTACTTTTCCTTCAACACACAACTACTTTATCATCTTCATTCTCATTCTCATCCTCTAAACTATCACTCTCATCATTACCATCACCACTTTCCTCATATTCTGTCTTATTACCATCATCCATTAGAGCTCCGTCCCTTACTTGTCTCCTTGATTGTGTGCAAGTTCATCATCATCATCATCACTTGTGCAATTTGCATGCCCCCATGGTTCATCATCTAATTCATTGGACAAAGCAAATTCACAACCCACTCCAGTTCATTCTCATCACTAGTCTCTTCACCAAATATGGGACCTGTCTCTCTCTAAAATAAAAGCTCTATGCCTTGCTTCACTCTCCCGAATACCCAAATCAATACATGTGTTCATGACTCCTAAAACAAATCCATTCCCAATAAACAATAACTGATTTTATCACTCAGTGGACAAAAAAAACAATGCATCTCACAAAAGACAATAAATCACTCACATTTTTCCTATTGCGAGATTCCTCCCTCTGGCACTAAGCCCTGAACTTTTCCCTCCATGCTCCCGCATCTTCGCTTTGTAGGTACAATGAGAGGATGTCACCGTATGTGTGTGAGAGAGAGAGAGAGAGAAAGAGGTCAAATTTGAAGGGTGTGGTGTTGTTTCATCATGAAGGGCCACCTCATCGTCCACATAGGACTTGGCTTTTTTACCACATAGAAATTAAAATCATATTAAAAAGTCACTTAGGACTTTTTATTAGAATTTATCGTCGAAGGCACTTAAGTGATATATTTTTCTTCGATGTACTGCTGGAGTTATTAATCGAAAAGTTTTGGCATAAAATGAGCATCTTATGATGGTATTTTTAGTGTCCTTTTCCCTAAAAATAAATGTTAAATAGCCTCTAAGAAAAATAAACTGAATAACGTGGGCTCCGAGCATGAGTAGAGAACATGGCTCGGTATTCACCCTTTTCCACACGCAATGAAGATGTTGATGTTAAATTTCCACAGCCTAGTTGACCTCTAGGCAATTAATTGACTTCCTAATATCTAGAATTTAGATTCCTAATCAATCTAAGAAATGACTGATGGCAACTACTGGACTGGATTGGGCATTTGGATTATCATGGCTCATTCTGATTTAGAGAGAGAACACTCTAGATCCTAGGATAGATTGTTGCAATTGCATCTTTTTTTTCATAATTTTCAGTGTTGCTTGCTTTTTGAAATTTAAAAAATCCAGACCGGGAGGGGCGAGGCTCTACAGTTATTTTTTGCTATTCTGAGTGGTACAGACTTGAATCTCTCCAATATTTATATAGTATTGTGAGACGGCGAACTATCATACTCAATGTAGATTAGTCAGGCGTTCAATAAGATTTTGAGAGAAAAAGAAAGAGAATTGGGCAGCTACAAGCTTTTTTTTTCTAAATCAATTGCGTTATATGTCAAGGTCCATGAGAACAATACTTTCTACAATAAACGCCAATTATTTTGGGCTAGGTCCAAGCCCCCCTTAATCCGTCCTTTGCCATTTGCACTGAAGTCACTACATTGAAATTATTGTGGAAATTGTAAGATTGTTATTTTTAAGCCAAGCTAAATATAATATTATAATATATAATCTCAATAATCAACACTCCCTCAAATTAATTCTTGGTTAAAAAAATGAAAAAAATTACAAAAAAAGTCATAAACCTATTACAATTATGCCAATTCAGTTCTAAACTTTTTTTTGGCTAATTTAGTCCTAAAATTTTTGCAATAGTGCCAATTCAGTCCATCCGGCCACTTTTGGCCGGCCGGCATTGACGTAGGCGATGGCGGGCTAATGTGGCAATGTTTTTTTTTGAATTTTTATTTTATTTTTTTCCTTTCTCTTTTTTTTTTTTTTTTGGCCAGGGGGAGACTCCGCGGGTGACTTGGTTCATGAGGTGACCTCGCCGACCACTGGAGAGGCTCACCCTCGCCTCACCCAGATCTAGTGAGGTTGAGCCTCGCCATGGCAAGCTTGCCCCTCCATCATTTGGACAAGCTCAACCTTGCCCAAATCTGGCAAGATCAAGCCTCACCATTGTTGTGTGACGACAAGAGCCGATAAGGGCAAAGTTCAAAATTTTTTTATTTTTTTCCTTTCTTTTTTTTTTTTTTTTTGCCTTTCCTTCTTCTCCCGTCCGGTGGCCAACCGGCCCAAGGGCCATGAGGCACTGGGGAGGCTCGCCCTCCCTGTCGCTAGACGATTCGACGGCGGAGCTTGCCATGGCTAGGTGAGCTCGACCTCGCCAAATCTGGGCAAGTCCGGGCTCGAGCTCACCCAATGCCCCCTTGGCCCGCTAGGTCACAATGAGCCTCCCCCGACCCGGTCCGACTAGGGGGAAGAAGGAAAAAAAAAAAGAGAAATGACAAAAATAAAAATAAAAAAATTCAAAGAAAAATAAAAATATATAAAAATATTGCCACGTCGACCGCTTGGCTTCCACGTCACACCGACCAGCCAAAAGTGGCTAGATGGACTGAATTGGTGCAATTGCAAAAGGTTTAGGACTGAATTGATAAAAAAAAAGTTTAGAACTAAATTAGCACAATTACAATAGGTTTAGGACTTTTTGGTAATTTTCTTAAAAAAATGCACTAGGTTACTAAGGCTGTGTTTGGTAACTGGTCAAATAATAACTGATTTTATTCTTTTTGTTCCCATAATCAGTTTTAGAACATAAATCCGTTTGGTAAATTTTTTATTTCTAGGCACAAATTTGCACAAATTTGTTTTCAGAAACAAGAAGCAAAAAAAAAAAGTTGCCTCTTGATTCTTAGAACAAGAATCAAAATGGAAAAGAATTTTTATAAGGATCTCTACCCGCCCCACCGCTTCCAACCACCCTTGTGTAATATTGTCCGCTTTGGACACTAAGTCCTTACGGTTTTAAACGCATTACACAAGGTTAGGGGCCAAGCCTTATAAGAAATCCTGAGACTCCCCTAAGCGATGTGGGACATAGACATGCCCCTTGTTGTCATTCGGGGTGGCTCTAATACCATTTGTAAGGACCTCGATAACGCCCCGGGGCCATTAACGTGACGTCCCGTTCATTGTTATCTTTCTTTAAACACAAGCGGAAGCATACTTTTCACAATAACAACAACAGCCGATTAAGACAAGCATCATGAGCAAACCTTATTATTACAAAGCATGCAAATATGTTTTAACAAGCCCTTCGGGCCATGGCAAACAACACATATAATCTGAAGCCTACCCAAAGGCTTTTCTAATTACAGCCGCCATGGCTTGGGTTTTCCTATCCCACTATGACTTCTAAGCTCCTCGCTTTTCCCGAACTTCAACATGGCTCGAACTCCTCCCCGCACCGTCCGTTCGACCATCCTATGAACCCGAGGGTGGGAAAATGGGGTCTGGTGAGTCGGGAGACCCAAATAGTAAACCTACTAATATCAAGCGAAGGGGATCGCCGTTAGCACAAGCCGGCCCTTCACCGCACCCGCATCAATGGCGATCAATAGCAAAGTTCAACAAGAGAACATCAAGCACGGCTACATCGTGCACATGTTACAAACCACGGCTCGGTTCTATCTCAAAACAACATCAAACACGAAACATGATCAAATCAAGAAATGAACCAACCACAATCAACCAAATGACCGAAAAACGATCCAAGCAAACCGTGTCACAACGCATCACAACTTCCTTTCCGATATTAGGAAGTGTACTTACAAAAAAAACAAGAACTAGAGAGAGAAGAACGGATAGTGAGAACAACGGCCTTGGGGTCTCGGTGGCCCTTTCTTTTCTCCCACTTTTTTCTCTCTTGGTTTTCTCTCTCGGCAACTCACGGTGTCCTCCCTTTTCTTTCCTTAGCTTTTTCTCTCTTAGTTTTCTCTCTCTCTTTCTCTTTCTCTCTCTTTCTCACGGCTACTCTCTCTTTCTCTCTCTCTCTTGGCCGAATGGCCCTTCTTTCTATTTATAGGGAGGGGAAACTTGGGGCCAAAGTTTGGATGATGTAATTGTCACCTGTTGTGGCGTGAGGTCATCGCCAGCGTGTCATTGAGGCAATGAGGTAAGCGCTTACCTCACATGGCTATCATTAAGAACCACCAAAGTCAAGAATAATAATGGCCCATTTAATGCATGTCATCATGAAGGGCCATCAAAGTCAAGACTCATAAATGCAAGCCAATAAATGCTTGTGGAAAAGAAGACCAAGCCATTAATTAAGCTTCTTGAGCAAGCTTTATTCTTGGCCATTCATTTCAAATTTCGTTTTCCCCTGGTCCGACCTCCGATCAAGGCATAAAATATCTCATTTGAAAGCTTGGAACATGTACTTTAAATCACCAGAAGACATCAAGTCCAAATTCCAACTTTATCATATAGAAAATGCTAAATCTTTGAAATCTGAGAAACCGAACAGTTTTGCACTGTTCACGAAATCGGACTTAAAATCATAGTAAATGAACTCCGAAAATTCTCAAATTCGGATATGTCATAAACAAGACCTTAATAAACATTTTCCGTGAAGAACACAAAATCTAATTCTCTCTGTAAACACCGGTTTCAGTCACTCAAAAACAGACTAAAAACAGCTTACTGGAACAGCATTTTTATTTCTCAAAATAAGCTCTGTCCAGTATCCAAATCATCTCAGAAAATTCCCAAATTTACACATCGTTATAGAAAAGAAAGTTCTCAACAACTTTCATGAAGGAAACTTTTCTAAAATCGGCCCAGAAAAACTCGTAGAAAATCAAGACAGTGTAAACATCACCGAAATTCCCATTCCGGGCAGTTTCACGCAGTCTGAAAATCAGGCCATCGTACCACTCATATCAACTCCAAAAATTCTGAAATTAAATCATGTAAAATTTCAAAATGTTTGGAACAACTTTTCAGAAGAAAGCGCTTAGAAATTCGGATCATAAAAGTTTCCCCAAAAATAACAAAATGAAGGGTATAAATGATCCGAAAACTAGGTTTTCCAAAACAAGAGAAAACCATTTTGTTCTTGATTGGAAACCACCAAACTTAACCCATAGCCATTTCCCAGGACTGAAATTGAGGATATTACAATTTACCTGCAGCTTCCCAGCCCAAAAATCGGGATGTGACACTGGCCCCACCACGCTTTCATCTGCGCCACTCTTTGTGTAATATTATCCGCTTTGGACACTAAGTCCTCACGGCTTTAAAAACGCATTACACAAAGGTTAGGGGCTAAACCTTTTATAAGCAATCCCAGGACTCCCCTAAGCGATGTGGGACAGAGACATGCCCCCTTGCTATCCTAGAAGTTTGTCGAGTCTTTCCTTGTTCTCCGGCCTCGGCGACCACTCCCCACCCTAGTCGGATAAGGTCTTTATAATTTTTTTTTCTTCTTCTTCCTAGCACAATGGCGGGTTGGACATTTCGCGGACTTAGCATGGGCTACCTCACGCCGCCACCCTTGCTCCGGCAAAGGTGACCCTCGTTGCCAAACCTTTTTGGCAAAAAATAAATGACTTATGATTATTTTGAGAATGATTCTGGCCACCCGAGGGCTCCTTTTCCCGCTAGCCACCTTGGATCTAATCTCAATATTTGACGGCAAAGACGGCCCCCATAGCCATTATCGGATTTGGTGAGGCGGCGAACTATCATGTTGGCCCTGGCAACCTAGCCATGGTCAAGGAAGGAGAAGAAGAAGAAAATTAAAAGAAAAATAAAAAGAAAGAAATATTTAAAAAATTCAAAATATTATTAAAATATTATTAATAAAAAAAAAATTGTGTAATTATCAAACGCATTTCTATTTTTTCTATTCCAATAATAGAAATTTTGGGTAGTTACCAAACACCTTTAAATGTTTAGAAATTATTTCTGGGCACGAAATAAAAAAAAATCATTTCCGAACAGTAATTATTTTCAGGAATAAAATAGTTACCAAACGTACCCTAAATGAAGGACCAAAGGACTGGACATGGCCACGGGCCATTTGGCCCGAACCGCCCGGTCAAACTGGGCCCGGCCGTTTTTGAACCGAACCGCCCGTGCCCCACGGGCCCGGGTTCCGTTCAGAAATTATGGAACCGAAGAACCGCCCCCCGGCCCAAAACCGCAATTCCGGGCTTTGCCGGCCGCCCGACGCCGTGGTGTGAGGGTTATTTTTTTTGGCCTCGCCAAGAATTTAAAAAATACAAGCCACCTCGGTCGTCTGCTGGCAATCGTGACGCCTCCTCGCCCTCTCGGCCCCCCGCCCATGGACAACAACGCCTAAAGGGAAAAAAAAAAAATTTGCATAACATTTATAATAGTATTGTGAGACCCGGTAGAACTCGCCTTTGTTGCCAAAAATTTTGGCCCGCCCAAAAAAAAGCATCAAAAAATAATAATAACCATTGCAAAATTGCATATGTTATTATCTTCTCTTTTAAAAAATTTCTTCTCAATTTTTCTTATAAATACTCACACAATTCTCTCAATACTCACACAATTCTCTCAAATTCTCTTCTCTCAAGTCTTAAATTTTCTCAATACTGAAATTCTCTCCAATTGGCAATTCTCTTAAATTCTTCCAATTCTCAATTCACGTTTTTCTTAATTCTCCCAATTAATCCGCTTCAATTCTCTCAATCCACTCGAAAAATGGCAAGTGGAAGTCGAAAGTGCCATCGCAAAGGTAAGAATATCGCGACGGAATCCCATCATTCTTTTGATCCTCGTGAATATGCAGATTTTCAAGATGATGAAATCAACATTTTTCCCGATATGGAGCGCGTTCTCAAGAAAGTTTTAATCCTCCTGGAAAAATATCTACAACAAAGGAAGCGGAACGAGAATTTACATCCGACATTTGGAATCACTTCACGAAAACGGAAAGGTTTGATATTGGTGAAAAAAGGTAATGATATAATTTGTAAATATTGTGGAAAAATATATAAATATACAAAATTACAAGGATATGGAACATTTAAACGACATCTTAGAAGCAAACATCCAACCGAAACGGGAATCGATATCGGGCAACAACAAATTTCCGGTACATCAATCCTAACACTTCCCTTTATTTCGTTTTAATGACAAAACTTATAAGGAAGAATTAGGCAAATTTATTTTCGTTGAGCATTTAGCATTTAATTTTGGAGAAAGATTTGGTTTTAATGAATTTGTACAAAATGCATGTGCTCCACAAGCAAAACATGTTTCTAGAAATTCAGTTAAACGAGCAATTAAAGATCTTTACAAAAAAGGAAAAAAAGATTTACAAAACTTTTTTATGCAATTTAATGGATGCGTGCATATAGGTAGTGACATTTGGAGTGATCCTTGGCAAAGTCATTCTTACATGGGCATAACATGTCATTGGATAGATGACAGTGGAGTATTCAAAAAGAGTCATTGCATTTAGAGTTTTCGATGATAATCATAAGGCAAATAATATTTATAGATTAATTAGGCAAATTTAGAAGAATATTATTTGCTTAACAAAATTTTTTCAATTGGTTTTGATAATGCTGCAGCAAATACCGCTTCAATTGTCGAGTTAGAAAATATTTGTAAACCCGCTTTTGGCGAAAATTTTTTTCACGTTAGATGTGCTTGTCATGTTTTAAATTTATGTGTACAAGATGGTTTGAAAACTCTTGATATTTTTCTTCAACCAATAAAAATGGCGATTCAATTTTTATGGAAACATCCCCAAAAAATGAGAGAATGGGGTAAATTTTGTAGAGAAAATGGCGTAAGGCCAAAAAGATTTCAAAAGATGTTCCAACTCGTTGGAATTCTACTTTCCACTTGCTTACTTGAATCTTTAGCATATAAAGATTTATTATGTGCATTTATTTCGATAATGTACCTCAGATTAATTTATACCCACAAGAGTGGGATATTTGCCAAAAATTTTAGATGTTTTAAAGGTTTTTAATAGTGCAACTTATACTTTGTCCGTGTTTATTATCCTACTACACATTTATTTTTAGTAGTGTATTAATATTGTCAGAATTTTTGATGAATGTGAAATGATGTTGAATTACAACATACTATACTTGCAATGAAAATGAAGTGGCTACATTATTATTATAGGAAATTCCATTATTTATTTAGTTGCTTTTTGTTTTTGATCCGCGCTTCAAATTGGATGGCTTAAATGATTTTTTAATGTATTATCAATGTTTACATTGTGATGAGATAAATGTTACAACTTTAGTACGTAATATTAAAAACGAAGTAATAGAATTATATAATGAATTTTATACTAAATATAATTTAGGTGATAATTCTTCTCAATCTATGGAGATACAAAATGACTCAATCCATGTAAAATTAGTAGAGAGTACCAACTTTTATTTACATAGACAAAAAAAAAAAACAAAAGGGGAGTAATAGGAAATATTTTTGAATTAGAGAGTTATCTAAGCGTTTCATTTGAGATTACCGAATGTGGTATGATTTTTTTTTAATTGGTGGAAAGGGGCAATTTAGATACCCAATCCTTTTTTATTAAAAAAAACAGATTTTTTCCCCTCCACAGTCCACTAATATTTTGGATGAACGGAAAACAATATTTAGTCAAAAAAAAATATTTTGATGAACATTGCTCAAAAATATATCCGTAAAAAAAAGAAAAATTCTTTAAGCCGATATATAAAATATTGCGGGTAACAAGAGATAGATTGCAACATCAATCCTAATTTTTAACGATTTTATTTCGCTTTTAAGCATTAGAACTTATAAGTGAAGATTGAGGGTAAAAGAACTATTGAGCATTTAGCAAATATTTTGGAAAAAGATTTGGTTTTAATGAATTTGTACAAAATTGCATGTGCTCCACCCAAAACATAATTAGAAATTCAGTTAAACGATCAATTAAAGATCTTTACAAAAATTTAAAAAAAAGGTTTTGGGAACTTTTTTATGCATTTATTGGCTCCTTTTTTTATAGTGACAACGAATTGTCCTTGGCTTAATGATAATTTATTAAGTTCAAGTCATGTCATTTTATCCCCAAATCATTGCATTTAGAGTTTTCGATGATAATCATAAGGCAAATAATATTTATAGATTAATTAGGCAAATTTTAGAAGAATATTATTTGCTTAACAAAATTTTTTCAATTGGTTTTGATAATCTTAAAAACCGCTTCAATTGTCGAGTTAGAAAATATTTGTAAACCCGCTTTTGGAGGAAAAAATTTTTCACGTTAGATGTGCTTGTCATGTTTTTTTAAATTTATGTGTACAAGATGGTTTGAAAACTCTTGATATTTTTCTTCAACCAATAAAATGGCGATTCAATTTTTTTTGGAAACATCCCCAAAAATGAGAGAATGGGGTAAATTTTGTAGAGAAATGGCGAAGGCCAAAAAGATTTCCAAAAGATGTTCCAACTCGTTTGGAATTCTACTTTCCACTTGCTTACTGAATCTTTAGCAATAAAGATTTATTATGTGCATTTATTTCTGATAATGTACCTCGATTAATTTATACCCACAAGAGTGGGATATTTGCCAAAAATTTTAGATGTTTTAAAGGTTTTTAATGATGCAACTTATACTTTGTCCGGTGTTTATTATCCTACTACACATTTATTTTTAGTAGTGTTTAATATTGTCATTTTTTTGATGAATGAAAATGATGTTGAATTACAACATACTATACTTGCAATGAAAATGAAGTGGTTACATTATTATACCGTCTTCATCTATTTATTTATTCCTACCTTTTTGATCCTATAAATCTATGGCTTAAATGATTTTTTTTATTCTATAAAACTTCATTGCATCTCGTTATGAATAAATGTTGGAAACTTTATAACAAAATATTCAAAACATAGTAAGTCCTATAATACAGACAGGAGACATAAGACCCAATCGTGAGGAAGGACTTTTTGGAGATTTATAACCCGGTCCGCTGCTCTATTGGTTTTTGTTTATGGACTTTTCCATACCCTATTGAATTCACCTGGGAATGGATTTGGAGGTCTAACAATTGGCATTCTTTGATGACTGCACTCGCATCCCACCCGGTTGACTTGAGCCCAACATAGCCCTAAATGGACTCATTTGAACCAAATCCTCAGCTAATTTCGAAAATACCTCATACAAACCCTAACCTCCACCCATACCATTCATCTCCCTCTTCTTCCTCTAATTTGATTCATATATATAAAATGTGTCACGGCAAACTTTCTTTTTTTAAGTTAGCTTCTATTTTGCTTTTTTTGGACCTAAAGTTCAATTCATCGGGACCCGTTTCATTAGTCTTGAAGACCATCCAAACAGTCACATTGAATTATTCGTCAAAGCAAAAAGAATTTTTCAATATATAACAGATTACCAAAAAAAAAATTCCATGGCTTTAGTTAAATGTAATGAAGTGGAAGAAAGTAATTTTGTATATTTCGATATATGAAAAAGACTACATGGAGAGCCTATTTATAGACTTTATGAGATGGCTATCTAAGGTAATAAGATAAACACAATATCAAATATAATTAATCAACCTATACCATCTATCGCGCCCATTTGACTTCTTTTATTCGATAAAACTTCATTGCATCTCGTTAAGGAATAACATGGAAAGACAATAACAAAGCTTCATAACATAGTAAGTCCCATAATACAGACAGGAGACATAAGACCCAATCGTGAGGAAGGACTTTTGGCTTTTATAACCCGGTCCGCTGCTCTATTGGTTTTTGTTTATGGACCTTTCCGCTGCCCTATTGAATTCACCTGGGGAATGGACTATTTGGAGGTCTAACAATTGGCATTCTTTGATGACTGCACTCGCATCCCACCCGGTTGACTTGAGCCCAACATAGCCCTAAATGGACTCATTTGAACCAAATCCTCAGCTAATTTCGAAAATACCTCATAAAAACCCTAACCTCCACCCATACCATTCATCTCCCTCTTCTTCCTCTAATTTGATTCATATATATCGGCAAACTTTCTCTTTTTTATAAGTTAGCTTCTATTTTGCTTTTTTGGACCTAAAGTTCCATTCATCGGGACCCGTTTCATTAGTCTTGAAGACCATCCAAACAGTCACATTGAATTATCCGTCAAAGCAAAAAGAATTTTTCAATATATAACAGATTACCAAAAAAAAAATTCCATGGCTTTAGTTAAATGTAATGAAGTGGAAGAAAGTAATTTTGTATATTTCGATATATGAAAAAGACTACATGGAGAGCCTATTTATAGACTTTATGAGATGGCTATCTAAGGTAATAAGATAAACACAATATCAAATATAATCAATCAATGATATGCATTATCAAATGAGATATAGAAAATCAAAGAAAATATCCTAAATATCCCTAGAAGATTTCTAAATATCTTCAATATCCCCCTCAAACTCATAGTGACTAAGTCACCTTGAGTTTAAATTAACGTCGAACACTGTCACGAAAACTTTTTCTCCTACGACACTGCATGGCATCAGGCTTGGTGGATTTGTGACGGGCGATGTATGAGGCAACATCTGGCTTGTTTGAAGGCGGTGAGTCTAGCGTTGGTGTTGGCTTCTCGAAACAATGCTCAAAAGGTCAAGAATCAGAGGGGAAATAGCAAGCTGCCAATACGGCTGGCTTGCAAAATAGTAACTAAGCGATGTGGCCTATATGGCTGGCATCATAACATCAAGCGACCGATACGGCTGGCTTGGAAAATAGTTACTAGAATGCGACTGTGTGGTTGGCATCGAAAGAAAGCCTCCTCCATGAAAAAAAAAAGCTCGACGGGCGACGCACGGTCAATGCGATTAGCGTCGAAACACCACTATTATGCAAATAACTCGATTAAGTGCTTCCTCATATGAGACTTGTGGGCACCAAGTGAACACTGTTTAGCGATGATGATAGGGATGGATTTATTTGGATGTGCACCGGGGTGCATGGGTGCAAAGTGCCCCCTAACGAAGGCTCTGATACCAAGTTAAATGTAATAAAGCAAAAGAAAGTAATTTTGTATATTTCGATATATGGAAAAGACTACATGAAGAGCCTATTGATAAGCTTTATGAGATGTCTATTTAAGATAATAAGATAAACACAATATCAAATATAATCAATCAAGGATATGCATCATCAAAAGAGATATATGCATAATCATGAGAATTATAGAAAATCAAAGGAAAAATTCTAAATATCCCTAGAAGATTTCTAAATATCTTCAACAACTTTAAATGCTAATATTTTGGAAGTTTAGAATGATTCATGTAAAAACATGACCTGTCCCGTACCACTCTCTTTTACCGAAAACACTTAAAAATAGAAAATGTTTCAAACATATAGATTTAGGTGATTTTAAATCATCAAAAAATCATTCTGGATCTTGAAAATCTCTTCTTCATAAGACAATACCTAAACACTAACTTTCCTAATGCAAAATGAATATCCAAGAATGGTAATTAGTAGCTAGTCATGAATGCTAATGACAGGACAAGTGATTAGTACGCATGTTCGCCTATAAATTCAGCGGTATTTTAACTCTTCGGTGATAGCGTCCAATCGGGCTCATGGACGTCTCTTCATCTTTGACAAGCAACTCATCACCGACACTCCATGTGTTTCCGTTTCTTAACCATCAATTCGATGGGCCTAAGTTTAACATCCTAAATACATTGAACATACATCCCATCCATCCGATCAATAATTTTTAGGATAGCAGTCTAGAACACACCAACCATATCGCGGACAAGGGAACAAGAAAGTCCTCAAAACGCCAAGACCCGAGGCCAAGAAAACCGTGGCATTATTCGGAAGCAAAAACACATGGGGTGCGACAAACAATCTTTGAGAGGACCCAATTCACTGGCCTCACTGATTTTCATTCATTTTTACTTATTTATTTATTTGCTTTTGTCCCTAGCCTAGTTCTTAGGGTACTCCTCTTGGTACGGAGGAGGAAGAGGACAAGACGCAGCTTTTTTAATTATTGGTTTGAACATGGAGGGTAAGGGCGTTTTTGTCATTTCACACCAAATTATTGCACTGCCCTTGGTCGTCGACCTCCAGACATGTGCATGTGACCCCACCCCAGACAGCCCTACAATAATGGAGGCCCATCAGCCAAACAAAGAGCTGGCAGCTCAGCAAACAACAAAAGTTCTCATCAATCTATTATCCCATTGGCCCCCAAAATAAACGAAATTTCATTATGCCCAATTTTTTTTTTTATATATTCTTATAGGCAGAAAAAGAATTAACCCTTTTCCTATGAACAGTTAATATTGCAAGAAACCACTTGATAAATTTGAAAAAGAGATTGTTCTCACCGTTCAACCGACAATAAAGTAACGAAAATTCGTCAGGAGAAAGGTTTCGGGTTCAAGAGACTTTCGAGAGCGCAATTTGAGAGCGAAGAGAAATACAATTCGTGAATTGGGAAATTGCTAATATAGAATCTCTCAAATTCTAAAGTTAAGAAAAGAGAACGGACAATATCAAAAAACAAAAAAAAGAAAAAGAGAACAGGGAACTGTAAATGCCAGGTGTCATGGCAGTTACATAAGAGTAAGTGAGTGATCATTGATTACAAGAGAAGTGAAATCGATGCTGCGTTCTTTTCCATTTCTCTTTGGTTTTGGGAAACAGCTTGAAACAAAAGGAACAGGCTTGGGGGGGAACAGCTACTCCCATCATCTTTTGCCATTCTGGACCATCGGCCTCTGCAGTCCACCGAAAGCGTCGTCCTTTGGCTGTCCTTTCCCAGGATATGTTACCCACCCCTCTCTCTCTCTCTCTCTCTCCATGGGCAGTCTCGTGTGCTTAGCTGAAGCTTAAAGCTCTCAACTTTCACCCCCATATCGATAGTCTTATTCATGTTATTCTCCTCCGTGTTTGCTTTTTTCGCCTTTTGTTGCTGGCTCTGTGAAGTTCAGATCTGTGGGGGCGATTCGAGCCTGGCCCATTTGAGGAGAAGGGAAGTTCAGTAGTCATCCCCCGAAGGAAAAGTTGCAGGCGGGTGTCTATCACCTTGCCCACAATGTTGGGCCAGAGAGGTTAGGGTCAAGAGATGGGATCTGGACCAATGCCCGTCTGAGCTTTGATGACGGACTTCGCTTCAAAGTGAAGAATTTTGGTGTGAATTTTCATCCTGGGTATGTAGAGTTTTATGCATTGGGGAGTTTTGTCAATCTTTCTTGTGCTGCTGACCATCATCGTTCTTGGGTTCCTCCGTTCGGTTTTTTTTTGGGATTTGAGAGACTATCGCTGGTGGGTTTTTGAGGGAATGCAGATGGGAAAATCAGCGACTTTGGTCTTGCTGTATGTAGCGTCCTTCTGTTTAATGGTTGGAGCTGGGAGAGCCCAGTTGAAGAGTGTCCTGATAAATTGTGGCACGAATTCTAGTGTTGATGTGGATGGCAGGAGATGGGTTGGTGACTTGGCCGCCAACAGTAACCTTACCCTTAGTCCCGCTCCGGCGGCGGACACCACCACCGCGCTGAGCAGCAATACTTCTTTAGGCCCGATCTACGGATCTGCCCGTATTTTCGCGGGCGTATTGAACTATACCTTTCAAGAAGTTCAAGGGGACTATTTTCTTCGGCTTCATTTTTGCCCGTTCACCTTCGATCATTATAATGTGAACGAATCTGTGTTCGGCGTCGCGGCGAACGGTTTGGGGCTGCTGTCACAATACAGTGTTCCGGGTGATATCGCAACCAAGAACAATAATGGTTCATCCTATCTGATCAAAGAGTTTTTCCTCTCCATCGATTCGAACGAGCTCGTCATCGAGTTTCATCCATCGAAAGGGTCATTCGGATTCATAAATGGACTAGAATTGGTAGCTTCGGAGTATAACCTGTTTGCTGGTGCAATTAGTAAAGTTGGAGGGAACAGTGTGAATCTGAATCTGAGCGGACGGGGCATGGAAACAATGTACAGGTTGAATGTTGGGGGGTCTCAGATCAAACCCAGCCAAGATCCGGATCTATGGAGGACATGGGAGGTTGATACTAGCTACATGACCAATGTCGACGCCGGCTATCAAATAAAGAACAATTCCAACATTACGTATGCTTCGTCCAACGACTCGTCCATCGCTCCCCTTCTCGTGTATGAAACAGCGAGAACCATGTCCAACACCCAAGTTCTTGAGAAGAGGTTCAATATGTCGTGGAAACTCACGGTGGATCCGGGTTTCGACTACCTCGTCCGGTTACATTTCTGCGAGCTGCTCTTTGGACAGCCCAACCAGAGAAACTTCAGAATCTACGTGAACAACAAGACCGCGGCTGATAACTTTGATATCTACGCCCGAGCCGGAGGGAAGAACAAAGCGTATCACCAGGACTATTTGGATGCGGTCTCATCGAGAGTCAGCACGCTGTGGATTCAGCTTGGGCCCGACACGGCCACTGGTGCATCCGAAACTGATGCTCTCTTAAACGGTCTGGAGATATATAAGCTGAGCCGAAATGGAAATCTTGCCTATGCAGGTGCATTCAATTCAGCTCAAAACACAACAAACAAGTCGAAAGCTCGTATTCTCTTGGCAGGAATTGGAGCCGGTACAGGCTCTGTGCTGATCCTCGCATTTGCGGTTACCATTGTCTTCCTTCTGAGGAGAAGACGGAGAAGCGAGATCAGTAGTAAAAATAACGCTCTCGGGTGGCGGCCACTCTTCCTTCGTGGCGCCATATCGAATACAACCACTAATGCCAAGGAAGCTGCGGGAACCAAGAACCAGAACGGGTCTGTCGCCTCGATGAGATTGGGGAGGCGATTTACGGTAGCAGAAATCAGAGCAGCGACCAAGAACTTCGATGAGAAAATGGTCATTGGAGTAGGGGGCTTCGGTAAGGTGTACAGAGGCGAAATCGAAGATGGCACCCTCGCCGCCATCAAGCGTGCCCATCCTCAGTCACAGCAAGGCCTTGCAGAATTCGAGACGGAGATCGAGATGCTCTCGAAGCTGAGGCACAGGCATCTGGTCTCCATGATCGGGTTCTGCGAAGAACAGAACGAGATGATCCTGGTGTACGAGTATATGGCCAATGGAACTCTGAGAAGCCATCTCTTCGGCAGTGATCTTCCGCCGTTAAGCTGGAGGCAGCGACTGGAGGTCTGCATAGGAGCTGCACGAGGACTGCATTACCTTCATACTGGAGCTGACCGAGGCATAATCCATAGGGATGTCAAGACAACCAACATTCTACTCGACGAAAACTTGGTGGCGAAGATGTCGGATTTCGGATTGTCGAAAACGGGTCCTGCCCTGGAACATACCCATGTTAGCACCGCCGTGAAAGGGAGCTTCGGATATCTCGATCCCGAATACTTCCGGCGACAGCAACTGACACAGAAGTCTGACGTGTACTCTTTCGGCGTCGTGCTGTTCGAAGTCGTCTGTGCTCGGGCCGTCATCAATCCAAGCTTACCGAAGGATCAGATAAACCTTGCGGAATGGGCTTTAGGGTGGCAACGGCAGAGATCGCTCGAAACCATCATCGATCCACGTCTCGGGGGACAATACTCGCCAGAGTCGATGAAGAAGTTCGGGGAGATAGCAGAGAAGTGTCTTGCTGACGAGGGGAGGAGCCGACCGACCATGGGAGAGGTTCTGTGGCACTTGGAGTACGTCCTGCAACTCCACGAGGCTTGGCAGCGGGCGAACGACGAAGAAAGCTCCTCCCTCAATGTCGAGAGCTCGGAAGATTGCCAAGCGGCGGGAGGAGCGGAGGAGAGCCGGAACCCTCTGTTTACAGGCCCGGATTCAGCAATCGGCCGGAACACAGAGGGGAACGGTGAATCTGTGGCCAGAGACGAATGAAGAACACATGGTTCCCGACTAGCAAGGAGTACAGACCGCGTATTTTTACATTCTTTTATATGTTCTTCCTAATTCATTCCGATTCGTTTCATTTAAATTTCGGAGTGCCTGTAAGGCTCACGATTGTCCTAAGGATCCCGAGGGGGGTCGAGTTCGTAAAAAAAACCGAGAGTTTTCGTGCATCGTCCATGCTTCTATCTTTGATCTTTCATCATCACTTACTTCGTGTCTGATTCGGTGCTGTTTTGGGTGTTTGAATACTTCTTGGTATCAATGCAATGGAGCAAAAGCTTGAATTAGCAGCATAACGAAACTTCAGCCGAGGCTAAAGAAAACTTCCTAGCAAACGATGCTATGAGCCTAGCGTGCCTATTCCGAAGACTTGTTTCCAACGTCGCCGATCAATGGTCGAGCCTCTTCTCTTTTCCTCCAGTCTGCACCGGACCGGAAGCGAGGGCGATCACAGGAGCGGGCAAAGATTTACATCGCCAGCGATGTCTTCGGAAAATACGTTCCTCTCTACGAACCTCCGGTTTTGATTCGGGATTTCCCCTTGCACCGCTTCTCGTCCTACGCTTGAGTGAATAACCAACATCGGTTGCCTGCTCGAGTGTGCTAATAAATCACCGGGGGCCGACGATGAGCAGTTTAACTAAATTCTCCTTTTGGACACTGCTTTGACATCAAAAGCGAAATTTGCACTCAACAAAACAAAGAAAAGTTACCGAAGCCGACATCTTGCTTACAGAAACCGCTGCAGGGCTGTCTCGGTCCCTTTTAGTTCTAGTAATATGCATATGCGTAATCGCTCCTCTTGCTCTTGTGACTTCTTAGTTCTTATCCAGCATACCAGAGCAGCTCAAAAAAAAAAACCTACCTAAAAGAACCAGTGATTTTCAGGAAAAGGTGTCTGATCTGTTCGAATGCGCCTGTGCTTGTCCTACTTAAAAAGAGTTTCAATGAATCAATAGTTTGTCCGTGCTCCATAACATGAAGCGAGATTGCTATTGCCGACGAAAGACAGACCGGAATCAGAAATGAAAATCTTCCGATCCCGAAGCATAGTAACAGTGCCCTTTCGAACAATCAACCATGTACAGTTGTATAGACTGTTCCGTCATCCCCCGAAAAACAAAAACGATGCCACCTATATCCAGTCGTTTCCCATGTTAGCTCTTTGTCCACTCTAGCCTCGTGCGGTCCGATCAAAATCTGTACAGTCTACGAAACCCATCAATCGAAAGATTCAGATGTCTCGCATCTACTCCATTCCCAAATAACATTGTAGTGACGAACTGGTTCCTCGTCCTCAATACGCTCGCCTCGCTGAGGCAATCTTTTGAAAAGAGCGATCTGTGAAGCGAACCCAGGTTCACGGTCGGCAGAACCACCGACACCGCTGAACTCGATGCCGTAGTTGTGCCTCGAGGCCAAGTTCCTTGCCCATGAGCCGAATTGCTCTCTGGTCCACTCGAACTTGTGATCGTGGTTGCGGAATCTACAAGACTCCAACTGCCCTTTCCCCTCCACTGCCTCCTCTTGGCTTGACGGGTCAGATTTCTGGAGTATGACATTGTATTCATAGTTTGGTGTGGACACGATCAGAACACTGGGCCCGAAATGAGCTCAGCACGAGATCTCCAAATAGAGATGCCTGATCTTCCTCCATGTGCTCGATCACCTAAAGCATTTCAATTGTAAGTACATCTAGCAACTGAGCTCCTACAAAGCAAATACATGTCTCCGCATGTACTAGCACATGTCCTAAGCAACAGCATTTGAATCTTCAACATCGACGTGTTATGTGAACATTCGACAAACAGCAGTACAGATAATGAACAAAAGTGAAACACACTGAATTTAAGAACCAGATGATAGAATCTGAACTGTACCAAATATCGACAGGCCACAATCTTTTATAAGTAGATGTAGATACCGACTCATTCCTAGTACCCATCAAACTAAAAGTAACACATCAGATGAACAACAGTGACTCTAACTATATTCAAGACACTGCTTCTGCTTCTGATGGATGCAGTCAAGACTATTCAACTGCTACTTAAGTGGCTCTGTTCCCTGAAGGCGAGCAACTTTCAGAGGCGACGATGGATCGGATTTAAGTACTTCTGGACCTTGTGTTCACCATTCATGTTCAGTAAATAGTGGTACAAACAATCATAACTAGGCAGAAAACTTGATTCACAAAAGGAGACACTGAAATCCTGGGTTTTCTAGGACTGGCAGTTAGAGGATCAATCTAGATGCCACAGTCATATAGTGTAGTGAATCATGTATTCGCTGGGTCTAATCATCCTCATTTCATAATACATAAGTTATGCAATTGCCACAGCATGCTTATAAACATTTAAACATGGAAATTATAACATCAGTTTGTTTATTTCTCATTCAGATCATTTATACTTTAAAAGTTATTAAAATGTGTATAACATGATATGTGTGCACTATAAGAACTCATAGGCATGTACAAATATTCCTCTTTTTTCAACGAAAAACCATGTAAAGATAAGAACTCGCATGCTGCATTGCACAGGTCAGTCACATAAGTTATGAAAACTCGTTAGATTAATTAACTAGACATTTTATAGATATTGCATCAGGTAACCTATTTAATAACCAATTTATGCTAGCGTTGAAATATTTGACAAAGTCGTTAAACATGTCATGTTCATAACATCAAAGTCGGTAACAACCCTCACTTGATCCATTTAATACTCATTTAACTAAAATGATTATGACACAAACATCAATGCCAGCTTGAAGTTTCTAGTCCAAGACAAAAACCAATTACATTAACATTTAATGTGAGATGAGGCACTAATGACACAAAAGTAAACGTTAAAGAAGCGAAAAAGTGTCATATCTGCTCAATTTTACAAAAAAAATGAAAGGTTGAAATGTAAGAACTTTGGATATGAATGGAAGAGATGCGACGAAGATATGCATCTAGCTTCTAGAACAAATGTAGGATGCAGATCAAGTTCAAGAGGAACTTCTGTAAGATTATAATATGACTAAGATACATTTTGTGAGACAGTCAAAATGGTCATCTTCCAAAACTGGCATATGCAAACGAAAAATTTAATTTTCTCAATGCCTATGAAGAATATGCATCTTCGCATGGAGCTTTTTCAGCTGAATTCTCTCTCTCTCTTTCTCCTCATCTCATCTCCTCACATTCAACTTCAATTAGCTTGCGGAAAACAGAATATGTCTTTTCAATGAGGAAATTAAACATCATTAAGTCATATCTCCATAATAAATTCACTGGTGCATCACTTTGCAACATCAGCAACAGAAAGGATGGGCATAAAGTGCAGAGAAAGTAAATGAATGTAGAAATATCGAACTCGAACAGTGAATGCAACAGGAAAGACTATCATGGTTATAGAAGGAATAGCAGACACTCAAACAATTCGACTCCACATTATTTACAAGGAGAACAAATAATTAAGTCATACCTCCAGGCAAGTGGCAATGTCAAAACCACACATACGAGAATCAAAGACAATGATTGAACCATCATAAAGTGTTGCAGACTGGATGCCTCTGCATGGCAAGTCAGCATCACAACTTCTGCTTAACTTCGAGTGCAATACCTACAATAATGGAAGAGAAAAAGCCCTTCAAAAGACAAGTTATCAACAAGAGAGCAAACAAGTGCCATCTTGTATGGTTAACTGATAAACAGAAATGCAACAATCTCCTATACTGGCTGAATTATTATAAAAAACAAAGGATATAAAAAGTTCTGAAATATGAGAGGAAGCTTTTCAGTTGAAAGGTGTTGCAAGTGTTAATAAAAGCAAATCAGTAAAGCGCAACCTCCAGGATGATATGATAGTTTGTGTTGCAAGTGGAATTAACTGCATAGTGCATGAAAAGAGACTTGTAGAAACAGGAGGATTTAAAGATTATAGTCATTTGGGGCCATAGGTTGCCAGAAATTAAATAAAAGCACATAGCAGCAGTAGCAGCATTGTACTTTTGTGGATTGTGAAGTGCTCCATTCTTGTTACTTCTTGCTAGCAATTACAGAGGAATATTTGTAATAAAAGAATTTGAATGATCAGGATTTTGTTATAGTTCTGACAGGTCTAATTCAAGCATAAATGAAAAGAAAAGCAAAAATTATGTGCATGTTCAGTAGAAAGATCAATTTATGTTGTCTAATCATCAACTTCACAACAAACTTTTGGAACTAGCAAATACTAATTAGAAAAGGTATCGAATCCTGTTTTAAATTAACCATGAATCTGATCATTAGCCTATCTAAAATCACGTGAATCCATATTGATATCACTCAGAATTTTCTCTTGGTACACATGAAACAATGAACAATTGCACATCAGCAGCCCAAGTAAGAAGATGAGGCTTTATGATAAAATGTAGATGACCAATAGCACAATTTCACCTAAAAATGCATGAACAAATGCTTCAGAAAAAATTTCGACCCTCGAGTACTTAAATATGCAAAAGGCAACAATATAAAAGATCTGCACAACTTACCCTATATAGTGAAGAAAAGGCCCAGTTATTTGTTGCTGGTTAAATACCCATTTGGATTTGTCTTCATATACTTTTAAAATGTACGAAAGACATCAAGAAGATGCTCTTCCTCTATGTAAGTACATGAGCATGCAAATCCTAAGTTTCTGTATCTCATAGTCGCAAATGCAAATCTACCTAGCTCCTGTCATCATGTAGATAATAAGATGACCAGAGAACCATCATGACATTTAGTGAATGATTCTAAATTCATTACACGAAAATTGGTTCACTACCATCCAGAGCAGACTAGATTCCGCACAGTTTTATTTTATATAACTTTCTAGTGGATGTGAAAGGAAGTAGGATTAATTCACAACATCCCTCTCACACTTAAACAACTGTCTCTGTAAGAGAACTTGAAAAGAAATGTGGTTTTAGATTACAAAAGAAAAAAGAAGAACCTTTGCTGCACGACTAAGACTCTTGAGTGAGAGGTCAACGCCAACAATCTTTCTCAGCGAGGTTGGATAGTCCAACAGGGATTCCAGCAAACTTCCAGAGCCACAACCAAAATCAACCTGCAAAAGCAAGCTGAGAAGCTAAATATCTGCTGTCATTCCAAAATTAGACAGTTTTGAGCCGAGACAATGCAAACTGAACAGGTACCAAAGTAGTTGCGCCAGATTTCTTAATGTGTTCCACAGCATATTCAACCCGTTGCTTTGAAAGAGGAGGGCTAAAAAGGGCCTGCTCCATTCTGTCCTCCAGAGGCTCTGTTACCTTCAATAAGGTGATGCAGAATTCCAAGCGGCACATATCTGTAACATCAAGAACATTGGACAAAATGCAAGACCCAATCATTATCATATGAAAATCTCAATAAGGTGATGCAGTATTCCAAGCTGCACATATCTGTAACAGCAAGCATTGGACTAAATGCAAGACCCAATCATTATCATATGAAAAGCAGCAAAGGAGTGGATAATAATGCAACAGAATTAAGTTCAAGATCCTTAATGTCAAACAGCTGCTTAGAACGAAAAAAACAACTTCCCGTTTTTTCTTAAAATTCAAAGGTTAATGAATTAAGTACAACATATCTTAAGAATGTGGTTCTTGGTCCAACGAAGCAATCATGAATTATGATGACGAAAAGAAAAGATATCATGTCAAGTGACATGACTACAATTCAACCAGGCTGTAACCATGAGATAAAAGGAAGAGTAACTGACTTGAGTTAATTAATGAAAGTGCCCTTGCAGAATCATTAGCAGCAGCCAAAATTAGCTCTTGGGAGGGCAAATCTACCAAGAAAAATGCAGACTGGCCAACAGACATCTGAGCCACAGCTGTTTCAACATGAGGATTAACGGCTCTGGCCCCCATCTCAAATTCAAATTCATGAGAACTTTCAATAAGTTCCTTTGTATGCCCAACTTCTGTCACCAAACATGCAGAATAACATATGCATGCCAAGAACCCATTAGATGGACAGATGCCTGATTCTGGCCCCTCTATCCTTAGCAGATAATTTTCATGTTCTCCTGTGGCTTGTGGAACATCAACACAATTGTTGGCTTTAATTGTTCTTTGCTGGTTGAGGTACATGGTGGAGCAGAACTTAAATTCCTTAAATAAATGCTGGGGATTAAACTTTATGTTGATCTCATCAGCTAATGAATTAAGCTTCTCCAATGGCATATTAAAATCCTGAAAATATGAACTCAACCAGGAGAGAACTTTCAGAGAAGCATTCTGAATACAATCAGTCTCTTTCCTGTAAGAATCTTTGGGAGAACACTGCAATAACAGATCCTGTAGCTTTGACAGAACTTTTACTTCACATCTGAAGTTGCTCACTGATTCCACAGTTTCATCGTCACCATGATTAGCAGCATTTTCATTTGTGTGCCCTGTGTCCTCTGCCAATTCTGTAACTTTCAGCTTCTTTTGTGATCCAGACAAGTCAGACAGTGCTTTTACAGGATATCTTGAAATAGTGAAGACAGGTTCAGACAATCGATGCTGACGACAGAATGTACAGAGAATTTCCCTTGGGAAAGTACCCCTCCAGTTACTCTTTATAGTGAAAACAACTGGCAACTCTGCGGCAGTTGTTGACTCTCTAGACAACTTGTAAGGTCCACTTGGTGTCTTATAAATGAGCATTCTGCACGAGCAGTTGCAAATGGATTGCATAAGCATTTAAGAGTTGAAAAGAATGAATGATGCAAGATTCATATTACTCAAGAAGCTATTTGCCTTGACTTTGCAAAAGTGAGAAAATACTTCCTAAGCTACTTTAGCATTTAAACTAAAACTGTTTGGCAAAGAAAACTTTGCTCATCCGAAGTACCTGTAATATAACTTCAAGAATACATCTTCGTGAAAAAGGTCTTTGGACTTCCATGTAAATCCAATTGATGCCAGAATTGCTCCACCATAGACCTCTTGACCAGCTAAATAACTAGCCCTAGTATTCATAGAGCCTTCAAAAATATCAGGTTTCTTTCCATTCAGATCTGATGATGGCTCCACAAACTGCAAGTCAGAAGCAACAAAATACAATCTTGTCTCGGAAGAAGCTTTTCCCATAGGACTGTCCACCAGAAAATATACAACTTCAGTACATCAAGAATTAATAAAGGACGTGATATTTCAAGAACCCGCCCCCCCCCTTTCTTTCCTTCCTTTGTTTTTTAGGTGGGGCATAGGCAGAGACTTGAGGATTAAGGAGATCGCACTTACCGTGAGACTAGGATCTTAGAAGCATCAAGCAGACCAAGCTTTTGTGCAATGACATCCAGGTAGTACGCAGATGAGGAAACATTTAAAGTTACAGGCTTGATATCCTCATTCAATGAACTTGGAATTAATAAGGCCTGAACGCATACACTACCAAGAATGGAAGATTGTTCAACTAACAATGGCTCTATAACCTCAGGAGGGTACGGATTTTGCCTCCGAATCCAAAGCTGTCCTTCAGTAGCAGTAATCAGGGTAGGTAACGTTGCAGCAGCTCGCAGAACAAAAGAGATTACCAAACAGGGATTTGACTCCACCTTAGGATCAATTAGTTTACATAAAGCACTGATCTTCCCATCATAGACAGCAATCACAGAAACATTAACTGCACCATAGAGATCACCTTCTCGGATTAAAGCAGCTTTAAAGTGACCACTCAGCGGATGTTGAGATGCAAGGAACTGTATCATAATGAACAGGTTGTCAAAAGAATGTACTTGGTGCCAACAATGAGCAAAAAAGTTCCACAGCCAGATAAAAGAAATTGTGGAAACAATACCATGCATACTGCCAGTTGAATTGAGGACGATTGCCCCCTAACCCACCCATCCCCATCATTCTTAATGTGATTAATCTAGAAGGACAATAAGTTCTTTTCCTTTTCCTGGTTAAAAACAGCTCAATAATGGAACTGCAATAAAATTCATCACGCAACTAAAATCACGGCTCCAAGCTCAAATGATTGCCAAATGATCAGCAACAACAACCCAAGAATCTTCAGAGAATATAAAAGCGGCAAAGGGATTAAATAGACGATGTAGATCATGTACAAGAAGCTATTACAAACAACATGTTTAATGCAGCAATGCTGAAATGACATACTGCCATCCTCTAATTAGCTTATTTGAGGCACTAATGCATACTTAAAAAGATACAAACCTCATTAGAGAATAAATATGTAATCCGAGAAGCTAATTCTTCCCCTGCATCATGTACATCGGGATTGTGCATTAAAGGATGAATACCCAGCTGCAGAACAAGACACAGATTAATTAGAAAGAAATTCACAAAAGAAGAGACTGATTTGGATAGCAGTAAATCTCGAACAGAAAACATAATACAAAGAGGAAGGAAAATCAGAACTTCCTCGTCCCACTTATATGAAAACTTTGGCCAAAACCATGGCTCTCAAATATGTATATAGGACCCTCCACGACTACCCAAACAACACATCATTGTCAAACCCATTCCCAATGCCCATGCTACACTCAACTCAACTTTGCAAGACAAAGTTAGCAAACTTCATGATCACCCTTAGACAACTAGTCATATGATGGTGCATAAATTCCATCAGACAGACTAATTTGACAGATGGCACCAAAATTGTTGGTTGGCCACTAATCAACTGTTTCAGCTAATGTTCCTAAGAAAGGATCTATCTCCTAATGAGGATCAGCGCAAAGTCTAATTATAATTTCATGTCTGAGTGTCAAATAAAATCAATGATTCCAAGGGATTCAAGCTACTCTGTTTCATAAATACACTAAACACCTAAATGTTGGCATCCTGAGAATGATGATTAACTCAGTCAGATGCAACGAGGAGTCCTTTACTCTATTTCAGGATTCCAGTATCTTTCTGGGGCCATACATCCAGACCATACTTTGCGGAAAGAATCACATCTCTAGACCATAGTTTGTTGTAATTTGTTTTCCATTACGGTAAAAATGTAGAGAAAACCCAAAAGTTTGTGCCAGGATCATTTCTAACGGAAACTATATTGTACTCTGTAATGCTTCCTCTGATTATATATCTCTAGACAAAACAGTACAGAACAAGGGGTAATCTTAAAGGCAAATTTTATTTGCATTAATCTCCATTGTAAAACCAGATGCAGGAGTGGTAACGACACCCAGTTTCAAATAGCATTCCAACAGAATTCCGTTACTAAATAAAGGGCATATGAAAGAATATACTCAACATACATATCTAAATGAATGTATATTTGAAGGAGTAGTTCATAGAACAGCTATTCAAACAGAAATTGCTGGTGGAAGGAAAACAAGGATGAAAGCAAGCACACTTTACATCCTGCAAAAGACAACACCAAACCAAGGTAGAAATGCCATGCCAGACAAAAGCTAACGTTTGTTTTCCCTGATATGAACATTGCAAAATATTGAACGGGTAACCGTAATGAACAATCCACACAGATTCTTAAAGCGATTCACGAATAACAAGAGAAACAAGAATTCCAATGTAATATCATTGAGATAAGACAAACAAATAATGCAGTTAGCAATAAACGACGATGATACGAACTCTTTAAACGCTTGACCACACTCGAAATCACTTCACACTAAGCATCAAACGTCCACAGGGTAAAGTAGCACGAGGCAATTGCCAATTGCAGACAATGTGATCAAATAAGAAATAGTAGCGCAAAATGGGCAACCTTCTGAAGAGCCATCTCGGCAGCATCTTGCTCAGCATCCTTCTTTTTCTTGAAAGTTCCAGAGAGAATGGAAAGTTCAGGAAGGTTCAACCGGCATCGATACAGGCAAGGGCCCTTTTGCGGGATGCACAGTCCCGGACACCCATTTTGAACAACCTCCGGAACTTCCTCCACTTCATACGAAGCCCTGCTTCCATACTTCTGGTATATAACAGCTTTCGGCGTGATCATCGCCTTCTTCCCCTCCGGAGCTGCAGCCCCTGAACTTCCCATGCACGAACTCCTGCGCTCGGAAAGCAACGAACTAATGAACGACACGATACGCAGAGAAAACAACTCGCACCGCGATCAAGCACCGACATCAAGTCCGACTACTCTCCTCCGCCAACATATTCAGACAAACGAACATAAAACTCGATTCTCCGTCGAAGCAACGCATGAAAACAGTAAGGATTTGCGGAAAAAAGCTCTCGATTGTCTCCGACGACGTCGGCCGCATTCGCGAACCGTCGCGACGAACCATTCCGAACCGAAAGGCGCACCTCCGTTCGAGCTCAAACGAACGTAAAACTCGATTCTCCGACAAAACGACGCACGAAAACAGTAAGAATTGCAGAGAAAAAGCTCTCGATTGTCTCCGACGACGTCGGGCGCATTCGCGGACCGCCGCGACGAACCGTTCCGAACAGAAAAGCAGCACATCCGTTCGAGCTCGCGAGCGGTGGAGGGAACCTAACGGAGTACCCGCTCGAGAAGAGGCGCGGAAGAGAAAACCAAACGAGAAGTCGCTCGCGAGCGAGCGAGAGAGAGAGAGAGAGAGAGAGAGAGAGAGAGAGTCATTTCTACCTTTGCGATCACGGAGGAATGCGCATGGAGAGACCTCGCCGGAGGCCGGAGGCTATCGAATCGGCGAGCGGCGGTGGCGAGCGGCAGCGGCGGGCGGCGGCGGGCGGCGGCGGCGGAGGGAGAATCGGTGCTGCGGCGAGAGAGAAGAGCACGTGAGGCTCGGCGTCGCCGTGACTGTGCCGTGACTGTTGACTCAACAGTGTTGAGAGAGTTTCAGGGGAAGGGAAGAGACAAGGGAGTGCTGCTGCCCCACTTTCAAGATTTTTTTTTTATTTTTTATTTTAGATTTTAAATTTAATCGGGGGCGGTTCGTTGATGGGGGGGCAGAGATTCGTGTATCCCAGACGCCGGGGGACGGCGCGTGGCGGCCCAACGACTTCCGGCCGAAGGTTCTGCTGCCAAAGGAGGAGGAGGAGGACCGTCGCGGGCCCCACGCGCCACGACGCGCCGCTTTATGTGGGCCCCTCACTTTCATATGACCCCAAAGAAAAGAAAGGAATTTCGAAAAAGCATTTTTGTTATTTTTCTGGTCAAAGGAAAAGTATTTTATTACGATTCTTGACGCAAACGGCCCATGAACTTTAACTTAATACGTAATATAGTCCTTAAACTTTAGGTTAATGTGCAATGTAATCCCTGAACTTTTAATTTCTTCAATGTAACCCTTACACTTTTAGTACATGTTTAATATAGTTCATGAACTATATTGAACAAATTAAAAATTCAGGGACCACATTGCACGTTACACAAAAACTCACGAACCAATCAACAAATTAAAGAAACCCAGAGAGACGCCGAGAGAAAGGCGTGGTGGCCAAACAACTCCCGGCTGAAGGTTGTGCTGCAAAAGGAGGAGGAGAACCGTCGTGGGCCCCACGCCACGACGCGCCGCTTTATGTGGGCCCCCACTCGGGGTTCCGAATGGAATTTCAAAAGAAAAAATTTAGTTTTTTTGGTCGAAGAAAAAGCATCTTATTCTGTTTTTTTTTTTTTGTCGAATGAGAAAAAGTATTTTATTCGATCGCTGAAATAGAAGGAATTTTGCTGGTTAATCAATTTAACGCATTTATATTTTTGTTTTCATCCATTGCGTTTTAATTTTTCAAATATTCATTCAAACTAGTGGAAGAATACTAATACGCAAGATTATATGAGCTAATTTTTTTACATTAATAAAGTTATATCGTGATTAATCTTTTGATAAATATCTATAAGATTACAAACGATAGATACGTAAAGAATTCGGATGTTCATCAGTTTTGTCAGAAAATATTTAGAATATTACAGCAAATTAGCGAAATGAGGGATGTGCATCGATTATATATATTTTTTTAAGCTTGCGAACAAAAAAGTTCGGTTATGTAAGGCATTTTTGGAAAATTTTGGACACATCGCTCGTTTAAAATTTGATGATTTAGATAATGGGTGCCGCTAATAAACTACTTTCTATGAAAATAAATCTTCATCCTCTTTCTCGGTAAGTTTGAAAATACATAAATGACTCGATCAATAGCAAATTAATGTCATATCATCGAACACGATTTCCGCACGAATACAATTACTACGAAACTCGATTCATCAATTTCAACCCAATGTTCCCAAAACAGAAATGTTTAGTATTCTCCTTTTGTGGATTTTTAATTTTCAGTCTATTTTTTAAATTTAGTTATTTCGAATTAGGCCGAACTAAACCGACCCGAAAGAAAAAAAAAAAAATCTCGGGAAAAACCCGGCTCGCCCGGCGCGTTTGCACCATTCGTACGAAGTGGGAGTAGGTGAAGGTGCGAGTGGCACTTCAATGCCACCCTCCTTCATGCGTGGTGAATTTTTTTTGTCAATCTACCCGTTTTAATGTAATGAAGATTTTACAATCAAATTTTTTTTTCCACAAAAGGTAAAAAAAAATGACCCACCTAAAACTCAAAAGGGCAACATGGGATCAATGTAAGATGACCCACCTAAAAAAATCATCTAGAACGAATTGAGAACGTAATGGACAAAATTCGGAAAGCTTTAAAATTCATTTTGAGAGTTCTCTCGTTTAAAATCTGACACCTCCAGTTTGGGTAAATATGGCACGGATGTACTAGTCTTAGGGCAAATGCAATACGAATGAATCAACCCGAAGTTTTTTTACGACACAAAAATTAATTTGCAGTAAATGCGGTACGGGCGTATCGGTTTGGGAATTTTTGTGATAGAATAATTAGTTTATAGTAAATGTGACACGGATGCACTAGTTTATGATTTTTGGTGATTTTAGCCCTTCTTAATTTTATTATCAAGGCTATGTTTGGTCGCCTAAATTTGTTGATAGGATAAAATAATGCCAGATCACATAAAAACACAATGAAATTTCTTATATCGTACTTATAAGACTAGCGAAGGAGGATATACTTTACCCCGTATCATGTTTATCATTGAGTAACCAAACTAGATCTTATATATATAATATAATATAATATAATATAATATAACGAATTTCTCATATTTAAGAAAAAGGAATAATGATAACCATGGTCATGCCTAACCATCGCGGGGCGGTCACCTCATAATAGAGGAAGCGACTCGCGCAAGTTGGTCGCCTCTTTGAGGAAGCGACTCCTTCGATTTGTTGCGTAGAAGCATCGTATGTGCTTTCTGCCTTTATGTTTGTTGACACGTCTCCAAGGGATTTCGTCAGGGAAGATTAAAGACATTTTATGATTAATTTAGGAAGAGCATAATAGCTCGATTTAATTTGATGGAATGACTCTCGTGTGAACGGGCTAAGAAACATTCGGGGTGCATCTATTTCGCGAAAAAACTAAATGATTGATCAATTTTATCACTTGCAAAAATGAATGAACGGGAATTATCTTCGTCGTCCATGAAAATATTTAGACATAAATTGTTATCGATAACGAAAACATTTTTCATTGGTTGATTATTTTAAGCGATATAAGCGATTATTTTAGGAAAATATTTTTAAATGATTTACTTTTCTCGGAACAAACGGAAGCTTCTAAGAAATGAGTTTATAGCTCAAATTATTCTGCAGACAAACACCCGTGAGGGATCTAATTGAAATATTGATAAGCAAAGGTCAAGATAGGAAGCGACGTAATTGATTGCTCGATTAGTCGGGACGGAAATGCTAACGAGGAATCGAATGGAAACATCAGTACGAGATTCGCCGCGAAATGCTCCGATTTTATGCATAGCGATTGGTCCAGAATTGTATCAGATGCTTAGGTTGGAGGGCATTCGGAGGGAACGGAAGAGGGATAATAAGGGGCGATTCGAATATCAGTCTAGACCTTTATGTACGGGCAAGCGGGGGTGTCCGGGACCGGATGGGTCCAAAATGGGTCAACTCAAATCGACCTATTTAACTCATACTAACCCATTTTTCCTCAAAGATTTTGTCATGCTTTTCTTTTTCTCTCATGCTAGTTATAGCCAATTCGGGGTACCTTGCGTGCTTGAGGTGCCCCCACTAGGCCACTGGAACCTTCTTTTCCAAAAGAAGGTAAGGGTGACGTCCGGCAAAGAACCAGCTACCTATTTTGTCCACTTCCCCACCATCCCAAGCCTTGGATCCAAATGCTTTAAAAGATGGTACACGTTTCTTTACAACCCGATATAGCCCCCCGTTCATGGAATTGGAGCGACCCATTGTAAGCTCGGTCCGGCAAATGCGAGTGGAAATATGGATCGGCGAACCCATCTCGTCACCACAATTTTGGTTTGCTCCGAGAGCAGAAAGAGAATGGACGAACGGCTTACTATGAAGCCCTCGAAAAATAGAGCGACTGGGGACGGAAAAGTCGATGTTCTCGATTTCTTTTTCCTCTCTTCTAACAACATTTTAGAGGCATTGTGTGTTAGACAATCTATCATTTATCTCTTCCCTAATAACCGAATTCCTTATCTACTTCCTTGGATCGCTCTATCCAAAGGGAACGGCGTCTTTCCCAACATGTTCGTACGGAAGTAGCGCTTTGTTCCGCGTGTCGCATATTAAGGCTTACGATGCAAATTAGTTTGTTGTTAATGCGTCTTTTTCATTTTTTTTTATTCTTATTTCATTGATATTTTCTTGATTGCAGAAAAAGACAATTCATTTTCCTATGCTAATAAACTAGAATTTCCTATACCAAACTCGTTGCCTTATTCTTGCTACACTGAGAAATGGCCCAGGACAGACGAAAAGAAAAAAAAAAAAAGAGGTTTTTTTTGGTCGGGAAAAAAGGAAAAAAGGTTAATAAAATGGAAATTTTTTTTATTATGAACAGCCAAGATATCTTCTGATCTGGAAGGGGCCAACACCAGTCAAAACCATCAATGACTTGCGAAACCTTTCAGTCCAATCATCAACAGCCCTCTAAGGAAAGTTGTCCTACGAACGGGACAAAGGGATGCCAAGAGTCATACCGTGTGTGTATATATATATAAAATAGTAGTTAAGGGTTATTGTTGGATTTCTGGAAAAATTCAAAGCGAAAATTGTCAAAAAGTGTGGCCTAACCCATCTAGAGGGTCAGCCTAGCCTCGATTCGATCGATAAAAGCCATTTTATAAATTTAATCTTAAACCTTTTTGGCAAGTTCCTTGTAATCATTCCACCAAATTTTGGCGGAATGGAAAAAAAAAGAAAAAATCAGAAAAAATAATTTAAAATGGTTTATAGAAAATAAATTAAAATTGTCTAATGCTTTGATTTTTTTTTTTTTTTACAATTATCCACTTTGAGTTCTCCGTTACATATCACTCAAAATTAACAATCATGACTAATTGGCAATTGAAATAAATGGATGTCACTAAATTGACACTAAAGAAAGGTAATTCACTCAAGATAATAGGTCTAGAACTTTTCTAATACTTTTCTTGAGGATTTTATGATCAGTATGCAGGGTTTCCGTAACAAGGAGGTGAACAAGAAATTGCTGAATAAGAACAATGGGAACATCGAGTGTCTGGTCATGGATATTCTTACTGGGAGGAAGGCTTGATTAGTTATGATATGATCTATATATGTCATCATTCCCAATTTCCCATATGTTACTAAATAAATAAAGGTTATGATGAACTTATGACAATTGCCCGTGGAATGGTTTTTAGTTTTAGTACCTTACCAAGTCGAAATCAGTTTCAATATATATACATATACATATATATATACATACTATGGTAGTTATGCTTATTGTTGGATTACTCTAAATTCACGAAAATTGTCAAAAAGTCAGAAACCTATTGTACGGTGGTCAATTCGGTCATAAAAGCCATTTTGTAAATTTAATCTTAAACCTTTTGGCAAGTTGCTAGTGTAATCATTTCCACCAAATTTTGGCGAGAAGGACTACGGTAACAAATCATTAAATGGTTTAAGACTAAATTGGCAAATTGTCTAATGCTTTGATTTTTTTTTTTTTTACAATTATCCACTTTGAGTTCTCTGACACATATCACTCGTAAACTAATCACATACGGTAATTGATAAATGGATGTCACTTTGACGGCACTGCCGACCCCTTCACTAAGATATGGCGCATAGGCAATAATGGAAATTTTGTTTGGTATCAGGGAGCACAACTGGTCGAGATTGGAAGAGACAAATTCAGTGATTCTGATTCAGTGGAAATTGAGTAAAAGCATGATTTGTTCGTTCTAGGCATTTGAAATTTCTCACTCATTGTTTTCCATGACTGTTCGACACATTAGACCATGTATCTGGACAGTGCTGCACGGTAAGCTTTTCATATCTTTTATGTTTTTGCCCAAAAAGAGCCGCCAGGTTCCAGCTCAAGGTGTATGTCGACAGTGGATGAGAAGCTGGACATTGCCATTGATATTACAGCACCAGTTTCGCCTGGTCGGTACATTTCCTTCTGGACGATGGCATCTACTTCAGGACATAAGTTCGGCCGGCGTGTTTGGGCTCTGATTCAGGTAAAGCCGCTTCCTGTTGAATTCTCGTCTTTCGCCGTGAGTTTTCCTCGCCATATTCAACTCATTTTGATTTCTTCGTGAAGGTTGATGATTTCCCGAAGGATTCACTCTGTGATAGCCTCCAGGGTTTGAACCTGAATCCGCCTGCTGAAATCGATGACTCAAAACTCTCCGAAATCCTAGCCATGAATGTTCCGCCTGCTGTAGTTTCTGACTTCTTTGGAAATGACAGCTCCAACACGGCTGTTGAGCAGCACAAGGAGGAGCAGAAGCTCAACTTTCCCTGACATTTTGCCGGTTGGCCAAGGGGTTTCAGCCCCTGCTCATGCTGAGGACTTTGGACCCGTTTCGTACCCTGTAGTGAAAGTCGACCCACGTAGAGCAATTGCTGCTGCAATTGGTGCGATGGTGCCTCCTTGTGTCATGGCTTCTTCATCTGCACCATCCCAAGTCGTCGGCAGTGACACTGAGGCAGTGGAAAGGTCGCTCCTGAAGGGAGCCGGAGGAGACGGGCTTTCAAGCAGGTGGACTTCAACAAGGAGATACCGAGGATGAACGCCTACAACTTGGTGCAGTCCGTGGATGATCTCTGTGATGTTGCCATACGGGATCCTATACTTGGAGAGTTGCAGGAGATGGTACATGATACTCACTCTCTTTTTTATTCATCTGGTCCATTGCATACCTTATTTGATTCAGGTAGTCGATTTTTCGGCACCTGAGAATGCAGGGTTTTCTGTAACAAGGAGGTGAACGAGAAATTGCTGAAGAAGAACAGTGGGAACATCAAGCGCCTGGTCGTGGATATTCTTACTGGGAGGAAGGCTTGATTAGTCATGATATGATCTATATATGTCATCATTCCCAATTTCTCATATGTTATTAAATCAATAAAGGTTATGATCAACTTATGACAATTGCCTGTGGAATGTTTTTTAGTTTTAGGGAGTGTTTGGTTGGGTTGTGAAGGAGCTTTGAGCCTCCAAAGCCCTTTGAGAGAATTATGGAGTGTTTGGTAAATTATTTTTTAGACTCTTTGGCCAAATGTTGGCCTTCTCAAGGCTGAAAGCTCAAGGCACCTTAGGGGGTGCCTTGAGCTTTTAGCATTCTCGAAATGTTAATACCCAATTAATGAAAATATATTAGTTACCTTTTTTGCCCTTAAAATTTGTCTAAAAATCCACTTTTGCCCCTCGTGTGTACCGTTCATCTTCTTCTTTGTGAGGTGGCTTAGGGGAGGCCGAGCGCCAGATTAGGCGGGCAAGAGGCCGTCGCCTGAGGCTAAGCGACCCTCGGCCAGGGTCGCGAGACCAACCTCCTCTTTTGGTCACGCGACCTCAGGCCCAAGTCGGACCTGTGCCCGGTCCCCGACCCTCACTTGGGTCACGCCTCACCGACGACCATCAGCCCCAGATTTGGCCCGCCGGTGGTCACCCGATCTCAGGCGACGGCCACGGGCGCGGATCTAGCTCTCCCGGGCCGGCCCGCGCCCGGCTCCCCGAAAGGATAAGTTAGGTTTTTTATTCCCAAAGTCCATTTGCAAAAAAAATTCACCAAACACTATATTTTGGCCAAAGTAGCTTAATAAAATATTTTTATCAAACACCATTTGCATTTGCCCAATGGGCTTTCACCCAAAAGTATTTGCATTCCCCTAAGTAACATTTTCAAAGTTGAACCAAATAGGCCCTTAGTACCTTACTAAGTCGAAACCAGTTTTAATGTCTATATATATAAATATATTGTGGTAGTTATGCTTATTGTTGGATCAAACTGAATTCAGGAAAATTGTCAAAAAGTCGAAAATTATTATCAGTTTTTCGATCAAAAAAGCTAAATAAGTGCTACAAATCATGATACTTGACCCAATCCGGTTTTTGCGTTTCGGGTCATGTTTGATTCTGATTGGGTTCAGGTCAAGAGTCCACACATCTTTTATGATTCTGGTCGGGTCAAGTTTCCATGATACCCGACCTGAGCTCACCTATTGACACCCCTACCTAGTATTTTTGGCAGTATTTTAAAAGTGCCGCTAATGGCTAAATAAGTGCCGTTCAAACCACCTTTTGCTGTATTTTCACGAGTAACGCCAAAACCTTCAACTCTCGATATTTCTTCAAACTTAATCTAACTTTGAACAGGTATTAGTAAAAATAGTTTTCGTTTTTCAGACATTACATCGCACCACGCATTTTGATCAATTTTTTTTTTAAATTAAGCATATCGCACCTTCCTTGTTTTAATTGAAAAATTGTGACAATCGCACCACGCATTTTGATCAAATTTTTTCAAATTAAGCATATTGTGCCTTCCTTGTTTTAACTGAAAAATTGTGACAATCGTAACAATTCGTGAGTTTGATTAGGTAAAGTGTTTGGATTTAAAGTAAGATGTGTTTGAAGTTAAAAGTTGAGGGGATAAAATTTTTTTTCCCCAAAAAATAAAGTATGAACATACTCAAATTCTACCAATTGTGTGAAACAAATACGAGACAATCACCTTTTTTTTCTTTTCAGTCACCTTTGCATAGATGCCGGTCTCACATGTAGCCGGAGTTCATTAGTAAATAATTCCCTAAACTTTGGCATAATGCATAATATATAATGGAGTCCTTAAATTTTTAATTTGTTCAATATGATCTCCAAATATTAGCCTAATGTTCAATGTGATCCCTCCACTTTTAATTTTTTCAATGTGATCCATGAATTTTTTTTATATATGTTTAATTTAGTCCCTGAATTATATTAAAATATTTAATGTAGTCCCTGATCTTGAATTAATGAAATGATTAAATTGAACATTTTCATATAGTTTAAGGACTAAATTGAACATATACCAAAAGTTAAGGAACTGCATTGAACAAATTAAAAGTTTATGGACCACACTGCACATTGGGTTAAAAGTTCAGGGACCACATTGAACAAATTAAAAATTTAGGGATCACATTACATATTAGACCAAAATTTAGGGACTATTTATGTCATTTTTCCATAATTATAAGATGATTGGGGAAAATTATTTTATACCATTAGCAACACTTTATGGAATAAAAAGTGTTGTCATCGCAATAAAAGTTCATGTTCGGACCGCTCGCTCTGATTGGGTTCGAGTCTCACTTGACCCTAGAGAAGTTAGCGAGAGCTTAATCTTCTTGCCTTAACGATAGTGAAATTATGAATTGTCCCCCCAAGTGAAAACCAAAATAAATTAAAAGAAAAAAAAAATTAATTTTTTTATAAGTGCATTAAAAATCCTAAAACTTGTCACATTCTAAAACTTGTTACGAAAGTTCAATCGAGTCATGAAACTTTCAAAAAATGTAATCAAGTTTTAAAACTTGTCAAATTGATTTAATCAAGTCCTTTCTTTAATTACATTTTTTTGAAAGTTTTAGAATTCAACTGCACTTTCGTGATAAATTTCAGGATTCGATTGCACTTTTTAAAAGTTATAGGATTTAACTGCACTTTGGTGATAAGTTTTAGCACTTTCAGTATACTTATCCTTTTATTTTTGGCTTTTTTTTCGGGTCAAATTTTCTTTTGGGGCATTGGATCCATTCACTCTCGGGTGTCTTGGTCACGCACGAGCCGAAGCACGCACGTGCGAGAGCAGGTCCCGCCCCCCAACGGCTAGTACTAGTTATAAAAACGCCTCCCCATCATCTTTTCCGTTCCCGATTCGTTTCAATTCGCTCTGCACAATTTCTCTCTCTCTCGCTCTTCCTCTTTTCGCTGCCTTCCTTCCTTCCTTCCTTTCTTTAGATCGACCGGAAAAAGAGCTTTCTCTTTCTGCAAACGAGGGGACTTCGATCTCGTCTAGCGCTCCGCCGGTGGCGGGTGATCGGAGGATAGGCGAGCGGGGATACCCTGATCATGTGGGGAGGCAACAGGGAGAATTTCCCGGCGAGGGGCTACTTCACGCCGCAGCCGCCGAAGCGGGCCACGCTGAGGCCTCCGGTCCCTCCGGCGACGGCGGCGGCGGCTGCGGTGTCGGAGAGGAACCGGCCCTCGCCGCCGCCGGATCTCTTCCACATCATTCACAAAGTGCCCGCGGGCGACTCGCCCTACGTCAAGGCCAAGAGAGTCCAAGTGAGGGCCCCAACTTCACTTCTCCTTTTCTTGATTTCACCGATCGTCCTGATCTTGAATTTGGTGTGATCATCGAGGTCGTGTTCCTGTTATTATGCGATCTTTAGAGGCCTCCTTCAAGGATCTTTCCTTTCGTTACTGTTTACCGTAGTTAGTTCTTTGCGATCATATGGTGTTGCTGGTGTAGTCCTTAGTAAAATTGGTGTGTTTTGGTTCCGATGAATCGGTATATTTCGTTTGGTAATCTTGTGGTCATTGATCGGCGGGCGCAAGTGGAGCAGATCTTAAGTAAATATAGAATTTATACGTCCTTTTTTCACGCACGAGGGTGCTCGTGTGGTCGCGTGACAGAGTCTCTTCAGGACGAGCTTATGATGCATCGCGGTTGTCCCTCTTTGAGAGTGAAAGCTGAGAGGGATCTTGTATGATGAGTTAGATAGTCTTTTAATGGGCTGTGGTTGAATCGATTTTCTGTTCTCGATTTCAGTTGATAGACAAGGATCCGAGTAAGGCCATCTCTCTATTTTGGGCCGCTATAAATGCGGGGGACCGAGTTGACAGCGCGCTGAAGGACATGGCGATCGTGATGAAACAGCTGAACCGGTCGGACGAGGCGATCGAGGCCATCAAGTCTTTCCGCCATCTCTGCCTCTTCGATTCTCAGGAATCTCTGGACAATGTGCTGATCGAACTCTACAAGGTAATGTCGCTGATATACTGCACATGTAGTTTTATTAGTTTCTCGTGTGTATCACTTTACTTTGTTTTTCGACGATTTGCTTTGCGAGGCGAAACTATCTTTTAATTGCACAACCAGATTTGAGGGCTCTTGTCGGATCAAAAACTTCGTTATACTCTTAGGATATGTTAGTTTTAATACATGAAGGGATGCCAATTTGGTTTTAGAGGTTCACTCGTGATTTCAGAGAGACAATTTACACACTTTATACATTTGATATGTGCATTATGCAGAGGTCTGGACGGATTGCAGAAGAGATCGAAATGCTTCAGCATAAACTGCGGGTCATTGAAGAAGGGAAGGGGTTCAGTGTGAGCCGAACAAAGACCGCAAGATCACAAGGGAAGAAAATCCAAGTAACGAGGGAACAAGAGAGATCGAGGTCCTTATGAGTAGCCAAAGTTTTCATTTTCTTTGTTCCGCTTGATCATTTGGTCCGTTTACAGTGCCTGCTTCTTAATGTTATGCAGGATAATGGGGAACTTGGCCTGGGCTCACTTGCAGCTAAACAATTATGAGATTGCTGAAGGACTTTACCGGTATGCTCTTGATGAGATGGCGTCTTTATCATTAAACATTTTATGCTTACAAATGAAGAAAAGGTTCTTCTTTTTTATGTCCATTGTATGCATTTGATTTCAGCGAAGCCTTGTATCTGGAGCCAGATAAGAATAAGCAGTGCAACTTGGCAATCTGTTTGATGCGCATGAACAAAATAGCCGAAGCGAAAGCAGTACTGGATGCAGTCAGAGGTCCATGCAGCGATAGTGACATGGACGATTCCTATGCTAAATCTTTTGATCGTGCCCTTCAGATGCTGAATGAGATCGAATTGCTGTCAATTAAGCAGAACAAAGACGATCACCAGGAGATCCAAAGACCCTTTACATCACTCGAGTGTAAAAATTCAAGGGTTATCAATCGTGGAGCTCGGTCGCTTGCCTCGACAACCATTGCATATGGACATGGAGAAGAAACATGGATCTTAAATGAGAGAAACGGTGTGCTATCCCGGGGTGAAGCTCGGTCATCTTCAGAAACCATATTCAGTGATAGCTGGAGAGAAGTTTCCCACTTTGGAACTCCACTGAGATATGTCTCACCGGGAAATCTCCATGCCAAGGAAAACTGTACTGAGACAAATGAGGTGGGTCGGAGTTCCTCGAGCAGGAGTGTATCTGCTTCACCGGCTTCTGTTAAGAGAAATTTATCGAATTTTCTCCCGGGGAATCAAGGAGGCATACCTGTAGGAGCTTATATGCTTCCCTGGCTTCATGTAGAGAATCAGAATCCAAGTCGAAGGCCACTTTAACTGGAGAGACAAAAATGGTCAGAAATTGTTCTGTGGCAATGGCCGAGCCGAAGAATTATGGCGAGAATATGATTCACAGCGTAGTCATGGATGGATCCAGCAAGGAAGATCCTGCAGAATTGGTCAAAACTTCCACCAACGACATAAAAGATTCTGGTGGTAAGTTATCTGTTAATGCTAGAATTAAATGCTTTTCAGAAAAAGTCATGGCGGATTCTCATTTAATAGATGAACTAGTTGTTGCAGGGAAGAGTTTCTGGGTAGACAAGCAAAAGAAGAGTTGGGCCGACATGGCTGAGGAAGAGGAACAAGATCTGACTGATCCTCCTGCGCACCTGTGGGACAACTCACCTCGGAGAACTTCTTCTTATCAAACTCCGACAAGGAGTTTTCACGGTGCGTATCACGAAGATGAAGAGGGGTTCAATGATGAGAATCTAGATATCAACATTGTAGGTCATTCTTCCCATGAACGGACTCTGATGGAGAATTTAAGCCGAACTTTAACATTTTCTGGTCTAGAATGTGGCTCCAAGTCACAAATGATGGATATTTCACCAAGGAGCTTGGGCCGCTCAGCAGTTCGACGCTCTTTGAACTTCAACCAGATCCAGAAACAGGAATTAAACTCAGTCATGCTATTAGAGTCCAAGAAGGCGGATGGTGGCTCACTTCAAGGAAACAACCGGTCTTCTGATGCCGTCGTGCCTGTGAAGAAAGTAGGACAAACGAGGAGAAAGAGACTGCAGGTCTTTCAGGACATAACCCGCCTTCCTCACACCACATGAACTCCCATATCTGAAAATTTGATCTGTCATGGGCTTCTTCCTCATTGGAGTGGTTTGTGTTTAGTTGGGTGTTCTGTGTTCGCTCTTGCCTTCATTCATCTTCACTTGTTCGTCTTTCTTATTTGCTCAATTCTCAGGAATAGTTTGGTTTCGGCATGATTGCTTACCTTCCAAGACTTCGAGGTCCCAAAACTGCCAACAGTTAGGACAGTCATCAGTTCTTAGCACGAAGATTCGTAGAGCGGAGTCATTTGATCCTCCCTATAGCTGATCAGTCGATGTGTCGCCACCCCTTATCGCCAGTGCGAGTTTGGATCACCAAGCTGAGATGCATAGCATGAGGGCTTCTCTTCTAACTGAGGCGGCACCGCCTTCTGGGAACCTTGTAATTTGGCCAATGAATCTTGGGGTCGCTAGTGATCATGTCCTTCCCATGAATCTCCCTCTCTAAATCCCTGCATTTTTGCGACAAAAACTCTTCACTTCGATTACTGCGTAAAGCATGAATCCCATCAAACTCAGCGAGCCATTGCTTATACAGCAAACAAACCTTGCACCTCGCCTGGCTTCATTCAGCAGGTCATCTTCTTCCTGAGCTTTCCATAAAGCTGTGTTTTCATTCTTTCATCTCCAAAGACGATTGTAATGTGCTGGTAAAGTTGTGTATACTTCACTTGTAAAAATTTAAAAGCACATGATAATCTCTTATCGAATTCGAAAATCATTTTTGCAACCTACCATGAAATATTTAAAGTGATAAAATGAATACCATGTTGGTAAGTTACTGACAATTAAATAGGGCGACTCGCAAAATCTAAAGACAATTGATAATTTTTACCATGGAATTTATGGTAAAATGGTTATTTCGTCGGTAATTTATCAACTAATAAACGGGTCAGCTTGTCAAATAGAAAAGCGGTCGACAATGAATGGGACAATGAAATTTTGGTCAGGTTGATCGTCGCTCGACTTCAACTATTCAAACATTTTAGCGCGGTTCGGAGTCCTTGTGTTTTAAATAGATGAATTGATGATCGAGAAAAGTATATGAACTCGAAGATATGAAAAATTCAGGTCATGAAAAATTCACTTAGATGGTTATTTTGACAATTTATCGTCAAATAGATATTAAAATTTTCAATTATGATTAATAAAATCTTTGGGTGTTTTGTTTATATATATATCATGACGTATTAATTATTAGGGCAAGCAAACGTGTCGATAGTCTCTTGCTTTCTTTTTCTTATATGTGAAGTCACATATGATTACACATAACCACACGAGGTCTACTTAGTGGTTAAGAAACAAACATACGAATTAGATGCATATCACAAGTTCGACTTTTGATACTATCAAGCGCAAAAAAAAAATTTGCAATTGGGTTATGCACGTTGCGATTTTGATCATTTTCAATCATCAAATGACTAAAACTTTCACTTGAAAAACTTGAGCCGTCGTGATAGGAAATTAGGAATTTGACCAATTTTTGGAAAGCTAGTATGTGTAAGAATGTGCAAGTTTGAGGGTTAGTAGGGGTTTTGCCTTGCTTTAGAACTTACACTACAGGTGCCAATTTCATGTTTTTGGAACTTGGAACCTACACCCGAATGACCTATGGGGTTTTGGAACAACATTTGAATCTACTGAAGTTGATAGTTGTCTCATATAATCTTACATGTCACTAAAGGTCATCAATTTGAATCTTTTCATCGAATATTTAACAAAGTATCATGGTTTTTGCCACTACTGTTCTTTCAACAACTTAAAAATCCGTATCCCGATAGTGTTTCCAAAAATTAAACCGTTTTTGGAAAAATTAGAATCTACAACCTTTTGGGGACCTATGGGTCTTGGAACAATGTTTGAATCTATGGAAGGGTCCAAATTTCAAAAATCTTATTTTAAAATCTTGCAAAAGTTTGACCAAAGTTGACCAAAAATATTTCGACATTAAAAGTTCGATCAAAAGGAAGGTATATGTTAGAGTAATTAAATATTAAACTACACTTTCATCTAACAGTTTAAACTTTTAGAACAGTTGATAGTTGTCTTATATAATCTCACATGGTATTAGAGCTAAAGGTCATGAGTTTGAATCTTTTCATGTGGATATTTAACAAAGAAAATATCATAGTTTTCGCTACTACTGTTCTTTCAACACAATTTTTCGAAAATCCATGATCCCGATAGTGTTTCGAAAAATTGAACTGCAAAAAAAACCTTAAAAATTCAAAATCATGATCTTTTTGGGGGTGCGAAAATTGGGTCAATTGTATGTTGGACCAAAAAGTTGTAATCGGCTAACGTTTGGCCGAAATTTCGAAAAATGTTGTTTTAAAATTTTTGCAAAAGAATCGACATTTTTAGAAATAGTTCCGGACCACCACACGTCACATTTAGTGTCGGACCGGCTTGTTCTAGCGTCGGTCCCGCACTCTAACGGCGAGGGCCCGCATTGATGACTCCGGACCTAGGCCGACCCCGGCCTAGTCACACGCCAGACCACGTGCGGTCGACACGTGGTGGGGCCGATATGGGCCGGAGGCCATGCGGGCTTCACATGAGCCCGTTTCACAAGTGAACGGGCTTTTCAAGCCCAGTTCTGCACCCATCAAGCCTTGTCCATCTCTTTTTAAAGCCCTTTCCCAATATTTTCCTCATGCTAATGCATCATTCTTCCCTTTATGAGGTGCATCCCGCCCCTTTGTTTCCAAAATTTTTCCTATAGATTTTGGTATTCATTTGCTCATTTCAACCAAGGTAAATCACACCCCTTTGTGAAGGATTCTTGTGAGGTTCGAGCTCGAAGACCCCGACGATCCTAAGAGGGTACGGATCGAAGAAAATTAGCGTGGTGTCGATGTTGAGCAAAGGTTCTAAACCCCATTTAAAGTCAATGTTGTTGTAACGTTAGCGTTAGGCTAGATTTATTAAATAGATAAGTCATTATACTACTGGCTTAAAATTAGGCTGTTCATGAACAAATAGGTCGTCGTAATGCTTAAATTATCCATTGTAAAATACGATATATATATATATATGTTATTATCTTCAAGTTGTGATTTTTCAAAATAATTTTAAAAAATTAGACTTATTTTCTCTAAAAAGTATTTTCAGGTTTCAAAAGGAATATTAAGTTTGGTAAAAAAGGATGAAAATACTTTTGTTTAAGTAGGCCAAATAATGGCACAAATCTATTGATTTTAAAACTAATTATGCTTCTTCTAATTACACGTCGTTAATCAATTGTATAGGCATGCCCGTCACAGATTAGGGATCGTGCCTATTTTTATCATATAATTGCATATTTTCAAAACATAAACATACATGGCACATAGAGTCATGCGCGGGGCGTGAAATGACGAAGGGAATTACCCTCATTACATTGGCGGAAGAATCAAAATTGGATCAACAATCTTAGGAAATTATTTGATAATTGCATTCGAAGAGCTTGAATGAAAAATGGGGTATGGAAAGGGTATCGCGGGGACATAATTCCACTCCTTGCGAAACCGAAAGCCAAATTATATGTTTCTCTAGATTTCACAAATGACCAATACTATCATACGTTCGCCTAGGTGTACAATCAATCTATTCCCTAAATTCGATTGGTGATGACTTCATCTTTTATTTGGAAAAAATGTCCAATTTTCCCAAAACTTTTAGAAAACTCTTTTCCGACCATGTAATCGCTCTTTCTACCCCCATGGGGACCCATCGAGCGAGGTGTTCATGATTAGGTAGAGGTGTCAAAATGGGTCATAAACCCATATATGACCCATTTAAAAATAAATGGATCATATATGGATCACTTTAATTTTAAAGAGTCAAGCTTAAATATGTTTTAAATTTTAAAACTTAAAGATAAATGGGTTGAGTTTCAACCCATGTCCAACCCATCTACTAGACCCATCCACATACTCTATCTCTTTACAAAAATGTTTAAAAAAATCAAAATTTAATTATTTTTATTTTTTCTCTTTTCTTTTTTTTTTTTTTCTCTTCTTTTTCTTTTTTTTTTTTTTTTATTCCGGGTGGTGGTTGGCCACGGCAACCCCCGCCACCGAGGTGGGACGACCTCACCGGGGCCGTGGGCTCGAGCCTCGAGCCTCGGATCCGGCGAGCCTCGAGCTCGCCCCCTCGGGCGAGCTCGAGCCTCGCCAAATCGACGAGGTTGGAGCCTCGTCTAAGGCCGGCCGAGGCTTCGGCCTCGCCAGATCGGCGAGAACGAGCTTCGCCGGCCTCCGGCGAGCTCGTCCTCACTTGCGGTTGGTCGGCCGACCCGGGGCCCGGCGATTGGCAAAAAATAAAGGAAAAAGAAAAAATAAAATAAAAATAATTAAAATTTAGATTTTAAAAATAAAAAACATTAATTTTTTTTATTTTTTTGGATAATGAATTTATGGAAAATATTTTTTAGAAATATCACATTTTTTTAAATAAAATAAACAGAATCTCAATTTTAAAAAAAATTATGAAATTTCTCACTAGCTTTGTATTGCATAAAATGTTTTAGCGAAGATAACTTTAAAAAAAAAAAATCATAGGAAACAAGTATTCCTATATTAGGTTAAATATAAAAGTGTTTTAAAGAATGGATTGGGTCGGATATGGGTTGGGTATGGGTGGTCGGGTATGGGTCAAGATATTTACATTATGAATAAATGGGTCGTAAATGAATTAATGGGTCGATTTAGATCGGACCATTTATGATCCAACCCAAATCGACCGACTCACCCGTTTAACGGATCTACGATTAGGTCAATGTTGATGTTTGCTATAATCCCAAGACACAATGACATCGAAGTCAGAATACAAACGCTTCCTCCCATTCTTTCACACATTCTTTCACGGAATTTACGGGACAAAGTTAGACCAGAAGGACGGAATTGCTCCGATTCAAAGATCACAATGTTCGAAACGAAAGAAAATTGAAGTTCCATCTGTCAAATCGGATGCGGGACAGGGAGCACGAGCACTAGCACTAGCTTCAACATCATCACTAGACACGAAAAAAAACTGATTGAAACCACATTTATTGCATTCGCCCAATTTTTTTTTATATTCTTTATTTTTCATAATCCCCACTCAGCCAAAAAATATAAGAAAGAAAGGGAAAAAATATAAAAAGTAAAATTTAGACATGGAAAAAGGAAAGAATTTCCAGTTCACCACCGGTCTGCATCATCTCCTTCTCCTCCCTCTTCCTTCCCACTGTCGCCACACCAGAACCAGAGTCCCAGATCCACCTCCTCCTCTTCTCCATTTGCCTCTTCTCCTCTCTCTCTCTCTCTGCGCTTCTTCCATGGATCCTCAGCCTTCCCCGTCGCCGGGAAGGTCGCCGCCGCCCCCCGACCTCCACCGGACCGCCTCCTCCGACCTCCCCCGGGCCTCCTTCTCCTCCTCCTCGTCCAGATCCCTCTCCGACGCCGCCGCCGCCGCCGCCAGCGCAAGGCCCGCCGATCCGTCCTGGGTGGGGTGGTGGTCCTCCTCCACCTCCATCGCCGTCCCCGACTTCGCCCCGCTCGCCGCCCGCCCCGCCTCCGATCTCTCCCGATCCGACTTCCTCCCCTACCTCTCCTCCATCTCCGACCCCTTCCACCGCTTCGAGGACGTCCGCGACCACTCCTCCCGGGAGCGCGATCTCCAGGGGGCGGGGGCGGCGGGGGGAGGGGCGGCGGAGGCCGGGGGACAGGGGGACGCCCTCGTCGCGTGCCTCCGGGAGGTCCCGGCGCTCTACTTCAAGGAGGACTTCGCGCTCGAGGAGGGCGGCACGTTCCGGGCGGCCTGCCCCTTCTCGAGCATCGCGGAGAACGCGGCGCTGCAGGAGAAGCTGTCGCACTACTTGGATGTGGTGGAGCTGCATTTGGTGAAGGAGATTTCGCTGCGGTCCAGCTCGTTCTTCGAAGCGCAGGGGCAGCTGCAGGACTTGAACGTGAAGATCCTGCGCGGGTGTGGCAGGATCAGGGAGTTGAAGGAGACTATCAGGCTCCTGGATGGGGATTTGGTGGATTCGGCCCGGCAGGTTCAGGAATTGAACGCCACCAGGGGGAACTTGTTGCGTCTCCAGCAGAAATTGAGGCTTATACTGTCGGTCAATCAAGCGGTTTCGGCTCTCAAGTTGGTGCGGTTTCCTTCATGTATTTTGTGTTCTGTTCTTCGACTTTTGGTGATACTTGGTATTTCACTATCAAGAAAAAAGTTCTGATCTTAACATTTCTGTCGATCAGCTGGTTGCATCCTCAGATTGCGCTGGTGCTTTGGATGTAATTGATGATATGCGGCACTTGCTGGTACGTATCACTCTGTTCAATGACATTGTCTTTGTCTAGGCTCGCTCAGTTGCTTCTGCAGAACCTAGCCTGAAAATGCTGAGAGAATCGAAACGAAAATCTTAGGCAAGAATTACAAAGGGTTGAGGGCATGTACTGTTTTTTTTTTCCAGAATGTCATAGGATTTGCTTTCATCTATAAAATTAATGCTGCAGTATCAGATAAGGACCTTCTTAGTCGTGAGAGTTGGGCAATGATTAGATGATAAATCTTGCTAAGCTAGCTTACTTCTAGCACCTGAGTCTTGACTGTAATTGGCATTTTTGCTGATTGAAATGGCGGTACAGAGAGAATTGCTTTGATGGTTTGACCAGTTAGCTGACCAGTATTAGTGCCGTCTAAGTCTGTTTAGACTGAAGATGATGAAACTTGTTGTGATGAAAACACTCGCAGAATGGAATGGAATTAGTTTATGTCACTGATAATCCTTTAAATATCTGTGAAGTAGCCGTCACCAAATGGACAGGTGTTTTGCACTCTCCCATTCGATTTCTAGTGAGGCACTTGAACATCAGGTGTTCTTTTGATAAGTAAAATAGCTTTTAATACAAAATATCACCAAGGGGGTGCCAACCCGTGTAGCTGATCAGTAGTAAAATTCAAGTTGACAATAAGGGCTAACAGAGACTGTACTCTGTCGACAGAATTTCCACACTACCAAAAGTTTAGTGTGGAAAGCCATCATCATCAGGTATCAGGTCATGCTGTGCAATGTGCACATCAATGATAGTGCACTTTACTAGGATTGGGCCAAAGCAACTGGCTGAACAAGGTTAAAGTGGCTCGTGTTCTGGTTCTGGTTTATGGAACATTTAAGATGAAGAGTTGGTCAAACCTGTGGTAGGTCTCCTGAGTAGTTATAGCTTCTGTTTCAGCCTCTCTTATGCAAGGCCCTGGTAGTCATAGAAAGGTGAAGAAGGCGAAGCCAAGCCAAAAGCCCTTTTAGAATATTTTGCAAACATTAGAGATTTTTTTTTATAATTTCTAAAATTATTAAAAACTTGGGTTGACTTTAAATTCATTATTGATACATTTAGTTGGCATTGAATAAACATCTTGATTTCTTTTTTTTTTTTTGTAAGGTAAGAAAACATCTTGATTTCAAACTCTAAAATAATAGAAAAAGGCCAAAGGCTAAGTCAAAAACCACATCAATGATCTAACAAAGGGTTCAAGTTGTACTGCTTTGTCTTATGTGGTGCATTTAGAGAAAACGTTACCGAATACTGCTTGAGGGGTTTGACGTTGTGTTGCTACTGTCTTGCACTCTTTTATCAGACATTGGTAACTTTGCTCTAGTTAAGGCTGTAGTTAGTGTTGTTTATGCAGATGTGATGGTTTTTCAGACCTAACCGAATTGGCAAATCTTATATGAGCATATTTTTGGTTCAATTTTCATAATGAAATCATTATTGATCAATCTTTGCCCTGCCAACATTTATCTCCTGTCACTCAAGACAAAGCATGCTATTAGACATTTGATGTCGATCCAAACTTCTCACCTCTCCTTTCTATTTGTGGCTGAGCAAGTAGATTCCCATTCTTACCTATGCACTGAAACTGATCTGAAGTTCTGCTCATGTGGATGTCACTTTCCCTTGCTTGAGTGCCAGCCCATATCTTTGGATGTATGGCCTGTTAAATATCATGATTGTTCCCAAAAAAAAAGACAATGTAGGTGCGACTGATAGCCCATGAAACAGCAAATTGGTTAAACCAAACGGTCTTGCTCCATATGCTAATTCTGCAGAACAGCATTCTCGATCGTAACTACTGCAGTCAAACTGCCTTATGAAATGATTTATGCAGACCGCAAAAATAGTAACAAGAGGAAATGAGATATGGCCTCTTATTTTTGTGGACTTGAGTTTGGAGAATGGTGCAATTGCCAAAGTAAGATTTGAATCATGAATCCGTAATTTTATCAATACCAAGTGCTTGTTTGGAGTGACTTCAATTTCAACTTTTGACTACGTAAATTTTGGAAATCACCATTTAACTTTTATTAACCCTTAACACTTGCAACCTTTTCAAAATATTTAAATACTAACTTGTAGATTTATATGTAATTTTTTCATAATTTCTTGAAATTAAGATAATATTTTTGATTTTCAATTTTTGAAGGGAAAGTCATAAGTGGAAGTTGGAAGTAATTAAAAAGTGACAGGCAAACATGGATTTCTGCAGTGATTTGTTGATTGGAGCAATAGTGAAAGATAATATTACAGAGAAAAACGGATTTAATGATATAAACCTTTTGCGAGTATCAGCAATTATATGGTTGGGGAGATAGGTATGTTTACTATTCTGGGGGAATTTGATTCTTATATGTTTTAGGATATCGATATCCACTGTATTGGCTGGTCTTAAGCATCAGTGACACTGGATGCCAGTGAATTTTGATGCTTTCAGTCTCTGTGTCCATATTTTTATCCTATCCTTAGACAATTGCATTTTCTCCCTAAAGCATATTGTTGATATTTAGAGGTCTATGAATGAAGGTCTACAAATGAAGAACATGTGGTGACCCTGGTTTTTTTTAATAGAATATGGTTCTCTTGTGCTTTTTTCTCAGTTTTCTTTTGGATAGATAAAAAAGGATTTTATCAATACAGAAAGCTTTCAGTACATCAGAATTATACAAGGACAAAGACTGAAAAAAACAAACAAGCAAGAGGAAAACATTACAAGACTTTACGGAACCAGCACAAAAAGATTAAAGTGAATAACAATGGTGGAGCACCTGAATAATCTGAACCCTTAAACAATGTTTCGGTGCATTCTTTCCTAATGCTCCACATGAGAGAAAGTGGTGTAACACTCTGAGTCTTTTTAGAAATTTAGTCTCCTACGTAGGCATTCCAACTACTAAAAAGTTGGATCGCATGTCTTGGCTTGACCGATACCATCTTAGACATGCTAAAGATATGGTCCCATGCTTGAGGGGAAAGTCACAAGGAAGAAAGAGATGGTCAACAGATATACCTGGATGCGTACCCATACAAAAGCAATCCGTGAGAATTAAATTTCTTTTTGGGAGATTCTCAATAGTAAGAATCTTATTCCAAGCTACTGTCCAGCAAAAAAAGGAAAATCTGTCAGATATATAGGGCAGCCAGATTGCTTTTTTCAGTTTGTTAAACTGCATTGTGATGCCTTTTTAAATGTCTCTTTTTCTTCTTTGGCTTTTGAGATGGTTTCTGCTGCTCATATGTCTGTTGGTGGTGACCCTGGTTAGAAGCTCAAAGAGCACTTCTAATCAAACTACACCAGATTCTTAACTTTACTAATTGTTTTCGGCTTCTATTTGGTGTAAATGTTTGCCAGGATGGGGATGAACTTACTGGTCTACATTGCTTCCGTCACCTTCGGGACCATGTAGCGGCCTCAATAGATTCCATAAACAGGTATATAAACGATTAATGGAGTCTTCTTCTCTTAAAGCTTTGCAATTTGCACTCCATTCTGCAAGGCTGTCTCACCCATTGCCAACTAACCATTATTTTGGCTTGTGAAGTACAATTGCCATTTTTAGCTTCTACTTTGGAGGCTTTGATTCGGGGCACATGTAGACAAACATATAAGTGTTTACACTCGGTAGCTTCACATTTACTCACATGTTTACGTGTGAATGTAAACATATAATTATCTATGTGTGAATGTGAACATGTAACGTGGTGCATTGCTTATCCACAATTGGCCTAAAATATATTTCAATAAAAAGGCCATGGAAAAAATCTCGTGAGGGATGGCATGCAAGGAAAGTTGTCATAACATAGATCAGGGTATGGATCTAGCATTCTATCTGAAGTTAAGCACAGGTTTGCTCATTGCGTTATTTGTCCTGTGTACTGTAACATATGTGAGCTCTCAAGTTCTTGCTAAGGTTGAACCAATTTATATAAATATTTGCTAAAAGATTTCTTTGAACTTCCTGAATCAATTTATATTGCTCACTAAAGTTTTTGAGGTAATCATATAAACAGTGGGTTCATATTGTCTGTCCACGAAGATAATTACTAGGATAATTAGTCCTATACCCTGTAGTTCACTGACATTCTTATTGCATGCTTCACATATGCCCATCCATCTTTGTACCAATGAAAAGACGCAGATGTTCTGCTCTATTTCGATACTACTAATTATTCCGTTATTTTCCACCTCTGTGTTTGTCTATGTCCCATATATTTCTTTTGCGTGGCTAGTGCCTTCTCTTTGCTTGAATAGTTAAAAGATTCTCATGATCAGGAAGTAAATCTTTCCTTATCAATCAGTTACTTAATGTAGAAGTCTTTAACTGTTAATGTAGCCGCTAGAAAACCTCTTCACAAGCCAAAGTGACACCTAAATAACATTTCTCTTTTCATACCTTTTAGCTGGAGGCAATGATGCACTTTTCATGTTATTTTTGTTGGGAAGGTCTCTTTCATGTTTGGCTCAGTTCTACAATGTCATTCCCTGTTTGAACTTTCTTGCTTCTGCTCATTGTGTTTTCTCAGAACTTACACTTAGTCAATGCATGGATAATCCTACTGCGAAAATCTGAGACTTTTGTTCTGGTATTTAATGGTGCCCTTTTTTGCATGTCTGTAACTTTACTTCCACACCATAAGGTTTGAACGCCTTCCTTTTATTTTCTCATCTTGGGTGGATCTATTTCATTTTCATGTGGTTGTTTGTCAACTTGAAAAGCTTATGCCTGAGTTTGAGATGTTGAGATTCGTGCATGTCTCAGCTTGGTCGTTATTCTGGTTCTTTTTGGGATTATTCTTTAGATGTAATGCTATTTAAAGAATTTCTACAATGCCAATTTCCTTGGAGAGAAGATGAATGCTATGTGTCTTTTGATAGTGCGACATTTAATGCGCACATGACCTATATTCCAACTTCAATATTAGCATGCTTTTCCAGTATCTCACTCATGCTAGTCACCTTCATCGTGTGCATGACATTTATCTAAGTGCAGAAGTACCAGTTGTATTATGGAAAATGCAGCATTGTGCAATCTCAGTAACTTGTGGATTTTGCTCTTGTAGCATTCTTTCAGCAGAGTTTGTGCGTGCTTCTATCCATGATGTAGGAGACATGGATGTAATTATTTTGTCAAAAGTAAAAGCAAGGGCTTCTGTTTCTGCAAATGGGGCAGAAGATGAGGTAAGCTTCTCTCTGTAAGTCCTTCTGCTAGCAAGTACCACTAGCATAGTATCACTCTTATTTGCTTTAGGTTTGTTTTCACAATGATAATGAGCCCTTTCATCAACTACATACTGACATAAAATTCCTTTCTTATACTGAGTGGCAATGGAGAGATATAGTGTGGAAGCTACATGTTACCATTCTTGGTGTCATGTGATTCTTGAGTCTAAACTCTCATAGGAATGGCTCCATTTCACTTGCAAACTTGCATAATGAAGCTCGGTTTAAAATCTTAAGATATTGGGCTGGGTTCTAAAACAAGGATTCGTCACCTAAAACAATCAGGATGTCAGGACATCTGCTTTGAAAACTTTGGGCCTAAATGAACAATTGCCAGCCACCAGTTGACCAGCACTTTAAAAGTGTACTAAGAGTGTGCTTTATGGGCGTATTTTTTTTTTAACTGCTTCCCATGGCACATTTGGTTTCTTTATTTTTGGGAGGTATTGTTTGGCTTTAAAGTTTGTTAGTGGCTTCGATAGTTCTCCTGACTCATTGCGGTTTACAGATTAAATTTGATGAGGAAGAGACTTCTAATTTGCGAGACCGTCTTCTCCCTATTGTAATTGGATTGCTCAGAACAGTAAGTCATGCACGCTTTTCTATTTACCTTAATTTGATACACCATCTACTTTTCAGTCAGGAAAATATTTCACTCATAATATTTTCTTCACATGGGGCACTTATATATTATTGTGGGCCTCTATAGTAATTTCATTCACTATGTTATCTTATAGATTAGTGAAATCTAGTTCATCTAGATTTTTTTCAAGGTATTGTGGTAAAGGAGGAATTGTTGAGTGTTCTTTGATGTATGTCGTGTTCTGTGTTAATAATTTTATCTTCTTTGTTGTAATTGAAACTTAAGCATTATTTGAGTTCATGCATTTGATAGGGGGTCCTCTCCGTTTTTTACCAATTACTAAAAGAAATATGGTCTATAATATTTAAATAGGGCAAGTGGTAATAAGAGTTACAAATGGTGGTAGGTGGTGACGATTGCCATATATCAGGGTAGAGAGGAGAGAAGTTTATACAAGCTTTCCATAACCCAGCATGAGATATTTTTGTGAATTTTTATACTTGAAATTGGTTAAACTCAAAATAAGACTAATTATTCTGCTCCCTAGTTTCATAATGGGATTTAGGCTCTAGTTAGTCCTATCGGCTGGTCATGCTACTTGATGAAGAAAAAGCTATTAAATGCGAGCGGTGGTTTTGAATTCCAGGACTTCTTTATTAGTTGTTTACAGGTCATGTTGTTTGTCATAATTCCATTTATTTTGTGTAAAATGACAGTGCAATTCATAAGTTACACGTTGAAAGATTTCTATAGGTATTTTACAGTAATATGATTCCTTTCAGGCTAAGCTCCCTTCCGTATTGAGGATATACCGTGATATGCTTACTGCTGACATGAAAACTGCAATTAAGACCACAGTGGCAGAGCTTCTTCCAGTTCTTGTTGCTAGATCTGCTGAGTTGGATTTCACGCCAGGAGAGCGGACAAATGATGGAGAAGGTAAGATCCTACCTACGAAATGTTTAGATTCTCTTCAATAAGGGGAATATACTAATAACTTGTTTTTCCTTACCAAAATTTCCAAATTCTCACATGCTATGAATTAATCAGTTAACCATCTTTCATACTATAAATAGCTTCATGGTATGGCGAGTTAAAATAGATGTCTTTTTTTTTTTTTCATATTTCATAAATGTCTACTCTTGGAAATCGTTGTTGGCTATGGGTTTGTGAAGTTTGTCTCAATTATCCTCTCAACTTAGTAATCATTTACTTGGAGGAAATTTCTTGTCAAGCTGATAGTTGGAGTATTCCTTTCTTTGTCATGTGTTATTTCCTTGAAATTATCTGATCTAAATTAAATAACTTAGGTGGAGGTTCATCTCTTGCAAGCAAGTTGAGGAGCCTGTCATCGGAATGCTTTGTGCAACTTTTAGGTGCTATTTTCAGCGTAGTACGGGTAATGTGAACTATATTTTACTCAAAGTATATTCCACAATCCTTTAATTGGTTATTTGGAGGATTTGAAAGCCAGTCCTACGATTGCTGTTTGCTTGATTACGGTGTATCATTCCCAAGTTGATCCATAGCTAGATTTTACAAAGGATCCATTGAAGCGAAAGCAGTTCGCTGCTTTACTTTGTTGGACTATTGTGTCTCAAGCTCAACATGTTGAGACTTTATGAAGTTTAACTGAGCTCCTTGCTAATATTGAAGAAATTAAGTGAGTGTTCAAGTTCTTGTGGATAGGAAGATCATTTGTATTATTTGATGTGTGCTTCAATTACTTATATGAATGCTTACCAGCTTAACACTTGTGCAACTAGGCAAATTTAGTGAACCTGCTTAAAACTTGTGCAACTAGTCAAATTTAGTGATGGGACTCTCTCTCTCTCTCTCTCTCTCTCTCTCTCTCTCTCACGTGCCAGCACACAAACTAGCATGTGCTTGTTTATGTTTTGTTGTTATTAATGTCAGATGTGACCTGATGGATTTTGTGCTTGAGACGACCCACTCTTTAGGTATTATGTAATGTGATTTTGCTTCTTTTAGTGATTGCAGGTACATTTAGTGCGAGCTGCTGAAGTTAAGAAGGCTATTGAATGGATTTTGTGCAATCTTGATGATCACTATGCTGCAAATTCTGTTGCTGTGGCAATAGCTCTTGGCGCAGCAGCTGCAGAAACTGCGGACGATACTGATGGTCAGATTGGTTCCATTCTGCCATATGTAGCTGAGAGAAATGGCTCTGCCAAGCTTCCTTCTTTTCAAGGAAAGGCTAACGAAAGTCTCACTACAACTGCAGTGTCGAAAAACTTCAGGTAACTTTTAACCAGATTCTTTTTGGTTCACTTCGCAAATTTTGCATCTGTAGAAGTAGTGGGAGATTATTGTGTTGTGATTGTCGTAGTTTATGAACTGTATTATTCCTTATTAACCCTTTTAAGATCGGATTAGTTTTGCTTATGTAAACATGAGGGTGCAATTGGTTGTTGGATACTAGTTTTCTGTATTCATCTTCACAGAAAACAAAAATTTGTTCTGGAGAAATATTTGGTAGCCTCGCTCATTTGCTAGTTTTTTGGAATATCTCAAAATGGAATGTGCATAAAACTGAAGTTTTGTGAAGGACTTGTTTACTGACTACGATTATAACAATGACATCAGCTAAGCCTTATCCCACTAAACGGGGTTGGCAATATGAAGTTGTTTGTGAAGTTGCTTATGCCATTGTGGTCGGTCCTTTGTTAGAACTTCTGTGAGCTCTGGATGTTCCATATCTTTCCTTGTCGTCTCCTTCCATATCCTTCTTGGTCCTCCCTTACCCCTTTTAACCAATGTATCCAGTCCTTGTTCACATCGCCTAAGCGGGGCATCTGAACGCCTTCGTTCAACGTGGCTAAACCAACTGAGACTGTCTTCTCTCATCTTATTCTCAATTGGAGCAACAACTACTTTTGCCCTAATAGTTTCATTTTTAATCTTATCTCTTCTCCTGTGCCCGCACATCAACCGAAACATTCTCATCTTCTCTACACTTTTGTGCAAATGCTGTTGCTTAACTGCCTAGCACTCCGAACATAAAGCAATTGCTGGCCTTAGTACTGTCCTATAGGACTTTCTCTTGAGCTTAAGTGGCATTTGACAGTCACCAAAACCAAAAAGGAAACATATAAGAAAACATATTTTCAATTTGAAAATGGTTTCAAAAAAGCTTTGAAAAGGTAAAAATTGAAAATGAGAATTTTTCAGTAAAAGTGAAAAGTGAAGGGTTTTTAGGAACCAAGTGCTTTCTTAGTTTTCATTGCATTCCACAATAGTGTCTTTCAAGGGACTTATCCTGGAGGTAAGTTACCATGACCATGAGCATATGGTTAGTGTTAATTTTCAAGCTCCAGCTAGATTCTGTTTCAGAATGTGAAATCTATCTGCGGCTTTGTTTGATTTCTTTTTCCAGATTTCGAGTTCGTGTAATGGTTTTGTGATCATATGTTATGTGTCGATAATTGTACTTTGAGCTGTGAAGAGTGATTTTTTTCTCAAATTACCTGGACCATGAGTCTTATAAATTTTAGAAGAGAGATTACTGATTTTCAAGGAAAGGACGGGGGATTTGAGGGTCTTATCATGTCTCTATTTCTCTTTGCAGACATTCTTTGTAAACTTGTATCGTGTTCCTTTGGTATCTGGTTCGATGTAATACTTTATCATGTTATGTAGAACGGTGGAAGTGATTGTTTTTCAGGAATTGCAGTTTTAAAGGACCAAATAGATCTGTTAATCTTAGTTTTTGCCATCATCTTATTTTTTGCCATCATCTATATCCTATCTAATTCCAAGATAAAAGAAATGACACATGGAGAGCGAGAGAAGAGAGGGACTGAGAGAGGACAGATTGGAAGCTGTGCGTCCTTCTATCTAGAAAGGAGTTGTGCTCTCTCTCTCTCTCTCTCTCTCTCTCTCTCTCCTGGGGATTATGTTGAGATTGGTGAAAGAACTTTATTTTCAAGTGACAATTTCATTGGGACATGCAGGAGTTGTGACACCATACATAATTTGTGGTATTCCTAGATAATAAGTACACATTGATTCTCAGGCCCTGCTATATTCAACTCGGTTTGGATTATTCATAGAGAAAATATTTCAATTGAGATCTACACGTTAGATGGAAAAAATTTGTGGTATCTAACCTTCTTCCTTATCAAAATAGAAAAGAACACAAATCTTTGTTTGGTCTTCTCTTTCCTTTTTGAATTTTACAGTGCTCATTTGTTGTTAGTAAATTATAAGAAACCTAATGAAAGCTTATAAAATTTCTTGCTTCTATGTTGTTTAGAAAAGATTAATGGCTTATGTTTGTTGATGTTGACAGAGCTGATGTGTTGCGAGAAAATGCAGAAGCTATATTTGCTGCTTGTGATGTCGCTCATGGGAGATGGGCCAAGCTCCTTGGGGTGCGGGCACTTCTTCATCCAAGATTAAGATTGCAGGAATTTCTGAGCATATACAACATAACGCAGGAATTTATATCTGCTACAGAGAAGGTGCGTATACTCGTCCCATAGTCTTTTGGTGAACTGCTTGATTAGTATTTTTATTCGTTATTGTCGTCTTTCGTCGTCAGTGTAGTTTTTACTTATTATGCTGTATCTTGTGTATGCCTCAACAGATTGGTGGAAGATTGGGATATAGCATCAGGGGCACACTACAATCGCAGGCTAAGTCCTTTGTCGATTGTCAGCATGAATCCCGTGTTAGTATTATTATGCTATCTCAATCTTTCTTAAAATGTTTGCATTTTATCTTGTTCTTTTCTCTGGAGTAAAAGTCAACTTGTAATTGCCGTTGCAGATGGCAAAGATTAAAGCAGTGCTTGACCAAGAAACGTGGGTTGAAGTTGATGTACCTGAGGAATTCCAGGCAATAATAAATGCACTATTTTGCACTGATTCGTTATATACAGATAGCATAGATGCTTCTGAAGTCGGCATGGTTGCTGGAAATGATGTTCCAAATGAGGCAGCTACTGGACTACTGTTGACACAACAGGAAACTCAACCCGGGGGGGACATGGCAGTTATATCTTCAGAAAATTCCGACCAAGGAATATCTTCGTCACTGACAAGTAATTCTGAAAAGAACAAAACAGACATTAATTCATCTTCTCAGGTTAATAACAGCACTGTTAAAGAGCGTGGAAAATCTATTTCTCAATCTCTTATTTACAGAGGTGTTGGTTATCACATGGTGAACTGGTCAGTGACTTTCTCAGGCTTTTCCAATTGCTTTTTAATTTTTCTCCTGCAACATTTTTCTCAAGTGCACTTTGCTTATATTTGCGACATTTATGTCATGTAATCTGGATTCATAACTGGTATTATAAACTAAGAATTGGTTTTATTTTACTTGTAAAAGATCCCAAACTTTTTTGTGAATACGTTTTGTCTTTAGAGCCAAGCATTGACAATACTTTTTCTTTGCACAGTGGCTTAATATTGGTGAAGATGTTGTCGGAGTATATTGATATGAATAATTTTCTGCCGACACTTTCTTCAGAAGTGGTTCTTCGTGTTGTTGAGATACTAAAGCATTTCAACACGAGGACGTGTCAGCTTGTTCTTGGGGCTCATGCCATGCAGGTATCAATATCTAACATGATGCGGATACAAATTCTTAAATAGGTCTTACTCTTCGTCTGTTTGACCAATGTTTTGTTTGTGTTGCATTAGTGGTCTTGTGAGGATCTTTATGTAATAAAGAAAAGCTATCTTCTTTCATGAGTGGTCTTGTTAGGATCATCATTTGTAATGCTTTTGAACAAGAAACACATCTTTGGACAAGTCTTTTTGTGTTAGTCTCTTCGCACTTTCAAAGACTCTAGATTGCCTTACCTCTCAGTCTGCCTGTCTCACCATTCAGTCCAAGACATGGTGAGAAGCATTTCAATCAGAGTCCTCTCTTCAATACCTCTTTATGATACTCATCCTTTCAGCAGCTTCTACGCTACCAAAGCTATAACGAAGATCATAATAAGCATGCTTCATTCAGGTCTCAGGCAAGGCATGTGTCACAAGTCACAAAGCTGGATTTGCTGATTCTTTTTCATCTTACACATTTATAAATTCATTGATGTCTTTGAAAATTTATTTACTTCGTGTTATTAAGGTAAAAAGTAGCAACTACTCCTATTCTTACCAAGGTGCTTGAGGCTTAAGGAACACTCATTAGGGGGCCAGGAAAAAAAGCTGACTAGTTTTAGCAAGCAGCGTTAAATCAGAGAGAATTAAAGAAGAAGAAGAAGGGGAGTTCAAAAGGGAATCAAAAGTTAGGAATTAGTGAAGAGATTTTTAGTTTTTATTTATCACTATAGTCTGCCCAACTATGAACAGAATTAGCATTTACGGAGACACCTTGCAAATGCAAGAAGGATAACAAATTCTGTAAGTCATAAAATCAAAGTTGAAGTTAGATAAGTTATCTCTTTCTAATTGCCAAGGTTATGCCTAAAAGATTTCTTCCTCCTTTTTTTCATCGTCTCTCATGGGCTGTTCCGCTCACATCAGATGTGCTTGCCTCTAATCACCTATGAGCAGCATGAGTGGACCTGTTGCCTTATCGAACTTTTCTTTGGGTCCTCATTTGTACATCTTCTTGTGATATGTACAGCTTTTGTTTGCAGATTCCATGACCTATTATTTACTATTGTCAGAGGGAAACAAACTTTGCACTCTTATTTTCTGTTAGTTTATTGTTTATGTGATCCTGCAGGTGTCAGGGTTGAAGTCTATAACTTCCAAGCACTTGGCCTTGGCGAGTCAAGTCATCAGTTTCATACATGCCATTATTCCTGGTGAGGGATAATAAATCTACTGCCACTGCATTAGCAAGTTGTGTACTTAAAGTTATGTTGCTGCACTGTCTTCCATGTCATTGCAAAATACTGATATCATTTTAACTTTCCCATTACCCTGCTTCTATGTTGTGCACTATGCCTCTGTTATCTTTGTGGGAAAACAATTGCTCTAAAAGGATCAGTTTTATTTTCATAAATGCTTAGACGAGGCATGGTCCTGCTTTCATGAGAAATATATAATTGTTTAAGCTTCTCATCTTACCTTGCCTAACTTGATGTTGTTGTGATGTTTATATGGTTTCCTCTTTTATTATTTTCATTGTTGTGATCTTCAAGAACTTAAGTCAATATTACTTACATAAGTTACGGTCATGGTGAATCTCGGGTCAGTTAAGTTTCTTAATGAAAAAATAAAAAATTCTTCTACATCTGTTAAAAACAAAGAGGAAGCCTTCTCAGAATGGGCGTGCTTATCTTATGATGGATGCGTAATTTGATTCTGTAGGCCATATATGGCGGGAGAAAAACTTTGCGCCATATAGTCAATTTACAGTGATGATAGGCACGTGGCTTGATTATTTGGGAATTATTTGAGGCTTCAAATTCTGTTGCTAGGAAGTGGGATTCAGTTGGTGTTTTGCGCAGAATTATTAGTTAGATAAATGCAATTTCTTAAAGTTCAGTTGATTCATGTAACAGAAGAAAGGCCAATAGTCTTAGCTCTTTTCCAACAGTTAGTATTTTAGGTAAGCTTCTCATGGACATTTCTGAACAACCAGGCTTTAGTAACTTTGAATATAATTCACTGATAATCGGTGGCAGCATAACTTTTGTTGCATTTGTATACATATGTATCGTGCTAACTCACTGTGACTTATAATTTTTTTTTTGTCCTTGCATGTGTGTAATATTGTCTTTTATATTTTTCCATGTGCTAGAACCACAATTTTGATGGCGAGTGCCTAAACATAGAAGCTAGCATCTTTCACACATTTATCTACACTAAATCTACCTATGTTAAGTAAAGACTTCTCTCATGTCTCTCTCTCTCTCTCTCTCTCTCTCTCTCTAATTTTTCCACAAGTATCTCTTTTTGAGATAATATTTATTTTTCGTGCGCATGAGACAATGACCTATGTACTCATATACTTATATTGGTCTATGTAACGAAGAAATCAGGCGTATTCTCTTCATGAAAGTACCTGAAACACGGAAGGCATTGATGCTTTTAGAGATGGATCGAGTGGCGCAGGTGAATAGATTATCTTCTCCTTTTTTCATTGGTGATGGTGACATATTTCACAACAATTTTGTCGGTTTATTGATGTATTGCTATTTATGTAAATCAATTAGGAGGACTATATCAGTTTTAGAGGAGTTAAAAGTTAAGTGAGATTCCTTACCAAAAAAAAAAAAAAGTTAAGTGAGATTATTATGTACTCTTCAGCAGTCAGTTTTCTTTTATGGTTTCAAGTGCTTTCATATCAGATGAAAGAGATACGGGTCATTCCTTCCTGTTACCAGTGTTTATAAGTTTTTGATATTTGAATTCTTTTTATTACTTAATCTGGTTTAACCACGGAATAGAATTTCAAATGCCTTTACTGTTCTGAGGAACAGGAGGATGCAAGATTCTGAATCAATCAGTAAAATTATAGGAAGTGAACATTTGGTTGTTGAACTGAGCATGAGGCACCCTGGTTGTGCAAATTAATACCGTTGCATAGTCAGCAATACAAATTAAATCTGTTAGGTGGACAGTCACCCATTTAACACATAATTGTTCTTCTAGATCATAATTCATTTGCGTTCCATTTCTGTTTGAATGGTGCAAAAAGAGCCATGAATGCAATCAGCTGATTTTCTGTTATGTGTTACCTGAATAAATCCATTTGTTCCATATATCTTCCGTACTCAACGTATGTGTATCTCCATATATGTGTTGGAGATTGAGTTACATTTGCTATCTCTATGAGTCTGAAATACCATTGTTGCCTTAGGGGCTTTTTGGGTAAATTTGTCTCAGTAACTGTGCTCGTGTGTGTGTGTGTGTGTGTGTGTGTGTGAGAGAGAGAGAGAGAGAGAGAGAGAGAGGGTCCAGGAAACAAAAAATGGCACTTCTGGCTTTTTTGTTACAAGGATTGTGGAGGCATCTGTGTCCCAGGTGTTCATTGTGAAGCATCCTTTAAGTCCTTAGTTCAGAGACTAACCCTCTTAATCTATTTATCCATTGTACTAATCAAAAGGATGTTTGCCTTCAATTGAAATTTGAATCCACAGCGATGATGATTAGGCGATTTCCGTTTTCGTGTTAACTGAGTTTGGCTCTATGTATTCTATTTACTCCACGTGGCTGGGGATGGACACGCTTAGCATATTGGTTCAGGACCTGTAGTCTTTGAGATAGCATTCTACTCTTGAACTTATGGTGCATTGACTATTGTATGTCACAATGGTTACTGTACTACAATAACTCTCTTTTCTCTTGCTCCTTTTATTTTCTTTCGGGGGGGCGGCGGCGGGGATGTTCGGCTACTGTGTCGACCGTACTTAAGAAATATAGCATTATGTCCAATAAAGGTCATTACATTCCTTTTCTAGGTGAGCTCTTCAGTTTTCATTATGAGATGAGGAATGCATGCTTTATACTTAGGTTGTGATGTCAGTTCCTGTTTTATTAGGCTTTTATTTCTAGAAATGGTGGATATTCCTAGTTGAGCTATTTGGTTTTCTTTTATGGCGACTAGAGATTGTACAAATATGCGATAATCCTGTTTCCTTTTATCTTGGTTAAAGCACCAGTGGGCTTTGATAAGTTAGTTGACCCTCTATATCTTTTCCTTCAGGATTATAAGGTTCATCAAGATGAAATTCATTCCAAGCTGGTTCAGATAATGAGAGAAAGGCTATTGGTCCATTTGCGTGGGTTGCAAAGTATGTTCCAGAGTTGGAATAAAGTTGATGATACTGATGCTCAGCCAAGTCAGTTTGCACGATCCCTTACGAAAGTGAGTTTCATTCCTGAAATATTGTGACTGTCCTACGTTAGATTTGTTATGAAAATGCTTTCTGATTGGACTCATATACTGTTGTACCCTGTATATTGCAAAATATAGCAATTTCAATTGGAAAAAGGGACGTTGATGATGCTGAACCTCTTTTTTTATAAAACCAATTGTGACGCATTGTTTGATGATACAATTATAAGGTCATTTATTTACCAACTGTCTCTTTGTTTAGTACTCTAGATGTCATGGACAAGACCTATCTCCGAAATAAAAGCAAGACTCCATACACCTATCCTCAGATCCCACAATATGGGTGCCTTTTGCACGAGGCGCCCTTTTTACTGTAACTCCTGATGTAAATTATTTCATCAAGTTGCATGTGTTCATAACCTTCTTATTGAAGGAAAAGTTTAAATTGACAATTGATTCGTGTATTTGTACTTTTGGTTTTCCCCCATCTTAACGGTTTACTTCAAGAAGCTCCAGAGGCTGGGTTGTGTTTCTGCTTCGTCATGTGGTGTTAAACTAGTCAATTAGATCTAAGAATGCATCTGTTTCATTTATTTCAAGAATTAAGCATACTATTGAAGAATTAAAAGTCGTTACCCTCGAATTTTTTTTATTGCGGGAGATAACTGTTGGATCACCCCTATGATTTTGTACCCCGATATGTTAAATTTTTATTAAGTGTTTGCATGATGTCGGTTGTTGAATTTTAGTTTTGACAGGACAGAAAGATTTTGCTTTTGAGACAAAGCGAGTAATGTTTTTAGTTCTTCTGCATATAATTCGAAGATTTTCGTGTCTTGTGATCCTTGTGGCTTTAATTATTTTTATCCAGGTTTCAATCAAGTTAATTTTTCTGCATATGCTTTGGAAATGTGTAGTAACTAGAAAAAGTTCACTTTAAAATCTAGATAACGATTTTCAATAGAAATAATTAGATGACTATATTGGCAAGAAATATGGTCATCTAATTCTTGTTGAAAGCTCTATTATTTCTTTCACCTCATAAAATCTAGATAATGATTTTGAATAGAAATAATTTTCTTCTTGCCAAACTTTTTGCTGTTAAGATATTACCATTACTTGTCTATTTTGCCTGTATCCCGCCTCTTTGTTTTGATCATCTGAGTTGAGAATATTGCGTCCAATAAGTTTCTCAACAAAGAACTTAAATGAGAAGCTTCCAGGATAAGTGGCTTCTGTCTTTTGCTTAATTTTCTGGACATAAAGCACCTCTAAGTGGTTGCGTACCCCTTAATGTGCCCTTACTCTCGAGTTTCTTTTGTATCTTAAGTAGTACGATGGAATTATGTCCTTTTGGATCCTAGGGATATCATGGAGTCCAGTCTTGCAGGATGAAAACGTTACGGTTTTGTTTTTTGATTTGTACTTTGTCATGCGAGTCCTTATTTGTCCAACTCATTTGTCCGGTTGGATCTTTCTTTTAGATTACTATGCAGATTGGCCTCTCATTTTTCAAACTTACCTAGCTAAATAATTTCATTTGAGAAGTGTGCATTGGTTCTCTCTCTTCTTTTTCCAAGCAATATTATTCATTTCATGATTTGTCACAATTAAATAGACTGTTGGTCTAACGAACTGATGATTCAATTAATTTCTAGGAAGTTGGCTTTCTTCAACGAGTCTTGACTCGGACTTTGCATGAACCTGATGTTCAAGCAATTTTCAGGTAAAGTTTTGCATTTGAGAACTATCAGTGTACTCTTGTTTATTCCAATGGTTTATTTTGGCAATTTTTTTGTAGTATGAAGGAATAATTTGTTAATAGAGAAGATTGCTCAAGTACAAGAACAGGGGAAAAATGAATAACAAGACAAACAGAAATTCAAAAAAATATCAGGGCATCAAGTCCATGAACTCTTATACTCTGCAAAAAACAGAATCAATAGAAGATTCAGATCCTTCAAATGGTATCTTATCTTGTTCTTTCCAAATGCACCGCAAGAGGCAAAGAGTTTACACAGTATTTTGTTTATCCTTGATGTAAATGCAATTTCTTTCTTCTTGTGCTTGATTATATCTTAATTCTTTAAATGATGTTGAAGATTACCTCTTGAAATTCTTTTGTTACTTTATGATGTTCCACCTTTTTTTTCCTCCTTTGTTTGTCCTATTGGCTCCTGATTCTCTCGAACCCAGAGTTACCAATGTGCTATGACTAATCACTACAGAGCGCTTCAGTAGTATTTCCTAGAAGTCCATTAGACTTCTCCTTCATATTTGTTTTAATGGTTAGGAGATTGCTGTCACACTTCTATGCGTCCTGTGGAAAATTTTCACGAGTAGTCTTGAATGCTGGGGAGATATCTTCATAATGAAGTTGTTTCCTTCAGCCTCACCATCTATCATCTGGAATGTAGCTAAAATCATGCACTGTGATATACTTCCTCGCAAAAAATAGAGCAAGTGTCCAGGCTCGAAGCTCTTCCTCTATCCTCCTATCTAAAATCATGCACTGTGATATTTTTGCTAGATTCTGTTTTCTCTGAATCGTTAGATTAATTATCTTGGGATCTTGGAGTGGCAGGCACATTGTTGACTTTCTAGAGCCGTATATGAGTAGCTATTCTTTCATCATTAACCCGTGCGATAATATAATGGCATTAGCTCTGTTATCCGATGTCTTCATTTGCAGATTGCACCTTATTCTTTTGGGGTTCTTTGTTTCCTTTTTGTAGTATGAGAGATCGTAGAACTTTCATATCATGTATTCAACTACTTAATTTGTTGCATCTTGCTGTAGGCAAGTGGTCTCTATTTTCCATTCACAAATATCAGAAGCATTTTACAATGCATTAAAAAGTTCTGAAGTAAGCTCTCCGGATGCAAAGAAGAGGTAATGTCTTCTTATTGAAGTTTGATATGTTATTACATCTAGTTCCTGTTTATTTCCTATGAATAGTTATCCTCATTGTCTTGTGGACGAACTGTTACCCAATTGTTTCTCTATTTTCAAACACCAGGCTTTGTCGGGATACACAACACATCCTGGGGTGCATTCGGTCATTGCCTACTGGAGACTTGAGTGAATCTACCACTCCTAACCGGGGGAGACTTGATGAGTTCTTGGCTGAAAATTTTGAAACTTGATGAGATGTACAGTGAAATTGTCATTTTTTTTTATTTTTCCGGAATTTAAGGACAGCCATATTTGAGGAGCATTTTGGAGATGAGGCATTCTTTCTTTCCTTTGGTGATGAGGTAACAGGTGAGTTAGCTCTGTCCCCTATTTTGATCTGTTGAATGCCCACTCAAAATTATCTAGCTAATGCTTTTTCATTGGAGTTTCTGAGCATTTTCCAGTATTGAGTGTGGATGCCACTTTATGGTTGCTGCATATTTGCTTGCATAGAATGATATCTATAGTAATTGACAGTTCACCTTGATAGGTTCGGACACATAGGATGGCACCCATTAACCCTTGGTTTTAGAGCTCACTAACCTTTCCCTTAACTCTTGGTAGCATCGTGAACATCAAGGACCCTAGCATGGAAATGAGGTCTTAGTATTGTATGGACCCCTTAAGATTTACTCGAACCCATATACATACATATAACATGGAAGTAAGCAAATTTCGAACCTTTAATGATGGTGCAACCACAGTAAATGCCTCTTTCTACTCATATGCAACTTGTTCTTCTATTTTGATGGGTGGGCAATGGTGAGCTTATGTGACTTCTGTAGCCGTCCAAGCTAACTTGTCGAGTTAGGATCAATAACTAAACTGATCGATTTAATGAATGTTTGGATAACAACATGGGTGTTAGATCAGTTCACCTTCTTTAACAGATTTGCAGATTTACCTGTTGAGGACAAATGTCTGAAGTGTTGCTATTACTCTTCAAGTTGTTTTGTCTACCTTGCTTAATTGATCTTGGGATGTTCCATGAAAGATTCTAGCTAAACTTAACATTGGATTGAATCATGGATTTCATGTTCTCCTCCAGTAAAAACATATGAATGCTACAAGTGACTTGGGTCATGAAAGTAGGGTCGGACTGACTGCTGCGTCAGTAATTGAGTTTTCTTCAAAGAAATAAACTTGAGTGCATATGAGTGAATTACAAAATGAGAAATTGTGACATTTATTTACTGTGTTCCAGCAAACGAACAATTCCCCTTGCATAGAATATTTATACATAAAAATGTTGACTCTCCAATACGGCAGGACTTGTTCATTTGTCCCGCACATAAGAAGCACCGAGAGCATTCATCGCTTTCATCTCTTTACAGCTTATCATAAAGTAATCCTTTAGCAGCGACGAATATTGGGCTCATGAGATTTTATGCTCTTATTTTCTATATGATTTGCAGGTGTCTGATTGTTATATACTACTCCATCTGAATTATTAATGCATTGCGACGGTGGAGCTTTATTGACACATTTTTTTAGCAACCAGACTGAGAATATGATCCTTATGGCTACTAGGAAGTGATATCTTCCATGAAATTGGAATTTGTAAACATATAGAGGTTTCTCTTTTAGACCAATAGGGGCACAGAACAAGTAATATCGGGTAGATTTTTTTCCTTTCCAGGTGCACAGAAGGCATTTCTTGATATTGTATCACTATATGTACTACTCGTTTTTCGATATCGTGAATGATAATTTTGTCACTCCTATGTCCCAGAGTAAGATAAGATATACCTTGTATCTGCTAATAACTCCTTGTGGCATTATTACTGTATAAAAACTTAAAATGTAACTCGGGCTTCATTCTTTGAACCATCAAATGCTGTCTTTCACTGGTTATGGCATTGTCAATGTGTTTTTTGAGTGGATGTCCGACTGCCTTGGCACTGAAAGCTTTCAATGACTATATGACGCTATTCATTCATTTGGGTCCGCAAAAATTTTGTGGGAGTCCACTTTTTGATCCTTATACGTCGTCGATCACAACTTTAGTCGTTTTGCTTGTCTCCGGCGGTAATGTAAGCTTTCCTATCAATTTCCGGTCAAAACTTTCGGAAGATTGTCTGGACTGGCTGGCGACATATGGCACTTACGTATACAACCCTCTTGCGGTAAATTACACTTTTGGCCCTGTACTCGGGGGTGAGCACCGAGTTCGGTTCCACTCGGAAGCTTGACTAAATCGGCTTGAACTGACTTGTTCAAGGCTGGTTTGGTTCCCAGTTCCAAGACTGGAGCCACTGATTCTACTTGGGAACCAGTTCAAACCGGTATTTTACCCCAAAAAAAATAAGTACTAGCACACTCATACATCGAGACAAGCATCCTCAACAGGATGCCTTATGTTTGTTATTAGTCCCAGTCGCAGTACTGAATCACCATTACGAACTGCGTGAATGGCTATTCTGGAGAAGTGAATCGAGGAGATGTTGCACCTGTTCCTGCTAGCCGAGCGAGCTCGCGCGGCAGTGGACGAGAGTTCAAGTTTGAGTGCTCCAAGCTCAGCAAGTAGGTTGACCGCCTCTCCTAGATACTCTGCTCTTTCGACTGCTTCGCCATCTTCCTGCTCAGTTCCCCTATACGAGCGCCCCATGCGACATTTTGTCGCCGAGTTCTCAATTTTGCTAGAAAAAGTTGATCCTCGATCTCTTGAGCTTCAGGATAAGAAGGTAATTTCTTATACTAATCGGCTATTCATTTTCTGTGTAATCTTTTTGCTGCTGGTGTCTAACTAGGGGGTAAGTTGGAGGATTTCTCAGAATTGATAGTTTTTTCGCAAAAGAGCATGAGTGTAATTTTAGTGAAGATCGTCTATGTTGTAGAAGCATACTACTTTTTTGCTTGGGAAGAAAGAGATCATACAGGATATAGTGGAGGAGGGTAAGAATGGCAAAGAGCAAGTGCCGGGCTCAAGCCAGATCTGTGCTTTGGGCCGGTTCTCGATTCTATACCGAGAGCCGATCAACCCTACCCGTACCGGTAGGAATATGCAACTTTAGTCCCCGTACTTTGGTTTAGTGAAAAACTGGTCTCTATATAATTTTTCGACTAAAAACTTAAATTACTTACCTCACATTTCCATTTGAAATCTTCTCAAGATGCCAAATCAAAATCAACTATTAGTTGGTGATTCTTGTACTTACAGGTGTGCTTAATCAGATTGACAGTTTTATTAAATATAATTTTGTTGTATGTAGTAACTAGGGGTGTACCGATTCCAAGTAGGTATATTGCTTTTCCTTAAAGCTCACCCTACTAGGGGTGATCGGTTTCCGATCCGGTCAAGTCTCACTCAAGAACCGGGAGCCAGATCGGCTGGTCTTGGGACCAGGAATCGGACCCGACCACGGTCCAGTTCTAATGGAACCAATCACTTATTGTCATTACATTGAACAAAAATAAATATCGGGAGTACAAAGGTTAAACACTCATACATTCCAATTTGTGACTAAACAAAAGTGAATGTCACTGGGAAATAGAGGAAATGGAGCTTCAAGGTGACGTTCCCAGCGTCTCTTCGCTCAGTCATCTTCTTGCCCTTTTTTTTTTGGCAAAAATATCTCATCAATTTTTTAATTTGGAAAAGTTTATGTTGGTTAGAATTTAGAAAGAGGGCACATGTTTCTGTTCTGGGTCACCAGAGTGTAGACAATTTCGTTTTTCTTCGTGCCCCCATCTGATATCCGGTCACCTAGGAACTACAGCCTTTCTGACTGAGCTTTTCCAGGAATTGTTTGTAATGCAGGTGTTGATTTACTGAAATAAGCATTTGGTTTAAAGGTCTAATAAATAGGCGAGAGGGAATTGGGGAAAGACAGATTAATTAGATTAGGGTTTCTACTTTCTTCAAAATTAAAAAGGGAAAAAATCACCAAAAATCCCGAACTTTGCCCCGTGTGACACATTTACCCCGAACTTTTTTTTGTGACACTAAAAACCCCAAACTTTCTTATTTGTGACACATTTACCCCAATGTACATTATCCATGGGCATTTTAAATCTTTTCTACTTTTCTTTTTTTTTTTTTTTTTTTTTTTTTTCCTTTCCCGGGCTGCCCTCGCCCGGCGGCGAGGAGCCTCGCCCGCCCAGTGAGGAGCCGAATGCCCATGGATAATGTACATTGGGGTAAATGTGTCACAAATAAGAAAGTTTGGGGGTTTTTAGTGTCACAAAAAAAAGTTCGGGGTAAAAGTGTCACACGGGGCAAAGTTTGTGGTTTTTGGTGGTTTTTTTCCAATTAAAAACATATATATTTGGTCTGGTTCGGTTGATTCGGTTCCCACCCTGAAATCGGGAATCGGACCGTTCGGATACCGAATCCACTTTTAGGAATTAGGAATCGAAGCAACACTTTCGGGGAACGGACCGAACTGGCCGATTCGGTCCGGTGCATTCCAATCGGTTTCCGGTTCGGTCGATCCGTCTTGCTCACCCCTACACCCTACATGCACCGACTCTAAGTTTGTGAAACCTAGAACCTAGCTATAGGGTCACACAACTACCTTGGAACCTGAAATTTGTCAATTCCACAAATTTCATAATCTCACTCCTTTTTTTTAAAAAAATAAATAAAAGTTCTCGTGATTCTAATTATTAACACATCAACGTTCGGTGCAAAACCACTAGTGCATTACGTTATTGTTAGGAAATATAACAATAAGGTAGAATAGTCATTGAGAGTTTAGAGGGTTATATATATGCTCTTGTAATCCTTGTCCTCTGTTTCTGTGCAGTGTTACTAAAGCTCTTAATTGCCTTGGATGGCGTCAAGCCATGGAGGATGAAATGAAGGCACTCATCAAGAATCATACTTGGCAACTCACTTCCTTTTGGGGAAACAACCTATTGGTTGTCGTTGGGTTTTTTATTGTTATGGTTCATCCCGATGGCACTCTTGATCGATTGAAAGCTTGGTTGGTTGCAAACGGATATACTCAGATGTGTGGTGTTGATTATGATGACACTTTCTCACATGTGGCCAAAATTGTATATGCTCATGTCTTTATATCCCTGGTGGCATGCTTTAGTTGGCTTCTTCATCAGTTGGATGTCAAAAATGCCTTTTTACATGGTGATTTAACTAAGAAAGTGGACATGGAGCAACCACTAGGGTTTGTTACTCAGGGGGAGAATTAGGTATGTCATTTAAATAAGGCTTTGTACGGACTCAAGCAATCTCCTCATGATTGATTTAGTAGGTGCAGTAATGCTATTATCAAGTTTGGATTAAAGTGATGTCAAGTAGATCATTCTGTCTTTATTTCTGTCTCCCCAGCTGGCTATATCCTTTTAGTAGTATATGTGGTTGATATTATCATAACTGGTAGTGATTCAGATGGTATTCAACGACTTAAACAGTTTCTGCATATAGAGTTCAGTATTATGGATTTGGGACGTCTGCGATATTTCTTTGGTATTGAAGTTGCCTATTTACATGCATGTAACAATTTATCACAGCGAAAATATGTACTTGACATTCTTGATGATGTTGGATTTCTTGGAGCAAAGCCGGTTGATACTCTTATGGAATCCAATATGAAACTTGATGCAGAATATAGAGAATTATTACATGATCTAGTGAAGTATAATATATTATTGGGTAAGTTGAACTATCTTACTGTCACAAGACGTGAAATATCTTTTGCTGTCAGTGTAGTAAGTCAATTCATGAGTTCTCCTTGTACAACGCACTAGGATGCTATGCTTCGAATTGTTAAGTATTTGAAGGGAGCACTTGGTAAAGGATTGCTTTTCAAGAATCATGGACATCATAATACTACAGGTTTCTCTAATACAGGTTGAGCTGGATGTCCTATTGACAGGAGATCAATGTCGGGCTATCGCGTGTTTCTTGGAGGTAATTTGGTTGCCTAGAAGAGCAAAAAATAATATATGATTTCCTAATAAAGTGTTGAAGCAGAATATAGAGCTACACATATGTAACAAGTGAGTTGCTCTGGTTGAGAATGTTATTATCATAAATTTGTATGTCAACATCATATCCATTGGTATTATATTGTGATAATCGATAAGCTATTCATATTGCAAATAATCTTGTCTTCCATGAGCAAATCAGCACATTGAATAGAAACCAAGCATATTGAGGTTAATTGTTATTTTGTACGAGAAAGAGTTCTGAAAGGGGAGATCATTCTTCAACATACTAGGACGGAGGTTCAGCTTGCTGACATCTTTACGAAATCCTTATGGGGGAGTAGAGCGAGTTTTTTATGTAATAAATTGAGATTATTTGATATTTATATCCCAACTTGAAGGGGAGTGCTAGGAAATCTATCAATAACAATAGAATAGTCATTAAGGGTTTATAGAGTTATATATATACTTTTGTAATCCCTATTTTCAATATAGAGAAATTATTATCTCTTTCGACAATTATAAAGTACATGTTCATATCCAATGTCAACATATTTAAAGATATTAAGAAAAGTTAAATACAAATAGTAAATTTTCCTTCCACCATTTCTCATATCCGAACATGAAAAACTTCATAGAGAAAAAACAAAATTATAAGTAGATCAAAACCTTAGAACATATCCTGTACTCATCAATTTTAGAAATTTTAGAACTTCATACGTATTTTGCGACCCCTATCCACCTTGGAACCTATCAGGCCATATTGGTTTTGCAAGTTGCCCAACGCACCAATGGTGTTGACATTTTCAATTCAGATTCATGAAGACATAATGATTACTTTTAGAAAAATGTGTATAATTTTAAAATTTTCTAATTATACCTTTAAATCACTATTTTTTTTGGTCGATTTAACTCACTAGTTTAACTGGCAAAATGTTTTAGACAATTCAAGGAATTCTTCCTATTTTAGTAATATGCACAAGGAAGCATCACATTGATTGTTAGGCCATGTTTATGTTGTGGGGAGACTATTCGTATCGAATGTCAATCTCAACTCTTGACTATCGACTTAGAAAAATTGTTTCGATTATTTCAAGTGAAGTGGTTAATATTAATTATGAAGACTTGTACAAACATATATTTATGTATAAACGATAACCAAGGTCATCTAGGTCTTGTTTGGAATGGAAATATGAAAAATTTTATTCTTATCAATGAATAGTAGGAAGACTAATATTATTGCAAAATCAAAGTAAACTCCCCGTAACTACATGGACCCTCTTTTTTTTTTTTCCATTCAAATGGCTCTCCTCAAGGTGTGGGTTTTCCACTAGTTATTTGAAGGGTTGAACATCACAAAAAACCTCAAATTGCTACACTTATGATAATTTTACCCAAAACTAATTTTTTGATAATAAAAAAAACTCCAAAATTGATACATTTGTAACAAATTTACCCCCCAAACTAATATTTTGACAACTAAAAATTCCAAACTGATACTTTTGTGATAAATTTACCCTCAATTAGTTTTTGTTAAATTGAATTAATATCACAAAAAATTACAAACTGGTACACCTATGCCAAACGGATGGTAAAACATAAAATTAACACATCAGTCAACTCTCATATATCATTTAACAAAGCAATTCGACAATAAAATTTAACGGAAACAAACTAATGATAAATTTGTCACAGGGGTACTAATTTGGAGTTTTTTGTGGTATTAACCCTTATTTGAATAATTTTAGAATGCCACATGTCAATATTTGTATTTAGATCAAATTAGTCCACCCCTGTAATTTTTTGAAAGGAAAATTACCCAAACAATCCTAAACTTATTATACGGACACTAGTTGAGTTCTACACTTTTTAATTTTATCAATTTAGCCTTAAACCTTTATGCGAAATTCTAATGTAGTCCTTCCGATCAAATGTTGATAGAAATAGCTGATGTGGCGGTTCACTCATCGTCACTCGTCTTATGTGGCATACTATCACGTTAGCGATTTTCAGCGAAAGTTGACCAAAAAGATCACATTGGACTTTCACATAAAAATTTAAGACTAAATTGACAAAATTAAAAAATTCTAGACAAAATCGACATCCATACTATAGGTTTAGTACTGATTGAACAATTTATCGTAATTTTGGAGCCTCTCTACAAAGTAAATCAGTCCTATTGCCACAAAAATATAATCTCATGCTTTTTTAAGAGTACCCAATTTCTTCTCCTTTTTTTTCAAAATATTATTTTCTTAGAAAGAAAATAACAACTTTTATCTAGGGTTCTTAAGCAGTTCAGAAGCTGCACACTCCCATTCAAATAGGGAAAAGAAAAAGCCAGTAATGCAAAGAAGTGGCTTGATACTTTTGGAAACACACAAAACTTATTGGAGACATGCTTTCGTTCTTTATTACACCCTGAACTGTTTATTCTGATAATGTTTTGTCTTAGGATTCGCTCAATATGACTTCCAACTTGAATTCTTTTCCCAACAGAAGTGACAATCCTGAGACTTCAGCAATCATAAACTCTCCGCCATCAATTGTTTTTCCCACAGTTTTCACTGTTCTTTGTCCGGACTTTGCTTCTACGTCATTGTATGACTCCTGCCCTCTCAATCTCATCATCCTAGTTCCTTTTCTCAATCCAAGAATTGTCACCTTATCAATTACCCACTTCTCCATCAGAGCAAATTCCCCATTAACAACTTCTGATCTGACAATAACATCATTCCCTGTTTTCTCACAATAAAACCACACCAGACTCCACTTATTCCCTTCCCCTCCCATTTGGACGTCCTCTCCATCGTCCAAGAACACTTGTCCTGAGCTATTCCCATTCCCATCAACCACAACTAAGAGCTCAAATGGTGTTTTCCGAGCAGCTTCTGTAGTCATGGCCTCTCCTTGCATGGCCAATGTATTACCTTCCCTTACATGCACATGAGGATGATCAGGCGGCGCATTGAGCATCACATTCATTCCTGAAGCTGTACTCACTGAATCTGAGTAATTGAAGAGATCAAACCAGTTTCCACTTGGAAAATAAGCATCCACTGTATCAGCACCAGATTTTAGTACAGGAGTCACCATCACACCCTTACCAATTAAGAATTGGGAATTGATATTGTAAGTCATCTTATCCTCCGGGAATGAGAAAAATAGGGGCCGAGCAATGGGTGTCCCCTTTCTATATGCCTCATACATCAAGGTATACAAGTATGGAAGCAAGCGATAACGAAGCCCAAGCACCTTCCTGGCAGATGCAGCAACAGAATCCCAGAGATAGAGCTCTCGACGAATAGTACCCTTTGCAGAGTGGTCTCTTGCAAAGGGATAAAACGCCCCTAGCTGTATCAGTAAAAGCTCTAAAGTAAGCACTAAAATGTGTATGATAGAAAAACATAATTTACACTGCTATTCAGTCGCTACTTGATATTATAGCAACCCATAGAAGATTGAGGCATATTCAACATAGAATGAATTACTAGCACAAAGGACACCCGAACTACCCCTCACCCTAAAGAACATTTATATAGTTTATTTCTGTCTTCAAAAGGAGGTAAAATTCTCCAACAACCACACCACCCCCCCTCCTCCGCCCAGAAGAAAAAGAAAAGAAAGAAAATCGATCAACTCTTATATCTGAATACAAATCAAGAAAGGCGTAAGGCTACTCGGTTGCAGAGCAGTTCAGTTAATATAATGAAGAAAAGCTAGATATTTACCTGAATCCATCGGTTGCAGAGCTCTTCGTTGTGTCCTCAGCGAAACCGCATATATCAGCTCCTACCATTGGAATTCCAAAGAGTCCAAAATTTAAAATTGCAGGAATTGAGTATGCCAAGTCATCCCATCTGGCGGCATTGTCTCCAGTCCAGTGTGCAGTGTGCTTGCCAGAGCTCACAAAAGTTGATCTTGAGAGAATGAACGGCCTTTTACCAGTAACATTGACTAAGGCCTTGTTTGTTGCTCTGACTTCCAAGAGTCCATAGAGGTTATGAGCATTGTAATCTGAAATATTACCAAAATGATATGACGTCGCAGGAATTGTTCTGTTGTTGATCGGCCGATGAACTCCTGCGTTGTTAATTTTGTATGGAGGATTATCGAGAGTGGAAGGAAGAGGTGGAGAAGTTATGAAGTTGGACAACTCGTTCATGTCGAGCCATAGGCCATCAAAAGGAAGAACATCGTGAAACCTCTTTATCTCACCACCCCAATAACTCTCACTAGATGGGTGAAGGAAGTCAGGGAAATACACTGGCCCCGGCCAAACAGCACCTAAATATGGGACTCCCTCACGTTTGATGAAGATGTCGGCTTGCATTCCCCTGATGTAGGTCCCATAAGTCTCGTTCACGCTAATGCCTGTGAAAGATCACCCATTTGAAAGAAAAGGAAAGAAGTATTATGATGGCAATTTGAAAGAACTTAAAAGACCAAGTTTCAACCACAACAATTTCCCCACTTGCATACCTGGATCAAGCATCAGAACATATTTCTGACCATTCTTGTGAAGGCTGCTGACGAATTCTTTCATTTTTTCCACCGGAAAATTGATAGGGTCAAGAGTGAAGTCCTTGTATGCATCCATGTAATCAATGTCGGTCCACATAACTTCCAGTGGTATATTAGCTTTTGCATAACCAGCTACCACGCCCTCTAGGTCTGCGACATTCTTGTAACCCCACCGGCATTGATGAAATCCTAGAAAGTATATCAAAGATACTTTATCAGTAGAACTACATTTCAAACTTGTCACGAAGAAGCCATCAACCATGAATCAAACTTTACAATTGATCTACGCCTAGCAATATACTTGCTTGAACATCAGTGAGCATTGTGGTAGGATCAGCGGAGGGTCGGGAAGCAGTGGTTTTCAAAGGAAAATAACATGCCTCTAAGATTTGTTTCCCATTGAGCATAACATGCACAATCTGACCAGTGTCATCTCCATGAGAGAATAAACTCATAAAGAATGTCAAGGGCAATAAACCCAGAATCTTCAATTCCATCCTCATTATGTTAAATACTACAGAAGTCTATGAACAACAGTGGAATCAAATTCAGCAAAATGTCAGTAACAACAATCGAAAGAAACTCATCAAAACCAGCATACCGAAGGACCAGTATGGCATTGGGGTCGGCCGGCCAATGAGCTCGGTGTACTGCTCCATGACAGCCTCCGGCGACGGCCCGGGGAAAAATACAAATCCAACACCCCGCCGATCACCCTGTAAGTGATCCTATCCCCAGTATACACCACGTCCATGCCATTGCTGTTCAGCAACAGAACGCCGTGGCTCGTGCCCGCCCCAACTCCTCCTCCGCCGCGGCCGCCCGCAGACGACCTGACGTCCATGTAAAACGGATGCGACCCGTACAGGTTGACATCGGGGTTCGCGCTGGCGATGTCGGCGTTCCACAGAGTGAGGGTCTGGTTGGGCTGGAGCCGGAGCGACGGCTTCGTGTGCTCTCCGATCCCGTAGAGGGAGGAGCGGCCGGGAGGAAGGGAGGAAGCAAGCTGGAGGTACTGGTCCTTGAAGACGAGGAAGGCGGCGGGGTCGGAGGCGGAGGTGTCGAAGAGGACGTCGCCGGAGGAGCGGCGGGAGACGGCGAAGGAGAACGGGGTGGTGTTGCGGAGGACGAAGACGAGGTCGGAGGAGGCGGCGGAGATGCGGCGGCGGGAGCCGGAGAGCGGCGGCGGCGGCGGAGTTAGGGTTCGGTTGGGAGGGGACGGGGACCGGCGAGGGATGAGGTCGTCGGGGACTTCCCATCGGCGGTGGTCGGCGTCGGTGATTCGGACTCGAAGACGACCGCCCGCTTCGAAGCTGGAAGAAGACGATGATGACGTAAGCCAAAATTAGCTTCTTTTTTTTTTGCATAAAAAATTATTTCATAACTTAATCTACAAAATACGTGTCTACATCCTTACTATTATATATATACCATTTAAATTAATTCTCAATTTTTTTTTCTCCACCAAATATCCCTAATTATTTATCTTACAAATACCGCGTAAATAGTGAGTAAACTAACATTTTAATTTAATCTCGCACGATGTTTCTATATTGAAATTTTAATTACTTTCTTTGAAGCAACGACCCTCTTTGAAAAATCGTACTTCGAAATATTTTTCTCCTTTTTCTTACTCATATTTATACCATGAATTTTTTTTATTGTGCATTATTACTAATATTTGTTCTCATTGCTTTCATTATTAAAATTTTTTCAATACAATGATTTCAAATGCTAGTTCCTTTTTTTGTTTTTGTTTTTGTTTTTGCATATACGTCAGATTGCAAAAATGAATCTACCGAAAAATACCAAAACATTGCTAAAATAAGAGCGAAGTTCTACCGCTCTATACTGCATACTGACCCGGCAACAAGGCGGAGATTCTCGACGTCAGGCCCGTAGGCGGAGGTGGTCCGGTTGACGAGGCGGAGCACGGCGGCCAACGCCGTCCCCGGCGGGTCGACGGCCACGGACCCGACCGTGTATCCGTACCCGACGACGGGCGCCGTCCCCTCGCCGCCATCTCCGTCGTCCGAAGCCCGGACGTCCGGCGGGCACGACAGCAGGCACAAGATCCATGGGAGGAGTGGCAGGAGACGGCGGCGGCGGTCCCTGCTTCTCCGCATGTTCTTGGTTAGAGAGAGAGAGAGAGAGACAGACAGACAGACAGAAGAGAGAGAGTGTGTGTGTGTGTGTGTGGGTGGGGGACGGAGGAGGTTCGATTTTCATCCGCCCACCACGGCGGACTTGGCACTGGTCTTGGCCTTCCGTTTTCAGAAGGGGGGAAAACCGACGATGACGAGAACGTCGTTTTTGTTTGGGGGGCCCGCGAGGATGGAAAAATTGTCGCCTTCGTTTCTTCGCTTTTAAGCTTTCTTGGGAGCCGGACCATCGGTCCGGTTAAAATAAAATCCATGGGCCCAGTCCCATCAAATTTCAATGCAGATGGGTGATCGAGAAGAGAGAGAGAGGAGACAATGAACGGCTAAAGGTGTGGCCATGAGTCGATGGGAGTTGAGAGTCGAGCTTTAGATTATGGATTTTATGGTTTTCATTTTTCTAAAAATGCTTTCTATTTTTTTTTGTCAAAATTTTTCCAAAAAAATTATATATGTGTGTATACATATTACTGGTCCGGATGGGCGGTTCAGCTCCTAGAACCGAGAACCGGACCGGTCCACACGGAACCCATCGGTTCGGGCGGTTTATTCCGGTTAAAGGCGGTCAGTGGCGGTTCCCGGTCCTTTGCACACCCCTAATGCTCCGGCCTGCCCGCCCGCTCGTTTACCGCTCCGCCGACGCTCGGGACGTGCACGGATCCGTCCCGTCTCCGCGTACCGCGTTGGGTAGAGAGAGGGGCGAGCGCGATCGATTTTACGAATTTTTGTCGGTTATCTTTTTTGGTTATCTTCTTAGTCCTTCTCATTTTTGGATAATCGCAATTCACCCCTTGGAACATCGGGTTTTTGCGACGTCGCACCCCGACGCGCACGTAATCGCGCGTTATAGGTCATGACATTACGAAACTTCTTGTGACCATCATCTCCGCAAAAATTTTCGCCGAAGGAACATATTCACGTGTTGATAGTCATTCTGCTTTTCTAATCAAGATTTTATTAAAAAATGACTGGAAAATGAACTCTGGGCTTTTGAGATACTTTATAATTGGGTTAATACCATGATTAACCCCTAATTGGAATGCTTATGATAAATTTACACAAAACTAATTTTTTGACCGTAAAAAATCTCAAACCGGTACATCCATAATAAATTTACCTTATATTAGTTTTCGTTAAATTTTACTTTCAAATTGCAGAGTTGGATGACACGTGACAGTTGACGGGTGTACCGGTTTGGATTTTTACTCCTCTATTTGTCATATGTTTACTAATTTGCGATTTTTCGTGGTTTAATCCAATTTAACAAAGGGAAGATTTGTCATAAGGTGTATTGGTTTGGGGTTTTTGGTAGTCGAAAAATTAGTTTGAAGTGAATTGATCACGTGCACTAGTTTGGGATTTTTGGTGATCACAAAATTAGTTCTTGATAAATTTATTCTGATTGTACAAAATTTGAGATTTTTTAAGTGGTATTAACCCTTTAAAATTTAGGGACCCTCTTAATAAGATGACGCTTTTTTTTTGAACCAACCCGATGTCACCTGTTCGGGATCTCTCTCGTGCACTTTTTGTTCATTAGGGCACATCACAGAGCACCCAAGGACATATAATTGGCACCCCAACAAGAGCATACCTTACCGTTCTTCTTCATTGTGAGCTATTTTGAGATCGAAGTCTCAGTGTTTCATGTGATTTATGATGTGAGCCTACTACCCGTTTCTTTAGAATGTATCTAGTTGGATGACACGTGACAGTTGACGGGTGTACCGGTTTGGATTTTTACTCCTCTATTTGTCACATGTTTACTAATTTGCGATTTTTCGTGGTTTAATCCAATTTAACGAAGGGAAGATTTGTCATAAGTGTATCGGTTTGGGGTTTTTGGTAGTCGAAAAATTAGTTTGAGGTGAATTTGTCACAGGTGCACTAGTTTGGGATTTTTGGTGATCACAAAATTAGTTCACGGTAAATTTGTTATAGATGTATAAAATTTGGAAATTTTCGTGGTATTAACCCATTAAAATTTAGGGACCCTCTTAATAAGATGGCGCTTGTTTTGTGAACCAACCCGATGTCACCTGTTCGGGATCTCTCTCGTTCGCACTTTTTGTTCATTAGGGCACATCACAGAGCACCCCAAGGACATATAATTGGCACCCCAACAAGAGCATACCTTACCGTTCTTCTTCATTGTGAGCTATTTGAGCTCGAAGTCTCAGTGTTTCATGTGAATTATGATGTGAGCCTACTACCCGTTTCTTTAGAATGTGTCTATTTCGCGAAAAATGAATGATTCAAAAGAGATTTTTCTAAAAAATGATAGTTTGTACTGCTTACAAAAATAATCAACGAAATATATTTCTATTATTTGCGAAAATATTTAGATATAAGTTGCTGTTGATAATGAAAATTTTTCATCGATTAATTATTTCGAGCGAATAAGCGATTATTTTTAGGAAAATGTTTTTATATACTAAATATTCTCTTGAAAACATAAGAAGAAATTTTATCTAGGAATCTTAACCACCTCGGAAGCTGCACAATCCCACTAGAGTGGGGAAAAGAAAGAGCCAGTGATGGAAAGGAAGTGGCTTGATAATGGTGTGCTCTTCCCTTTTGGAAACACGCAAAAACTAATTGGAGACATGCTTTGGTTCTTTATTACACCCTTCTGATGATGTTTTGTCTTTAAGATTGGCTCATCGATTTTAGAAATTTTAGAACTTTATACATATTTTGTGACCCCTATCCACCTTGGAACGTATCCGACCATATTGGTTTCGCAAGTTGCCCCAGGCACCAATGATGGTGACATTTTCAATTTAGATTCATGAAGACAAAATGATTGCTTTTAGAAAAACGTATATAATTTTAAAATTTTCTAATTATAGCTTTAACTCACTAGTTTTTTTTTTCGATCGATTTAACTCACTAGTTTAACTGGTAAAATGTTTTAGACAACTCATGCAATTCTTCCTATTTTAGTAATATGCACAAGGCAGCATCACATTGATTGTTAGGCCATGTTTATGTTGTGGGGAGACTATTCGTATCGAATGTCAGTCTCAACTCTTGAATATCGACTTAGAAAAATTGCTTCGATTATTTTAAGTGAAGTAATTAATATTAATATTAATTCAAAAGACTTGTACAAACATATATTTATGTATAAACGATAACCAAGGTCATTTAGGTCTTGTCGAATGGAAATATGAAAAATTTTATTCTTATCAATGAATGGTAGGAACACTAATATTATGGCAAAAACAAAGTAAACTCCCCAAAACTACATGGACCCCCTTTTTTTTTCATTCAAATGGCTCTCCTCAAGGCGTGGGTTTCCCACTAGTTATTTGAAGGGTTAACATCACAAAAAACCCCAAACTAGTATATCTACGATAATTTTACCCAAAACTAATTTTTTAACCACAAAAAACCTCAAAACTTGTACATCTATGACAAATTTACCACAAAGTAATATTTTGACAACTAAAAATCCCAAAATGATACTTTTGTGATAAATTTACTCTTAATTAGTTTTCGTTAAATTGAATTAATACCACAAAAAATCACAAACTGGTATACTTGTGACAAATGGATGATAAAACATAAAACTAGCATATCACTCAACTGCTGTGTGTCATTTAACAAATCAATTCGACAGTAAAATTTAACGGAAACAAACTGAAGATAAATTTATCACAGGTGTACCAGTTTGAAGTTTTTCGTAGTATTAACCCTTATTTGAATAATTTTAGAATGCCACATGTCAATACTTGTATATAGATCAAATTAGTCCACCCCTGTAATTTTTTGGAAGGAAAATTACCCTATCAATCCGAAACTTATTGTATGAACACCAGTTGAGTTTTACACTATTTAATTTTATCAATTTAGTCTTAAATTTTTATGCAAAATTCTAATGTAGTCCTTCCGATCAAATGTCAATAGAAATAACTGATGTGGCGGTCCAGTCATCGCTAGCCGTCTTACGTGGCACACTATCACGTTAACGATTTCCGGTGAAAGTTGACCAAAAAGATCACATTGGAATTTCACACAAAGATTCAAGACTAAATTGGCAAAATTGAAAAATTCTAGACAAAAACGACATCCATATTATAGGTTTAGTACCGATTGAACAATTTATCATAGTTTTGGAGCCTCTCTACAAAGTAAATCAGTCCTATTGCCACAAAAATATAACCACATGCTTTTTTAAGAGTACGCAATTTCTTCTCCTTTCAAAATATTCTTTTCTTAGAAAAAAATAACAACTTTTATCTAGGGATCTTAAGCAGTTTAGAAGCTGCACACTCCCATTCAAACAGGGAAAAGAAAGAGCCAGTAATGCAAAGGAAGTGGCTTGATACTGGTGTAGCTTTTTCCTTTTGGAAACACACAAAAACTTATTGGAGACATGCGTTGGCTCTTTATTACACCCTCCTGCTAATGTTTTGTCTTAAGATTGGCTCAATTTCACTTTCAACTTGAATTCCTTTCCCAACAGAAGTGACAATCCTGAGACTCCAGCAATCACAAACTCTCCACCATCACTTGATTTTCCCACTGTTTTCACTGTTCTCTGTCCGGACTTTGCGTCTACATCATTGTATAACTCATGCCCTCTCAGTCTCGCCATCCTAGTTCCTTTTCTCAGTCCTAGAATCGTCACCTTATCAATTACCCATTTCTCCATCAGAGCAAATTCCCCATTAACAACTTCTGATCTGACAATAAGATAATTCCCTGTTTTCTCGCAATAAAACCTCACCAGAGTCCACTTATTTCCTTCCCCTCCCATTTCGACATCCTCTCCGTCGTCCAAGAACACTTGTCCTGAGCTATTCCCATTCCCATCAACCACAACTAAGAGCTCGAATGGCGTTCTCCGAGCTGCTTCCGTAGTCATGGCCTCTCCTTGCATGGCCAATATATTACCTTCCCTTACATGCAAATGAGGATGGTCAGGTGGCGCATCGAGCATCACATTCATTCCTGAAGCTGTACTCACAGAATTTGAGTAATTGAAGAGATCGAACCAGTTTCCACTCGGAAAATAAGCATCCACGGTTTGGGCACCAGATTTTAGTACAGGAGTCACCATCACACCCTTACCAATTAAGAACTGGGAATCAATATTGTAAGTCATCTTATCCTCAGGGAATGAGAAAAATAGGGGCCGGGCAATGGGCATCCCCTTTCTGTTTGCCTCATACATCAAGGTATACAAGTATGGGAGCAAGCGATAACGAAGCCCGAGCACCTTCCTGGCAGATGCAGCGACAGAATCCCAGAGATAGAGCTCACGACGAATTGTACCCTTTGCAGAGTGGTCTCTTGCAAAGGGATAAAAGGCCCCTAGCTGCATCAGTAAAAGCTCTAAAAATAAGTGCTTAAATACGTATGATAGAAAAACATGATTTACACCTCTATTTAGTCTCTACTTGATATTTTTCCCATCAGTAGAAGATTGAGATATATTCAACATAGCATGAAGTATAAGCACAAAAGATAACCGAACTTTCCCTCACCCAAAATTTCTGTCTTCAAAAGGAGGTAAAATTTCCCCCAAAAAACGAAAAAGAAAATTCATCAATTCCTATCTCTGAATATAAATTCAGAAAAAGCTTAAAACTACTCGGTTGCAGAGCTGTCAGTTAATATAAATTAAGATTAGGCACAAACATTTTACCTGAATCCATCGGTTGCAGAGCTCTTCAGTTGTGTTCCCGAGAGAAACCGCATATATCAGCTCCTACCATTGGAATTCCAAAGAGCCCAGAATTTAAAGTTGCCGGAATTGAGTAAGCCAAATCATTCCACGTGGCAGCATTGTCTCCAGTCCAGTGTGCAGTGTGCTTGCCAGAGCTCACAAAAGTTGATCTCGAGAGAATGAACGGCCTTTTACCAGTAACATTGACTAAGGCCTTGTTTGTTGCTCTGACTTCCAAGAGTCCATAGAGGTTATGAGCATTGTAATCTGAAATATTACCAAAATGATATGACGTCACAGGAATTGTTCTGTTGTTGATCGGCCGATGAACTCCTGAATTGTTGATTTTGTAGGGGGGATTGTCGAGAGTGGAAGGAAGAGGAGGAGAAGTTATGAAGTTGGACAGCTCGTTCATGTCGATCCATAGGCCATCAAAAGGAAGAACATCGTGAAACCTCTTTATCTCACCAACCCCAGTAACTCTCGCTTGACGGGTGAAGGAAGTCAGGAAAATGCACTGGCCCCGGCCAAACAACACCTAAATATGGTACTCCCTCACGTTTGATGAAGATGTCGGCTTGCATTCCCCTGATGTAGGTCCCATAAGTCTCATTCACGCTAATGCCTGTGAAAGATCACCCATTCGAAAGAAAAGGAAAGAAGTATTATGATGGCAATTTGAAAGAACTTAAAAGACCAAGTTTCAACCACGACAATTTCCCCACTTGCATACCTGGATCAAGCATCAGAACATATTTCTGACCATTCTTGTGAAGGCTGCTGACGAATTCTTTCATCTTTTCCACGGAAAATTGATAGGGTCAAGAGTGAAATCCTTGTATGCATCCATGTAATCAATGTCAGTCCACATAACTTCCAGTGGAATATGAGCCTTTGCATAACCAGCTACCACGCCCTCTAGGTCTGCGACATTCTTGTAACCGTACCGGCATTGATGAAATCCTAGAAAGTAAATCACAGACACTTTATCAGTAAAACTGCATTCCGAACTTGTCGATTAAAAAGTGCAGAAGAGGCCATCTACCGTGAATCAAACTTTATAACCGATCTACATCTAGCCATATACCAGGAAAGCGACCATGTTTCTTGAACATCAGTGAGCATTGTGGTAGGATCAGCTGGGGGTTGGGAAGCAGTGGTTTTCAAAGGAAAATAAAATGCAATGTCTCTAAGATTTGTTCCCTATCGAGCACAACATACACAATTTGTTGATTAATCGGTCAAATAGCGTCGATTAGTGTCATATCCATGAGAGAATAAACTCATAGAGCTAGTCAAGGGCAATAAACTCAGAATCTTCAATTCCATCTTCTTTATATCATATACTACCACCACATAATTATGCTCAAAATCTCAAATTTACTGCAGAACAAGCTACAGAAGCCGAAGCACAATAGCGGAATCAAATTCATCGAAATGTCAGCGTCAGCAATCGAAAGCAACCCACGAAAGCCAGCATACCGAAGGACCAGTACGGCATTGGGGTCGGCCGGCCAATGAGCTCGGTGTACTGCTCCATGACCGCCTCCGGCGACGGCCCGGGGAAGAAATACAAATCCAACACCCCACCGATCACCTTGTAAGTGATCCTATCGCCAGTGTACACCACGTCCATGCCATTGCTGTTCAGTAACAGGACGCCGTGGCTCGTGCCCGCCCCAGCTCCTCCGCCGCCGCGGCCGCGGCCGCCCGCGGACGACCTGACGTCCATGTAAAACGGGTGCGACCCGTACAGGTTGAGATCGAGGTTCGCGCTGGCGATGTCGGCGTTCCACAGGGTTAGGGTCTGGTTGGGCTGGAGCCGGAGCGACGGCTTCGTGTGCTCACCGATGCCGTAGAGGGAGGAGCGGCGGGGAGGGAGGGAGGAGGAGAGCTGGAGGTACTGGTCCTTGAAGACGAGGAAGGCGGAGGGGTCGGAGGCGGAGGTGTCGAAGAGGACGTCGCCGGAGGATCGGCGGGAGACGGCGAAGGAGAAGGGGGTGGTGTTGCGGAGGACGAAGACGAGGTCGGAGGCGGCGGCGGCGGAGATGCGGCATCGGGAGCGGCACGGCGGCGGCGGCGGGGTTAGGGCTTGTCCGGCGAGAGAACGGTGGGGAACGGAGGGAGATCGGCGGGGGATGAGGTCGTCGGGGACTTCCCATCGGCGGTGGTCGGCGTCTGTGATCCGGATTCGAAGACGACCGCCCGCTTCGAAGCTGGAAGGAGACGATGATGACGTAAGCCAAAATTAGCTATTTTGCATGGACCGCAAAAAAAAAAGGCATATTATAAATTAATCTACTAAATATATATATCTACATATTTATTATTATACTTGTAAATATTAAAGTTATTTTCGGTTGTTTTGTTTTCCTTCTAGCATTCGATGTCGCACTTGAATCAATAATTAAATTTGATTATCTTCTTTCTGCAACAACCTTCTTAAAAAAAAATCGAATTTCAAAATATCTCTCATTTCACATATAGATATAAATGCTATACATTTTCATTGTGTATTCAATAATTTCTTTTCATTGTTCGTTAATTAGAAATTTTAAAATGAAGTGATTTCAAATGTTAGTTTTTCTTTTGTGAATATGTTGACCATAAAAAATTGAGTATAACCTTGCTAAAAATGAGAGCAACCTCTTGATTGAGCAATTGACCTGTCGTACCCATCGAAATCCTAACCATGTACGAGCACATAACCTTATTCAATTATACCCGCTCACCTTCCATCCTTATCGGCCCAGGCAACACAATCACAAGAGAAAGTTCACCCCCAACTTTAGTCTAAGTTCAGCACGAGCATTTCTATGTAATTTCATGTCAGGGTCGGGCTTATGTGGTGCGATAGGCCCCCGACCTTCGGGCCTGGCATACCCCCAACTTGTCCAGCGATTACTTCTACCATTGTTATGAGTACGCTTTGATGGGTTCATTTTTGAAAAATTAATGTTTGTAAAAAGAGACCATAGTTAAAAATAATAGCTAATTTACGAAAATGAATCAACTGCTATTTTTTCACCGTCTACGAAAATATTTAAGCTATATATGCGATTATTTTTAAAAAAATATTTTTAAAATTACTTATTTTTTACGAAACGATGTGATGTATTTTTTTTCCTTTGACAATTTTCTACTTTGGACAATTTTTTCCACGGAAAAGCCGCTCACCAAACGGTCTAACTCATAGAGCTACTACTACAGGCCAAAAAAACACAAAGAAGAAGGGGGCTTGTGTTAGCCAACAGCAAATCGACGCGTGTTCGGCTCTGACCTGGCGACGAGGCGGAGATTCTCGACGTCCGGCCCGTAGACGGTGGTCCTGCCGACGAGGCGGAGCTCGGCGGTCAACGCCGTTCCCGGCGGGTCGATGGCGGCTGAACGGACCGCGTATCCGTACCCGACGACGACGGGGGGCGGCGTCCCGCCCCCGCCTCCTCCGCCCGACACGCCGGCCTCCGACGGACGCGACAGCAGCAGAGGCAAGATCAGCGGGAAGAGACAGAGGAGGAGGAGGAGGCGGCGGCGGCGGCCTCCTCCGTTGCTCCCCATATCTTCCTGGTGGGGATCAGAAGAAGAGCACGAGCTTTTGAGAGAGAGAGAGAGAGTGTGGGATGAGCTTCGGCTCGATCCGCCCGCCCGCAGCAGTGGGACTCAGCAAACGTCTTATCTTTCCACCGCCAGCCAGATCCTCGTCAGAAGGAAGGAGCAAAAGCAGCGAAGACGACAAAGAATATGGAAAATTCTTTTGTTTTCGCAAGGCCTCTCATGTGCTTGTCGGCCCCACAAAAATAGAAATAAAAATAAAAAGCACGCGGAAGAAACTCGACCCCGTGCTCGTTTATCCGGAAGATCTCGTGATGTGCGGGGATCATCCGGTCAAATGGGTGGATCGGATCGAGAATGGATCAATCCAAATTGATTAACTTAATCCGTTTTGATCTATTCAAATCTAGTGACGTATACCCGACTCAATCTATACCCGACTCATCCATATTGGGAAAACACCTCCATATTCCCAATCTAGGAAAATAGGTGAGATCGCAAAGTGAGCGAAAGCACAAGAAAAAAGTGAAGGTGGGAAAAAGTGAAGAAAGAGTCAAGCAGTGAGTTGGGTCTAAGTAAGTTGTGAACTCATTTAAGACCTATATTATTTCCATTCTAAACTCATTTACCGAATATATATATATATAACACATAAACCAATCAAATATGAGCTAAGAAATAAGTTTAGTATAACCCATTCTAACAGGCGTTTATTTCTCGAGTCTGAGTCTGTGAGTTCCTTTTAGTGTGAAGCCTGTCAGTTTGGTAAACACCATAGGACCTCTTTTCCTTCTAGCATTAGAGTTGTGTGTCTAGTCCTTTTGAGCTAGTTACTCAGACGTATGGGGTCCGTGTCGTGTTTCTGATTTTTCTTGTTTTAGACATATTGTCACATTCGTGAATGATTTTTCTCGAATGATTTGGTTATTCTTAATAAAAGATTGTATTGAGATTTTTCATTATTTCGCCTTTTCTATTCTAATTGTTTTCGTACTCATCATCCCATTTCCAATTTCTTGTCATATGATCGTTTATCCCCTACCTTCTCTACCTCTGTCTCGTCCTTGTCCTCTGTTTCCGTGCCAAGCAATGTTACTGAAGCTCTTAATTACCCTGGATGGCGGCAAGCCATGGAGGATGAAATGAAGGCACTCATCGAGAATCATTCTTGGCAACTCACTTCCTTACTTGCGGGGAAACAACCCGTTAGTTGTCGTTGGGATTTTATTGTTATGGTTCATCCCTATGGCACTCTTGATCGATTGAAAGCTTGGTTGGTTGCAAACGGATATACTCAGACGTGTGGTGTTGATTATGATGACACTTTCTCACATGTGGCCAAAATTCCATATGCTCGTGTCTTTATATCCCAGGTGGCACGCTTTGGCTGGCTTCTTCATCAGTTGGATGTCAAAAATGCCTTTTTACATGGTGATTTAACTAGGGAAGCGGACATGGAGCAACCACTCGGGTTTGTTACTCAGGGGGAGAATTTGTTATGTCGTTTAAATAAGACTTTGTACGAACTCAAGCAATCTCCCCGTGATTGGTTTGGTAGGTGCAGTGATGCTGTTATCAAGTTTGGATTAAAGCGGTGTCAACTAGATCATTCCGTCTTTATTTCTGTCTCCTCACCTGGCTATATCCTTTTGATAGTATATGTTTATGATATTATCATAATCGGCGGATTCGGATGGTATTCAATGACTTAAACAGGTTTCTACATACAGAGTTCAAGATTATGGATTTAGGGACGCCCTCGATATTTCTTTGGTATTGAAGTTGCCTATTTACATGCATGTATCAATTTATCACAACGAAAATATATACTTGACATTCTTGATGAGGTTGGTTTCTTGGAGCAAAGCCAGTTGATACTCTTATGGAGCCCAATATGAAACTTGATGCAGAATATGGAGAATTATTACATGATCTAGTGAAGTATAAGATATTATTGGGTAAGTTGAACTATCTTACTGTCACAAGACTTGATATATCTTTTGCTGTCAGTATAGTAAGTCAGTTCATGAGTTCTCCTCGTACTACGCACTAGGATACTATGCTTCGAATTGTTAAGTATTTGAAGGGAGCACCGGGTAAAGGACTACTTTTCAAGAATCATGGACATCAGAATACTACAGGTTTCTCTAATACAGATTGGGCTGGATGTCCTACTGATAGGAGATCAATGTCGGGCTATTGCGTGTTTCTTGGAGGTAATTTAGTTGCCTGGAAGAGCAAAAAATAATATATGATTTCCTAATCAAGTGTTGAAGCAGAATATAGAGCTATGACACATGTGACGAGTGAATTGCTCTGGTTGAGGATGTTATTGTCATAAATTTGTATGTCAACATCATATCCGTCGGTATTATGTTGTGATAATCAATCAATTATTCATATTGCAAATAATCTTGTCTTCGATGAGCAAACCAGCACATTGAAGGGAAACCAAGATTATTGAGGTTGATTGTCATTTTGTACGAGAAAGAGTTTAGAAAGGGGAGATCATTCTTCAATATACAAGAATGGAGGATCAGCTTGCTGACATCTTTACTAAATCCCTATGAGGGAGTAGAGTGAGCTTTTTTATGTAACAAGTTGAAATTATTTGATATCTATATCTTAACTTGAGGGGGAGTGTTAGGAAATATATCAATAAGGATAGTATAGTCATTGAGGGTTTATAGAGTTATATATATACTTTTGTAATCCCTATTTTCAATATAGAGAAATTATTATCTCTTTCAACAATTATAAAGTACATGTTCATATCCAATGTCAACATATTTAAAGACATTAAGAAAAGTTAAATACAAATAATGAATTTTCCTTCCACCATTTCTCATATCCGAACAAGAAAAATTTTACGAAAAAAAAACAAAATTATAAGTAGATCAAAACCTTAGAACATAGCCTGTACTCATCAATTTTAGAAATTTTAGAACTTTATACATATTTTGTGACCCCTATCCACCTTGGAACGTATCCGACCATATTGGTTTCGCAAGTTGCCCCAGGCACCAATGACGATGACATTTTCAATTTAGATTCATGAAGACATAATGATTACTTTTAGAAAAACGTATATAATTTTAAAATTTTCTAATTATAGCTTTAACTCACTAGTTTAACTGGTAAAATGTTTTAGACAACTCATGCAATTCTTCCTATTTTAGTAATATGCACAAGGCAGCATCACATTGATTGTTAGGCCATGTTTATGTTGTGGGGAGACTATTCGTATCGAATGTCAGTCTCAACTCTTGAATATCGACTTAGAAAAATTGCTTCGATTATTTTAAGTGAAGTAATTAATATTAATATTAATTCAAAAGACTTGTACAAACATATATTTATGTATAAACGATAACCAAGGTCATTTAGGTCTTGTCGAATGGAAATATGAAAAATTTTATTCTTATCAATGAATGGTAGGAACACTAATATTATGGCAAAAACAAAGTAAACTCCCCAAAACTACATGGACCCTCTTTTTTTTTTTTTTCAAATGGCTCTCCTCAAGGTGTGGGTTTTCCACTAGTTATTTCAAGGGTTAACACCACAAAAAACCCCAAACTAGTATACCTACGATAATTTTACCCAAAACTAATTTTTTAACCACAAAAAACCTCAAAACTGGTACATCTGTGATAAATTTACCACAAAGTAATATTTTGACAATTAAAAATCCCAAAATGGTACTTTTGTGATAAATTTAGTCTCAATTAGTTTTCGTTAAATTGAATTAATACCACAAAAATCACAAACTAGTATACTTGTGACAAACGGATGATAAAACATAAAACTAGCATATCACTCAACTGCCGTGTGTCATTTAACAAAGCAATTCGACAGTAAAATTTAACGGAAACAAACGAAGGGTAAATTTATCACAGTGTCTGGGTTTGAAGTTTTTCGTAGTATTAACCCTTATTTGAATAATTTTAGAATGCCACATGTCAATATTTGTATATAGATCAAATTAGTCCACCCCTATAATTTTTTGGAAGGAAAATTACCCAATCAATCCAAAACTTATCGTACGAGCACCAGTTGAGTTCTACACTTTTCAATTTTATCAATTTAGTCTTAAATCTTTATGCAAAATTCTAATGTAGTCCTTCCGATCAAATGTCAATAGAAATAACTGATGTGGCAGTCCAGTCATCGCCCGCCGTCTTACGTGGCACACTATCACGTTAACGATTTCCGGTGAAAGTTGACCAAAAAGATCACATTGGAATTTCACACAAAGATTCAAGACTAAATTGGCAAAACTGAAAGATTCAAGACTAAATCAACATCCATACTATAGGTTTAGTATTGATTGAACAATTTATCGTAGTTTTGGAGCCTCTCTTCAAAGTAAATCAGTCCTATTGCCACAAAAATATAACCACATGCTTTTTTAAGAGTACCCAATTTCTTCTCCTTTTTTTTTTTTTTTCAAAATATTCTTTTCTTAGAAAAAAAACAACAACTTTTATCTAGGGATCTTAAGCAGTTCAGAAGCTGCACACTCCCATTCAAATAGGGAAAAGAAAGACCCATTGATGGAAAGGAAGTGGCTTGATACTGGTGTGCTTTTCCCTTTTGAAAACACACAAAAAACTTATTAGAGACATGCTTTGGTTCTTTATTACACCCTTCTGATAATGTTTTGTCTTAAGATTGGCTCAATTTCACTTTCAACTTGAATTCCTTTCCCAACAGAAGTGACAATCCTGAGACTTCAGCAATCACAAACTCTCCACCATCACTTGATTTTCCCACTGTTTTCACTGTTCTCTGTCCGGACTTTGCTTCTACATCATTGCATAACTCATGCCCTCTCAGTCTGGCCATCCTAGTTCCTTTTCTCAATCCTAGAATTGTCACCTTATCAATTATCCACTTCTCCATCAGAGCAAATTCCCCATTGACAACTTCTGATCTGACAGTGACATCATTCCCTGTTTTCTCGCAATAAAACCTCACCAGAGTCCACTTATTTCCTTCCCCTCCCATTTCGACATCTTCTCCGTCGTCCAAGAACACTTGCCCTGAGCTATTCCCATTCCCATCAACCACAACTAAGAGCTCGAATGGCGTTTTCCGAGCTGCTTCCGTAGTCATGGCCTCTCCTTGCATGGCCAATATATTACCTTCCCTTACATGCAAATGAGGATGATCAGGTGGCGCATCGAGCATCACATTCATTCCTGAAGCTGTACTCACAGAATTTGAGTAATTGAAGAGATCGAGCCAGTTTCCACTCGGAAAATAAGCATCCACGGTTTGGGCACCAGATTTTAGTACAGGAGTCACCATCACACCCTTACCAATTAAGAATTGGGAATGGATATTGTAAGTCATCTTATCCTCAGGGAATGAGAAAAATAGGGGCCGGGCAATGGGCATCCCCTTTCTGTTTGCCTCATACATCAAGGTATACAAGTATGGGAGCAAGCGATAACGAAGCCCGAGCACCTTCCTGGCAGATGCAATGACAGAATCCCAGAGATAGAGCTCTCGACGAATGGTACCCTTTGCAGAGTGGTCTCTTGCAAAGGGATAAAAGGCCCCAAGCTGCATCAGTAAAAGCTCTAAAAATAAGTGCTCAAATACGTATGATAGAAAAACATGATTTACACCTCTATTTAGTCTCTACTTGACATTCTTCCCACCCGTAGAAGATTGAGATATATTCAACATAGCATGAATTACTAGCACAAAAGACACCCGAACTTCCCCTCACCCAAAAGAACATTTATATAGTTTATTTCTGTCTTCGAAAGGAGGTAAAATTTCCCGCAAAAATCGAAAAAGAAAATTCATCAATTCCTATCTCTGAATATAAATTTAGAAAAAGCTTAAAACTACTCGGTTGCAGAGCTGTTCAGTTAATATAAATTAAGATTAGGCACAAAACATTTTACCTGAATCCATCGGTTGCAGAGCTCTTCAGTTGTGTCCCAAGAGAAACCGCATATATCAGCTCCTACCATTGGAATTCCAAGGAGCCCAGAATTTAAAGTTGCAGGAATTGAGTAAGCCAAATCATTCCATGTGGCAGCATTGTCTCCAGTCCAGTGTGCAGTGTGCTTGCCAGAGCTCACAAAAGTTGATCTCGCGAGAATGAATGGCCTTTTACCAGTAACATCGACTAAGGCCTTGTTTGTTGCTCTGACTTCCAGGAGTCCATAGAGGTTATGAGCATTGTAATCTGAAATATTACCAAAATGATATGACGTCGCAGGAATTGTATTGTTGTTGATCGGCCGATGAACTCCTGCGTTGTTGATTTTGTAGGGGGGATTGTCGAGAGTGGAAGGAAGAGGAGGAGAAGTTATGAAGTTGGACAGCTCGTTCATGTCGAGCCATAGGCCATCAAAAGGAAGAACATCGTGAAACCTCTTTATCTCACCACCCCAATAACTCTCGCTCGATGGGTGAAGGAAGTCGGGAAAATACACTGGCCCCGGCCAAACAACACCTAAATATGGTACTCCCTCACGTTTGATGAAGATGTCGGCTTGCATTCCCCTGATGTAGGTCCCATAAGTCTCGTTCACGCTAATGCCTGTGAAAGATCACCCATTCGAAAGAAAAGGAAAGAAGTATTATGATGGCAATTTGAAAGAACTTAAAAGACCAAGTTTCAACCACAACAATTTCCCCAGCTAGCATACCTGGATCAAGTATCAGGACATATTTCTGACCATTCTTGTGAAGGCTGCTGACGAATTCTTTCATCTTTTCCGCCGGAAAATTGATAGGGTCAAGAGTGAAGTCCTTGTATGCATCCATGTAACCAATGTCAGTCGACATAACTTCCAGCGGAATATGAGCCTTTGCATAACCAGCTACCACGCCCTCTAGGTCTGCGACATTCTTGTAACCGTACCGGCATTGATGAAATCCTAGAAAGTAAATCACAGACACTTTATCAGTAAAACTGCATTCCGAACCTGTCGATTAGAAAGTGCAGAAGAAGCCATCTACCGCGAATCAAACTTTATGACTGATCTACATCTAGCCATATACCAGGAAAGTGACCATGTTTCTTGAACATTAGTGAGCATTGTGGTAGGATCAGCTGGGGGTTGGGAAGCAGTGGCTTTCAAAGGAAAATAACATGTAATGTCTCTAAGATTTGTTCCCTATTGAGCACAACATACACAATTTGTTGATTAATCGGTCAAATAGCGTCGATTAGTGTCATATCCATGAGAGAATAAACTCATAAAGCAAGTCAAGGGCAATAAACTCAGAATCTTCAATTCCATCCTCTTCATATCATATACTACCACCACATAATTATGCTCAAAATCTCACATTTACTGCAGAGCAAGCAGCGGAATCACATTCATCGAAATCTCAGTATCAGCAATAGAAAGCAACCCACGAAAACTAGCATACCGAAGGACCGGAATCTTGTTCATTATAGGATGATTACAGAGCACTCCAAAGGACAATGATTGAATCCTCTTGTCGGCCATTTGCCCAGAATCTTTTAGTGCTCCTTCCACGCATGGTGCGAGTGGCAACCCCAACACAACCAGACTTTCCAGTCTTCTTCGTTCGCCTTCTCTTTCCTCTCCATAAAGTTTCAGACCGGGAGGATCGGTTCTCAAAATTGAAAACCAAAGACCAGCCCAGTTGGTCCTTGGACCAGAATCGCACCGGACTGGTCTGGATCCAATGGAACCGATTACTTAGTGTTTAATTCACATTTTACTAATTTTTGTCAATGAATCTATGTCAATAAAGTTCACTTAGGGTTTAATTCACATTTTACTAATTTTTTTTGTAGAAATAAAAAAAGTATATGTGGTCGGTCCTATTCCTCCTTGAAACCGGGAACCAGATCACCCGAATACCGGTTCCATTTTTAGAAATCGGGAACCAGACCAAATCGGCCAATTCGATACAGGCAATTCCCAAGTTAAGCGGTCCGTTTTGCACACCCTTAAGGAATTTGCTTAGCCAAAATGCCTTTGAAGAAATAAAGCATTATCTTTCATATCCACCAATTTTGGTAAACCACCAAGGCCCATGTTGATAGAGATAAGTAGAGAGAGAGAGAGAGAGAGAGAGAGAGAGAGAGAGAGAGAGAGAGAGAGAGAGAGAGAGAGAGAGAGGAGTGGATGGGAGCTGAACAGGAAAAACAGAGGATGAGGGAACAAAACTCTGTTGATTCGTGGCCAGAACGGAGAAGAAAGGGGCAAACAAGGAAAAAGAACAGGAGAAAGGAAAGAGAAGTTGCCCATAGTTAAGTGAAGGGGAGAGATTGAGAAGAAAAAAAGGAAGAGAGAAAACAAATAGTGAAAAAGAGAGAAAGAAATCTTGAGAAAGCTTTGAGGACCAATTCGGTCCGTTGCTCCGACGCCTCCCCACCGGCATTGGCCATCCCGAGTGAAGGCGAGCAACTCGAGTTTGAAGTCTCGTGTTTCGTGGGGTTTATAATGTGAGCCTCCTACCCGTTTCTTGATCTTTTGCTGGGACACTCACCATCGAGAAAGTTACGCGCTTTTTTGCGAGCAAGCCTTATACTAAATTAGGCATTTTTCCTTATGGTTAAGATTTGTTATTTTGCACCTAGGGTTATAAAAAAGAAAGAGGAATAAATGTGTATACCTATACAAGTTTGTGCTTGTTATTGCATGGTTTGCTCATGATTCATTTTGTTAAGAGTCAAGCACATCCCATGCATCGAAGAAAAGGTTCCAGTCGACATTAAACGTGAAACGTAGGCATGTCGGATCGGGCCTCTCTTAGGCTTGGACGATATTGAGGAATGTCGTTCTAATGTCAAGTTTGATCTAGGTTGGTGCTAAAGTGTAGCGATTTGAGTCTCGGGCCTTGATTTGTGCCCGGCATACCTATTTGTACTCAACCACGATAAGTCATTTTGTATATATGTTTTGCACGCCCTCGGGCTTCATTCTTGAATCTACTAAAAATGAAAGATAAGAACTAAAGTCTTGTTTGCTACCGCATGATCATATGAGGGATTAAACCGTTACCGATGGATTTTGGTTATGTAATAGATGAACCCCATGTGAATTTTTTTACGTTGTTCTTATGCATGGTTGCATGACGCTTGGATGCGGTAGTTTATGTGATATGTTGATGTTCTTAACCATACTTGTTGATTTATGAGCTTGTGAGCTTTTCATGTGTAGATAGCAACTAGGGCCTTGTATGTGTGGATTAAGATATAGAATAATAAACCAGCTTGTGTGACTTATGATGTGTGATCACTAAATGAAAGAAGAAAACCGTCGTCATATAGCGTTGCGGTGATGCCTCAGTTGAGCCGAGATACCTTGGTTAAGCCAAGATGCCTAGGGTTGAGCCCGGATGCCTCGGTAAGCTAGCCCCGGGATGTCTTAGTTGAGCCAGGATGCCTTGGTTGAGTCAGAATGCATAACATGAAGCTGGATGCCTTGGTTGAGCTGAGATGCCCTGGTTGAGCCGGGATGACGATAAATATGTGTGCCGGTATGTGTGTTTATTGATGAATCGAAAAGTTTTTGGATGCCTCGAAGGATTCCGGGGGATCCGTCACCTGCATATTGAGGAGGCAATGCTGAATGGATTTCGACTGTAAAATTAATGAATTCATGTATGAATATTTTCAAATATTTTTGCATGCCAATTGATTAGCGAGGCTTCACGTGTAAATTTTCTTATGCATTTTTATGGGCAAAAGGACACTACAAGTGTCATAAGTTGTGTACGGAGGTTACTTTGGTGCCATAACTTTTTTTTTATCACTTTGGTGCAAAGTCGGAGGAAAATAGATCACTTAAGTGCCAACTCCGGTAAGTTTTGCCGGAAATCTGATGTTGCATTTTTTATTAATTTTTGACACCGACGTGGCTCGCCGGAGGATGAGTCAGTGTGTACAGTCAGCATTTTTTATTTTAAATAATTTTTTCCTTTTTTTCTTTTTTTTTCCTCTTCTTTCCTTTTTCCTTTCTTTTCTTTTTTTTTTTCTTTTCTCCCTTCACCGACCTATTGCCGGTGGCCGAGCCGACCACCGGCGAAGCCGGGGAAGGGCTAGGCAAGGGCGACCTTGCCCATGGTCGGCGAGGGGCGGCCTTGCCAGATCTGGGCAAAGGCGACCCTTCCGGCGGCGACCGGCCGCCCCTCGCCAAATCTGGGCGAGGCGACCTTCCTTGGCGACAGGCAAGGCCGCCCCTCGCCCATGGTCGGTGAGGGGCGGCCTCGCCAGTCACCAGCGAGGGTCGCCTCGCCCAGATCCGGCGAGGCCGCCCCCGCCATGGTCCATGGGGGGCGGCCTCACCGACCGGGGAAGGTCACCGCCGCCATCCGGCAAGGTCGCCTTGCAAGATCTTGCGAGGGGCGGCCTCACCTGTCGCCGGCGAGGGTCGCCTCGCCCAAATGTGGCGAGGTTGCTTCTCGCCCATGGCCGACGAGGGTCGCCTAGCCTCGCTCATGGCCGACGAGGAGTGGCTTTTACCAACTGTCGGCAGGATCTCGGGCGAGGCCGCCTTGCCCGCCATCTCGGCGAGGCTGCCCTCACCCAGCCCTTCCCAAGCCAACATGGCTAGCCCGGCCATCGACAACCGGTCGGTGAGGGGAGAAAAGAAAAAAAAGAAAAGAAAGGAAAAAGGAAAGAAGAGGAAAAAAAGAAAAAAAAAGGAAAAAAATTATTTAAAATAAAAATGTTGATCGACATCACCGACTCATTCTTTGGCGAGCCATGTTGGCGTCAAAAAATCAATAAAAAATGCCATGTCGGATTTCCGACCAAACTTACCAGAGTTGGCACTTAAATGATCTCTTTTCTTTCGACTTTGCACCAAAGTGATCAAAAAAAGTTATGGCACCAAAGTAACATCCGTACATAACTTATGGTACTTGTAGTGTCATTTTGCCCATTTTTATGTGATCGGATAAAAGTGAGCTTTCATGTAAACATAGCAAGGGTAAGGTCAAAGTCTTTGCTATTGATTTGCCATTGACATAAGGCAAGGAAAATATTTGTATGTGTTAGTACGAGGGCGAGGCATCATCCTATATGAGTATTAGCGAATTTACTCATTGAGTTTTTAACTCACTCCCGTTGTTTTCCATGTTTTTAGGTTGAGCTTCGCACCCCGATTCGTTTTGGTGTAACCGTCAAGATGGAGGTTGACATAGAGAAGCTAGGATTAACCTCGGCCTTCGCTTGGGACGTAACCAGATATGGTTTGTACATGGAATGGCATGTAGAAAAGAGCTTAAAAAATATGTTTATGTAATGTATAATGGCAATAGTGTGTTTTGCATGTTGTGCTTTCACTGATTTTCAGCTATTATTTTGTTTGGGAGTTTGTTTGCACACGTTTTCACATGTGCTTATCAATAAGATAAAAGAAACGGGACGGCGACGAGCCTGGAATGCCACATTAATAACCCCAAGGTGAGAGGATGTTACGGTGACACATTTACTCTCCGTCGAGATTCTATTAAATGATTTTTCAGTCAAAATAACGTTGTTTTTATTTCACTTAAGCCACATGAGCTCTATGTCAATACCGTTTGCTTTCTAGTGTATATGTGAACAAATTTTTAACGGTTTTCAATGATTGAATTTTGATGAAGGGTAAATATGTCACACGGATACAAGTTTGAGATTTTTAGTGTCACGAAAAAAAGTTTAGAGAAAACGTATCATAGTGAATTTAGTTTAGATTTTATTGTGGCTTTTGCCCATTTCTTTATAGTTAATTACAAACGCCCTAATGCACTTTTTAACAAAACGATTTTTGTTAAATTTCATTTGAAGTCTTGCTTTCCATAAAACATTCAATAACTTCAATTTATCCTTTCTTTAATTATTTATGTACCTTTCTCAATTAGATGGACAAAATTGGCGAACTTTTAGCACAAATAGCGATAATTTCGCTTTATTACGTATTTTATTGGTAATTTTTTTTTTCAATAATCTATTTGAATTGAGGGTAAAATGTTTACAGTGTTTCAAATATCTAATTTCAGATAGTAGAAAATTTTCTTTCAAAATCAGCAAGAAATCAACAATACGATATATGCTTGGCCCTATGTGTTATGATGAGAGAGAGAGAGAGAGAGAGATGGGCCGGGCTCTATCTCAAATTTCATGGGTTTTTGGTTCGCTGGGCTGGTCAGGTTGGTGTTTAATTCATAGTTTCTTCTTAGTTATTTATTTATTTGTTTATTTGATTTTTATTTATTATAAAGTTTTTTGTTCTTTTACTACTAATTTCTATTTCTAAAAAAAAAAATGTATGCTTGGCTTGTCGGTGAAAATTCAGGCGTCAAGCATACTTCCCATTATTTAGGTGTAGAATGAAATCACTTATATTCTTTTATTTGAAAGTAGGGGCAATTTGATCTTCAAAGCAACAAAAATTAATCAGGAAATAACATTCCCTTAATTAAGATAAAAGAGCACAATGCTTTTCTTAATGAGATAATTGACCTATAATCACACAATGCACATTGCAACATCTCCACAAGCTACACCCCAACACAACATGGGATGTGGCCCGCCATCCAAAAGAATAAACCAAGTGGATAAACAAGCTTTATTTCTATGTTTATAGGAAGACACGAATGCGGAGCGTTTAATATTAGCTCATGCAGATGTGCATGTCCATTCGGCTACTTTGGAGCAATGCTAGGTTGAGCTTCTCAATGCGGTTGGTGGTGGTGAATATGAAGATCCTATCGCTCCCACAGCACGACCACGGGCCGTCGGGGAAGTTGAGCTATCACACCCCGAACACAATCAAAACGGGATCATAACACGGCCGTCCTTTCACCCAAAGGACGCAGCCTCAACTTAAACAAAACCCGAAAACATCAGAGCTTTCTAAAACCATCAAAAGGATATATACAAATCCAACAAAAAACTATTTCAATAGCTCGACGTCACTATGTACAATGTACCCAAAATCCCACAATAAAAAAAAAATCCTTCGACTAATGCTCGCTCACGCCCTACTTGTGGCCAGTAAAAGAACTTGAAAGGTATGTAAGATAAGGGATGAGTTACCACGGCTCGGTGAGTAACATATTTTTTCTAAGCGGATCGAACAATCACTATGCAATAGTATAAAAAATATAATAGCCCATAACTCAAACTCAATGTACAATATAGCAAAAAATATCTCAAAGGTATAATAACTTTTCAATAAAAGTCATCCGTATCAGATTATTCAATAAAAACTCACTTAACAATAATAGCCAATCATCAATGGTCTATCTATTGACTAATCTCATCACATAATACGTTAATAGTTCATCCATCAACCAATCTCATGCTCGTCATCAAACTATGGTCAAGTTTAACGCCGTGACAAAGGTGACCAAGTTTACCCCTCTTGGCAAGGTCTACCACCTATTATAAGCTGGCGGTTCGGCCTAGAAGGATATCCTGACAGTATGCATACTCCCCCCTCAACGGGTTCTCAACATAAGAATACGAGAGCAGCAAGTTATAACTCAATCCATAAATCCATAATTAACACCAATAAATCCATTTCACAAAACATTTCACAACAAGAATAGCCCTCAGCTAATTCTCTTCACAAAACCTTTAATATAAGCATTCACAAAAGCTTCATTTTAATAATGTCATAAGATTTTTCAACTCATTTCATAATCGACTAAAGGTAGTAAATGATCGATCCAATTTATGGAGAAAACATGCTCCACGGTATTAAAAATTATATCTCATTGTCAAAATATGAATTTGTAAATTCATAAAAGTTATAATGTCCCTCATCTGGTAATCCAAAAACTAACCCATATGTGGTACTCGAGCCGATGGTTCCAAAATCCTATCAAACATATGGAAAACAAATCAAAACCGAGTAATACTTCTCCTTAACATGCAATTCAAATAAGCTAAGGCTAACTAGCTAATAATCCAACACCCACGTGCCTACGACAGCTTGCTCAATAAAAAAAAAAAAATCTAATGCTTACCACAACGACAACTCGCGCGCCAAATTTCCATGTGCCATAACTTCCTCTACCGGACTCCGTTTTGCGCGCTCTTATAGTCAAAACGAAACTCATCCAGCATATTATGGATGTCTCAACATAGCCAACCCAAACAATAGCCCAAAAACGACAATAAAAGCCCTGGAAAGTACTATTCACGAAATTCCAGATTATGCTCTCAATTTGAAAATTTGATTTTGGATAAACCGTAACTCCGAATTGATATCCGTCAAAACACACAGTCCCACAACACCATAATCTTTCATTTTCATGGATATTTAAGACTCGACAACCCAAAAACTTGGACTACACAGCTCAAATCCACATAACTCTTATTTCCGAGCCCTAATCAAAAAATTACTCTGATAGGACTAACGAGGGTTGCGAGTACTTACTAGTTGTTGCGTTACGTAGTCGGAACGACTTAGCGAGGACCTGCGCGCACAAACCCTCCCTTTCACTTCTTCCCTTTCTTCTCTCCTTTTTCATTTTCTTTTCCTCTATTTTTCTTCTGTTCTTCCGCAACCAGCCGTTACTTTCTTCCTTTTATCTTCACTTTTTGACTTTTTTTTAATCCTCCTTCAACCTAAGTCTTTTGACCTGGTCAAAAGAACAGGCAAATAATACATTCTACCCTCCTTAAAAAATTTCGTTCTCGAAATTTAGCTTTATCTTAACTTTCAAACAAATGAGGGTATTTATTTCTTGCTTCCTCCTCAAGCTCCCATGTGACCTCTTTCTCAGTATGATTTTGCCATTGAATTTTCACATAAGGGATTGTGCATCATCGCAGCACTTGCTCCTTCTTATCCACAATGCGAATAGGCCGTTCTTTATATGTCAAGTTTTCTCTTAACCTCAAAGGAGTGAAATCCAATACGTGTTCAGGATTTATCACATATTTTCATAATAAAGATACATGTAACACATTATGAACTTTAGATAACGCTGGTGGCAAAGCCAGTTTATAAGCAACTTCACCAATCTTCTCCCAATATTAAGAACGGTCCCACATATCTTGGACTTAGTTTTCCGCGAGTGCCAAATCTCATAACACCTTTCATAGGTGAAACCTTTAGGAACACGTGTTCTCCCACATCAAATTCTATTTTGCGCCTTTTAAGGTCTGCATAGCTTTTCTGACGGCTTTGAGCTGTTTTCAGTCACTCTCGAATCAACGTGACTTTTTCTTCCAATTGTTGTATAAACTCTGGGCCAGTCAACCTCTTCTCACCAACATCATCCCAACAAACCAGACTTTTGCATTTTCGACCATACAGTGCTTCAAAAGGTGCTATCTTAATATTGGAATGGTAGATGTTATTATAGGAGAATTTTTCCAAGTGAAGATGGTCATCCCATGAACCACTAAAGTTAATAACACAGGATCGTAGCATATCCTCTAACGTCTGAATCGTCCTCTTCGAATGCCCGTCTGTCTGTGGATGAAAAGCCATACTTGAAGTTGAGTTTAGTACCAAACGCTCCTCGTAAGCTATTCCAGAAGTTAGATACAAATCTAGAATCTCGATCAGAAACTATGCTCACTGGAACCCCATGAAGTCTCATTATCTCATTGACGTTATCGCTTAGCCATGTCTTCAAGTGAAAGGCCAAATCGATACGACAAAAAGTGTGCCAATTTAGTCAACTGGTCGACAATCAACCATATAGCATTCTTACAGCTTGGCGTTCTCGGTAAACCGACGATGAAGTCCATGGCAATATGCTCCCATTTCCACTTAGGTATCTCAAGTGGATGTAGTAGTCCACCTCTTTTCTGATCTTTAATCTTTACTTGCTAACAAACCAGGCATTGATCGACAAACTTTACAATGTTTTTCTTCATGTTGATCTACCAGAAATGTCCTCTCAAATCTCTATACATCTTAGTACTTCCTAGATGAATCGAGTATTTAGTGCTGTGAGTTTCCTGCAATATTTCCTTTTTCAACTCAAGATCATCAGGAACAAATAGCCGACCACGAAACCTCAATGACCCATCTACATGAATACTAAAACCTAACTGTCTCCTAGCTTCTACGCCTTCTCTGATCTTTCCCAACTGAGAATCATCATTCTGTTTAGCCTTAATTTTGTCAATCAATGTTGGCTGTACTCGAAGATTAGCTATCTGAGCACCCAATTGATGCACCAACACCTCCAAATCTAGCTTCCTCATATCCTCAAGGATAGGTTGCTGAGAAGTGAGCAACATTGCCATGTTTCCAGAAAATTTACGACTTAAGGCATCCGCTACTACATTTGCCTTACCTAGGTGATAGTTGATGGATAAGTCATAATCTTTCAAGAGTTCTAACCATCTCCTTTGCCTCATGTTCAATTCTTTTTAAGTAAAGATGTATTTTAAACTCTTGTGATAAGTAAAGACCTCACATTTCTCACCATACAAGTAGTGTTGCCATATTTTCAAAGCAAATATAACTGCTGCCAATTCAAGATTATGAGTGGGGTAGTTCTTTTCATGTGTCTTCAACTGTCTAGAAACATAGGCCACCACTTTATTGTCCTGCATAAGAACGCACCCTAAACCTTCTTTAGATGCGTCACAATAAATTGTGAAGCCATTGGTTCCTGAAGGTAAGGTTAATATGGGAGCCGTCACTAACCGCCTTTTCAATTCTTGAAAACTACGCTCACACTGATGAGACCATACAAACTTAACTCCCTTTCGAGTTAGGCGAGTAAGTGGACAAGATATTTTGGAGAATTCATCCACAAATCTCCTGTAATAGTCAGCTAGCCTAAGAAAACTTTTCACTTCTATTACATTGGTAGGGCGATTCCACTGAACAATCGCTTCAACTTTCTTTGGGTCAACTGCGATGCCATTCTTCGAGATAACATGACCCAAGAACTCAATATGATCAAGCTAGAAAGCGCACTTACTGAATTTAGCAAATAATTTCTTTTCACGCAAGATCTGCAAGACAAGCTTCAAGTGTTGTTCGTGATCCTCAATATCCTCGAGTACACCGGGATATCATCAATAAACACCACAATGAATTGGTTGAGGTAATGTTTGAATATCCTGTTCATCAAATCCATAAAAGCAGCAGACGCATTTGTCAATCCAAAAGGTATGACTAGAAATTCTTAATGCCCATATCTCGTTCTAAAAGCAGTTTTAGATACATCATCTACTTTAATCTTCAATTGATGATATCCAGAACGAAGGTCAATCTTAGAAAATGCCCAAGCTCCCTGAACTTGATCAAACAAATCATCAATCCGTGGCAAATGATATTTATTCTTGATTGTTACCTTATTGAGTTCACGGTAATCTATACAAAGCCGCATGCTACCGTCCTTCTTTTTCACAAATAGGACCGGAGCTTCCCAAGGTGAGACACTGGGCCTAATAAAGCCCTTATCCAATAATTCCTGCTACTGTGTTTTCAATTCTTTCAATTCAAATGGTGCCATCCAATATGGTGTCTTCGAGATAGGTCCTATACCAGACATTAGATCAATAGAGAACTCAATCTCTCTATCAGGTGGCAAGCTGGGCAAATCCTCAGGAAACACATCAAGAAATTCTCTATCAATTGGAACATTTTCCAGCTTCACAACTCCTTTACTGGTGTCTTTTACGCAAGCTAGATATCCATAACCACCTTTCCTTAGAAGCTTCCTCGATTGCACTGCCGATATTAATCTCGGAAAAGTACCCTTACAACTTCCCCAAAAAGAGAATTCGGGCTCATTTGGGAGTCGAAGGTAACTTTCTTTGAATGACAATCAACAGTAGCATGATATGTTGATAGTCAATCCATCCCTAAAATAACATAAAAATCTCAAATATTCAACAACATCAAATCTCCAGGCATTTGAACATTATCGACAAGAAGCATACGTCGCTTAAATACACGGTCCACAATAACGAAGTCACCCGTAGGGGTCTTAATACGCAATTCATATTCAAGAGGATCAGGTAGCATATCAAGTTTCTTTGCGAATTCAGTAGAAATGAAAGAATATGTAGCACCAGGATCAAACAATGTATAAGCATATTGTGGGGTAATTGAGATATTACCGGCAACTACTGTGTTAGACGCTGCCCCATTCTCTTCCGTCATCGCATAAACCTTCCATATCGCCCTCTGTTTTGGCTGATTCTCCTGGGACCTACCAACTGAGGGAACATCCTTCCTCATGAAACAAAAGCGAGCTATATGACTAGGCTATCCACATACAAAGCATAATCTACTACTTGCTGAAGTATCTCTCTGCATTGGACAATTCTGCCACATGTGTCCCATCTTCCCACATAGAAAACAAGTTCCCTGCCTCCAATAGCATTGGCTATTATGATATTTCCCACAAGTAACACAAACACCCTGAACAGTTTGACTCTTCCCCCTTTTAAACCTACTAGTGCTTCTTTGTTTGTTGCTGTCACGGATATGGATCTCTTGGAAATTAGTGAACTTCGGCCACTTGGACTGAGGAATACCCTGGGGGCCACTCTCTGTGGTCTCTTGTTCAATCTTAATTGCTCTCTCTAGGGCATCCTCATAAGTGGTGAGTAAAAGAGATGCGAGTGTAAAATGAATCTCAGGTCGAAGTCCTCTAAAAAATGCTTAGCTTTCTCCTTCTCATTTGCCATAAAATGCCCCGCAAACCTGCTCATCTGATTGAAGCGACCCTCATAGTCTAAAATAGAAGAATCACCTTACGATATATGCAAAAAATCGCCCTTCATCTTTGCTTAGAAGGATTTTGGAAAGAACTGGGCGTTGAACGCTTCCTTGAAGTACTTCCAAGAAATAGTAGCATCTTCATCTCCAAGAGTGGACCTCTTTCCTTCCCACCAATACTCAGCTTCACCTTCCAAATATTGGGTGGCAAAGTCCACCTTCTTATCATTCGGAACTTCTTCAACTCTGAATATTCCCTCTATCTTCCTAATCCATCACTCAGCTACAAGAGGATCAGTTTTCCCATCATAAGTGGGTAGCTTTGACTTTCTAAACAGGGCAAAGGTGTAGCCTCTGCCACTCCCAGGTTCACCAACTTCAACTACAACGTCTTGGGCCCTTAGCTGTTGACTTTCTCCTCTTGTTTCTTGCGAGTCTGCTCCTACATCATCTCACCTTCTTGTCGGAAACCTTACTCTCGGACCTCGAGGCACATCCCTCAAGTCGAAGGTGATGGCTTTCTTTCCCTTATTATTCTTACGAAAAGAGATGAGCGGCTCCGAGTCGGAACTCATGATTACCTAAATCCAGAATCAAGAATACACCTTAGTATCTAAAACTAATGCATTAAAGTCTATCAGACAATCTCACAATGTCCCACCCAAAAATCATAACCTACGCTCTGATACCAATAAATGTCACAACCCGTACACAACCAAAACGGGATTATAACACAGCCGTTCTTTAACCCAAAGAACGCAGCCTCAACTTAAACAAAACCCGAAAACATCAGAGCTTTCTAAAACCATCAAAAGAATATATACAAATCTAACAAAAAAACTATTCCAATAGCTCAACATTACTATGTACAACGTACCGAAAATCCCACAATAAAAAAGAAATCCTCCGACTAACGTCCATTCACGCCCTACTTGTGGCCAATAGAAGAACCTGAAAGGTATGTAAGATAAGGGGTGAGCTATCACGGCTCAGTAAATAACATATTTCTTCTAAGCGGATCGAACAATCACTATACAATAGTATCAAAAATATCACAACCCATAACTCAAACTCAATGTACAATATAGCAAAAAATATCTCAAATGTATAATAACTTTTCAATAAAAGTCATCCATATCAAATTACTTAATAAAAACTCACTTAACAACAATAGCCAATCATCAATGGTCTATCTATTGACTAATCTCATCACATAACACGTTGATGGTTCATCCATCAACCAATCTCATGATCGTCATCAAACTATGGTCAAGTTTAACCCCATGACAAAGGCGACCAAGTTTACCCCTCTTGGCAAGGTCTACCACCTATTATAAGTCGGCGATTTGGCTTAGAAGGATATTCTGACAGTATGCATACTCCCCCCTCAACGGGTTCCTAACATAGGAATACGAGCAGTATCGACTTATAACTCAATCCATAAATCCATAATCAATACCAATAAATCCACTTCACAAAACATTTTGCAACAAGAATAGCCCTTAGCTAATCCTCTTCACAAAACCTTTAATATAAGCATTTACAAAAGCTTTATTTCAATAACGTCATAAGATTTTTCAACTCATTTTACAATCGACAAAAGGTAGTAAATGATCGATCCAATTTATGCAGAAAACATGCTCCGCTAGATTAAATATTATATCTCATTATCAAACTATGAATTTGTAAATTCATAGAAGATATAATGTCCCTTACCTGGTAATCCAAAAACTAACCCATATGTGTTACTTGAGCCGACAGTTCCAAAATCCTATCAAACATACGGAAAAGGAATCAAAACCGAGTAATATTTCTACCTAACATGCGATTCGAATAAGCTAAGGCTAACTAGCTAATAATCCGACACCCACGTGCCTACGACGGCTTGCTCAAAGGAAAAAAAATCTAATGCCAACCACAACGAACAACTCGCGTGCCAAATTTCCATGCGCCATAACTTCCTCCACCAAACTCTGTTTTGCACTCTCTTATAGTCAAAACGAAACTCATTCAGCATACTATAGATGTCCCAACATAGCCAACCCAAACAACAGCCCAAAAATGACAATAAAAGCCCTGAAAAGTATTATTCACGAAATTCTAGATTATGCTCTCAACTTGAAAATTTGACTCCGGACAAACTGTAACTCCGAATCGATACCCGTCAAAACGCACAGCCCCACAACACCATAATCTTTCATTTTCATGGCTATTTAAGACTTGACAACCCAAAAACTGGGACTACGCAGCTCAAATTTACATAACTCTTATTTCCGAACCCTAATCGAAAAATTACTCCGATAGGACTAACGAGGGTTGTGAGTACTTACTAGTCGTTGCGTTACGTAGTCGAAACGGCTCAGCGAGGACCCGCACGCACAAACCCTCCCTTTCACTTCTTCCCTTTCTCCTCTCCTTTTTCCTTTTCTTTTCCTCTGTTTTTCTTCTGTTCTCCCACGACCAGCCGCTGGTTTCTTCCTTTTATCTTCACTTTTTGACTTTTTTTTTTAGTCCTCCTTCAACCTAAGTCTTTTAACCTGGTCAAAAGAAGAGGCAAATGTTACATGAGCAGCCCCCAGATGGTGTTGGTTTTGTTGTTCCCGTCCTCAACACTGCGTGTGGTGTCAGGCACCCCGGGGTCATTGTAGCTCTGAGGTGCGATGGCTTGGGGCACCTTGGACCGGTTTGACAGATTGACCAAGCAGTCGATGTCCTTGATGATGACAATGGACTTGGAGCTGGTCTTCTTGAGGAGGTTAAGGAGCTCAGACTTGGAGTGCACCTCAGTCAACTCGAGGTTGTAGATGTCATAGCCGAGGAAATTGGCCATCGTGGCGACCATATTTGATTTCCCTATCCTGGGTGGGCTGCTGAGCAGGTAGTGCCGCTTCCAGGCTTGGTCTGTCTGCTGGTATAGGGTCTGCCTGGCTGCAAAGTTGCAGAGGTCCTCCGTGATGTTCCCCTTCGTCTCCGAGGTCCATGGCCAACGTGTCGAAGGTGCTCAGGTGCTTGAACGGCACTGATTCCCAAGGGTGGCTATGAGAATCGAGCGACCTGCCATGCAAATTAATGTAAAGGAGGCGTCTTGGTTCTTGCGGCGGATGTCGTTGGCCTTGTCCATGATATGGTCCAGGTAGGAGTGGAGGATGAGGTCCTTATTAGCCGGAGCATGAAATTGCACTTCTCGTCGAGGAGGGGCTGCCACGAAAAGGTCTGGGACTGGCGCTGTGTCACCATGTGCTCCCACTGGACGGCAACACCGTTAAAGACGTCATTGATGCAGTCATTGTTGGAGAGGCCGAAGATGGTGGCGCTGGAGTTGATGGTGTGGGTGAGGGAGAGGCGGCTGGCTGAGGTGGAGGCGGAGATGTAGGAGCTGAGGTAGAGCTGGACAGCGTTGTAGAGCACGTTGGTGTTGACACCGTTATTCTCGGTGATGTTGATGTAGCAGTAGGAGGAGAAGCAGTTGAAGGCCCGGTTTAGGAACTTGAGGGAGGCAAACCGGAGCTCCGGCAGGAACACCACCCACAGGATGCTCAGGAGGGAGGCCAGGGATGCCCAGGAGTTCTCCATTTCTGCCTTTCAGTGTGAGCCAAAGTTGAGACTTTTCTGAAGATCTCTTGGTGTGGAAGGACAATGTTTTTGTTTCGGGGGGGCAAGGGCGGAGGCGGCGGCGTGTTGCGCGGGTGGTGTTGGGGAGATGTTCTGATTGATGGGCGTTCAGAAACTGAGGAGTTTTAAGGAGTCAAAAAAATGCTAAAGGACAAATGTCAACGGAAAGCTTAAGAGAGAGATTGGTTTTGGAGTTTTGAGATTCTAGAGAAATAGAGAGAGAGATTTGGTGCCCGATTGATATTGCGTTGCGAGTTGAACTTTATCCCTGTATTTTATTATGGAAGCTTTGTACAACTTCATTGCTGTTGCCGCAAAGGATTTTGCACGATGGTGAGATGACAGAGAGGTATGATCCATCAAGGGTGTCTAAGAAGGGACCATGGAATTGGGAATGGATGTGGTTTGTGGGAATATAATACGGTCCAAATGTGATAATGCTTCTTCATTGAAGCCTTTACCCAAGTAAATGGGTGAGAGATATGACCATGAAATTACATTCACAAATACATGAGATATATAAATAAAATGTTTAAAGGATATTTTTGTATATTGTGCCAATGACGAGTATGGTAATTGAAGACGAATTACATCAATAAATCACCAACAAAGTAGGACCCTTATGCAATACTTTGCTCACCCATTACCAAATTGAAACTTAATTTAGGTTCCATTTGGTTCACGAAAAAATAAATAAAAATATTTTTCTAAAATTGATTGCTTACAAAAATGAAAAAAGAAAAAATATTTTTCCTTTTAATGAAGGGCGTGTAGAAACTGGGGAGTTTGTGGAGAGAAAGGGACACATTGGTTTTGGATCTTCGAAGACCAGCAACGGAGATCAGCTGGTGTGGAGTTTGCTGAGAGAAAGAGAGAGAGATCGGCTGGTGTAGAAAACAAGAAGGAAAATGGTCACAAGAGCATACCCCCGATTCACGTGGCACCCTCTCTCTGGGTCTTGCTTTGAGGGGATGAGAGGCCGCACCTTCGTGGAAGGCCCCACCCTCTCTCTGGGTCACTGGGTCTTCAATCACCAGCGACGGAAATGGGCGTTCATGTCGGGTGGTATTTCCGTTTCTGGTCTTCGAAGGTCCAAAACCAATGTGTCCCTTTCTCCACACAAACTCCCCAGTTTCTACACGCCCTTCGTTAAAAGAAAAAAAATTTTTTCTTTTCCATTTTTATAAGCAATCAATTTTAGAAAAATATTTTTCAAATCATTCATTCTTTCGCAAAACAAATGGAATCTAAATTAAGTTTCAATTTGGTAATGGGTGAGCAAAGTATTGCATAAGGGTCCTACTTTGTTGGCGGTTTATTGATGTAATTACGTCTTCAATTCCAGTACTCGTCATTGGCACAATATACAAGGGGAAGTCTCCCAAGTGCTATCCAGTGAAAGTGTCCATTGAATACGCCTAAAAAGTATATTTCATATATGTTTCATAGAAAAATATCCTTTAAATATTTTATTTATATATCTCGCATATTTGTGAATGTAATTTCATAGTCATATCTCTCACCCATTTACTTGGGTAAAGGCTTCAATGAAGAAGCATTATCACATTTAGACCGTATTATATTCCCACAAACCACATCCATTCCTAATTCCATGGTCCCTTGATGGATCACACCTCTCTCTCGTCTCACCATCGCGCAAAATCGTTCGCGCAGCAGCAATCAAGTTGTACAGAGCTTTCGTTGATTAATTTTTCTTAGTGATACAAACAGTTAATTTTAAGAAAATATTTTTCAAATCACCGACTTTTCTTATAACAAACACATCACTTTAAAGTAAATTCGTTGATTAATTTTTCTTAGTGATATAAACAGTTAATTTTAAGAAAATATTTTTCAAATCAGCGACTTTTCTTGTAACAAACACATCACTTTAAAGTAAATTTAGCTCATTGATAGCTCTTCCGATATTATCCAAGAAAGGGTGGTATCGGACCGCATGTAGAGGTCACATGCATCTAGAGAAATGAGGTGGTGGGACAACTTATATGCACATGTGATCTTGTTCGAGCTCTATGTAAGAATTTGCCATTTTTCAAAGCAAGCGCATTGCCAACGACTTGAAGGGATTTCCACTCCTATTCTAATGTGTTCCAATGTTGATTGATCATTTTCCCCAATAAACACAGTAAAGTTGGGCATTTTATAATCTCTTGAATAAGATCTGTGAGTGCAGACTAGTTCCAACACCAATTTTTTTGACTCCTATACCTTACATCAGAAGGACTTGTTTTTATCCGCCGTTAGTTTATGAAAGACCCCAAACAATATGCTTTTGGTCAGTTTGGTTGATTTTAAGGAGCATTAGAGTAGATCACTGCGGTTGAGCAGCGAAAACTTCCTGTAGCTTTCTTCTTTCTGTTAGATGTTGAGCGAAAGTTGCTAATATTTTGCAGAAGGCAAAGCTTGGATGATGATGAAAATGATGCAGATGCATCACTGTGTAAATGATTGTCTTTGCTGAAAGCCCGCTTTAGGAATACAAATCAGTAGATTAATTCAATGACCATAAGCTACGTATAAGCGCTCCACGTGCAGCTAGTTAGCTCCAATTCTCCTTTTATTTGTGAGATCATATCACAAATAACTTGTCTATAGGATTATATTGACCTTATATAACATGGTACACTTTCCATTATGTCAATATGCATACGAGGAAATGCTGAATGAGTTCACAAAAAGTGAATTGATTGTAAATTAAAGTTTCGACTTCATTCTTTTTTATTTGGGACGAAAATATTCAAGCCCATATTGAGGTATTGAATGACAATTTATATAAAAAAAAAAAAGACAAGGTTTAACGTATCAGACTGAAATGACTAAAATAGTAATTAACGTAAGAACTCACACTTATAAGGTAATCAAAATTATAAATAGTTGAATAGCGTAAATGACTAAAATATTTTTATAGGAATAAAAAGCAAAAAAAGAAAAGAAAAAAAGAAAATCGAGCCATGAATAAAAAGCAAAAAAAAAAAAAAGAAGAAGAAACCGAAAATTGATCCAAACCGAATCGAACCGAACCTAACCAAATCAGTTTTTCAGTTCAGTTCCAATTCGGTTTGGTTCAGGGGTGCTTCCTTAACTATTCGGTTCAGTTCGGTTCGGTTCGGTTTTTCAAGAAAAAACCGAACTGTTTACAGCCCTACCTCTCTAGCCTCTCCATCTCCATCGCCGTCACCATACTGCTTCAGCCACTTGCCCAGCCTACTTCCCTCCATCTCGTTCTCTCCATCTCCTTTCTTCGTACCCCTCGCCACAGCCCCTCGCCTTAGTCCCTCACCCAGTCTCGCACACCGCTCGACTCCTCTCCTCACACGCTCGTGGGTTTGCAATATGGGTTTGTGAACTGCTCGTGGGCTTGCTGAACTTCTGAATTGCTCGCGGGCTTGCTACAAGGGCCTAGATGACCAACTTGTCTCCACAGCATTGACGAATTCAGTTCTTTGTTCTTCACCCAGGAAGTTGATGCTCTATGTTCCTTGCTGATTTTTTTTTGGTGATTTGTACTAAAGCGATAATGGCATCTATAGACCTATTTAACAGAATTCTTGAGGAGAGAAATGCGTTGTCATTATATGTTCCGGTGTTGCATTAATTTTATGAAATTTTGGTGAACTGCTGCGATCAGTGGTGGTTGAATTGAGCCCAATTTTTTTTTTTCAGAAATTACTATGTGGTTGATTGGATTACAGGAATTAAGTGTTGGCTGTTGTGAAGTTCATCTTTGGGGCTCAATCACATCTTTTATTCACTGATGGCGACTTCTACATCGACTTCTGGTCATTTTCAATTAACTTGTGTCAAGTTGGATGGAACTAATTATCTGTCCTGGTCTAAAGCGATCAAGGTCTATCTTACTAATAGCAAGCAACTTGACTATATTACATCTACAGAGCCATCTGACAAGGATAAAGCTGCCGATTGGATTGTAGGAGATGCAATGATTCAGACTCTTTTATGGAATAGCATGGACCTTAAGGTCAGTCCTCACTTTACTTAGTGTGACTTTGCTAAGGCAGTTTGGGAGAAATGTGCATTGCTTTATTCTGGGCAAAATAATATGATGCAGGTATGCGACACGTGGGAAGCGTTATTTGATATTCAGCGTGGAGATCAATCTTTATTTGATTATTATGCACGGTTCATGACCCTTTGTTAGTAATTGGATACTTATCTTCTTGCCTCGATGACCCAATTGTTTTGGCCAAATGCCAAGAGGATCTACCGGTGATATTATATCTCAAATCATTCGGGCTTGAGTATTCATATCTTCGACAACATATTACATCTTATAGCTCTCTTCCCACAGTGGATGAAATCTTCTCTCAAGCTCTCCATTCTATAATCACTAAGAAGATTTCCTCCACGCTGACTTTGGATGAGTGCTATGCTTTCCCATGGTCCTAGTGGATGTGGAGGTCAGGGTCGTGGTTACCAAGGTCGTGGACGTAGTTTTGTTCATAGTGGATGCCGTGGAGTCTGTGATGGAGGGGTTAGTACTCATGGTGCCATTAGTTCTGGGAATGGTCATGCCTCACTCTTTTGCCATTAATGTCAAAGAACCGGACATACAAAAGCTTATTGTTATATTCTTCGCCCAGAACTCAGACCAACTCTTTTTGCATGTGCGGAGGTTGAAAATTATCTTGTTCCTTCCTCGCTGATTCCACCAAGTTCAATTGCTTTGCAGAATACAAGCAATTCTATTATATTGACACGTGCTCAACAAATGATAGGATCTTCAGCTCCCATCACAACTTTGGCACAAATATCCAAAGGTAGTTCATTTTGTTTATTTTTGCAACATCGGACTCTTGGGTTATGGACTCTGGAGCTACCAATCACATGATTGGTAACTATAATCTACTGTCCTTATTTCATTCTACATCTCCTTGATTGCCAAATTTAGTTACATTAGCAAATGGCTCACAATCTCAGGTTGCTAGTATGGAAGTTGCTCATGTGAGTTCTTCTTTTTCTTTGCCATTTGTCCTTCACCTATCAAAATCTCCATATAATTTCATTTTTGCTAGTACTTTAACTAAAGAACTAAATTGCTCAGCGACCTTTTCCTCTTCTCATTATGTCTTTCAGGATCTGAGGGCTAGACAAATGATTGGTGGGGGACATGAATCGAATGGTCTATACTACCTTGACAAGAAGGTGTTAGTTGATGTAGCTGTGAAGTGCACATCCTTTGATGTGTATTGGATGCATTGTCGTGTTGGTCATATGCCACCGGACATTCTTTGGTGTTTATTTCTCGAGTCTGAGTCTGTGAGTTCCTTTTAGTGTGAAGCATGTCAGTTTGGTAAACACCATAGGACCTCTTTTCCTTCTCGCATTAGAGTTGTGTGTCTAGTCCTTTTGAGCTAGTTACTCAGATGTATGGGGTCCGTGTCGTGTTTCTAATTTTTCTAGTTTTAGACATATTGTCACATTCGTGAATGATTTTTCCCAAATGATTTGGTTATTCTTAATAAAAGATCGTATTGAGATTTTTCATTATTTCGCCATTCTATTCTAATTGTTTTTGTACTCATCATCCCATTTCCAATTTCTTGTCATATGATCGTTTATCCCCTACCTTCTCTACCTTTGTCTCGTCCTTGTCCTCTCTTTACGTGCCAAGCAATGTTCCTGAAGCTCTTAATTACCCTAGATGGCGGCAAGCCATGGAGGATGAAATGAAGGCACTAATCGAGAATCATACTTGGCAACTCACTTCCTTACTTGCGGGGAAACAACCCGTTAGTTGTCGTTGGGATTTTATTGTTATGGTTCATCCCGATGGCACTCTTGATCGATTGAAAGCTTGGTTGGTTGCAAACGGATATACTCAGACGTGTGGTGTTGATTATGATGACACTTTCTCACATGTGGCCAAAATTCCATATGCTCGTGTCTTTATATCCCAGGTGGCACGCTTTGGCTGGCTTCTTCATTAGTTGGATGTCAAAAATGCCTTTTTACATGGTGATTTAACTAAGGAAGCGAACATGGAGCAATCACTCGGGTTTGTTACTTAGGGGGAGAATTTGTTATGTCGTTTAAATAAGGCTTTGTACGGACTCAAGCAATCTCCCCGTGATTGGTTTGGTAGGTGCAGTGATGCTGTTATCAAGTTTGGATTAAAGCGGTGTCAACTAGATCATTCCGTCTTTATTTCTGTCTCCTCAGCTAGCTATATCCTTTTGGTAGTATATGTGGTTGATATTATCATAAATGGCAGTGATTCAGATGGTATTCAATGACTTAAACAGTTTCTACATACAGAGTTCAATATTATGGATTTGGGACGTCTGCGATATTTCTTTGGTATTGAAGTTGCCTATTTACATGCATGTATCAATTTATCACAACGAAAATATATATTTGACATTCTTGATGAGGTTGGATTTCTTGGAGCAAAGTCGGTTGATACTCTTATAGAGCCCAATATGAAACTTGATGCAGAATATGGAGAATTATTACATGATTTAGTGAAGTATAAGATATTATTAGGTAAGTTGAACTATCTTATTGTCACAAGACTTGATATATCTTTTGCTGTCAGTATAGTAAGTCAGTTCATGAGTTCTCCTCGTACTACGCATTGGGATGCTATGCTTCGAATTGTTAAGTATTTGAAGGGAGCACCTGGTAAAAGACTACTTTTCAAGAATCATGGGCATGAGAATACTACAGGTTTCTTTAATACAGATTGGGCTGGATGTCCTACTGATAGGAGATCAATGTCAGGCTATTGCGTGTTTCTTGGAGGTAATTTAGTTGCCTGGAAGAGCAAAAAATAATATATAATTTCCTAATCAAGTGTTGAAGCAAAATATAGAGCTATGACACATGTGACAAGTGAATTGCTCTGGTTGAGGATGTTATTGTCATAAATTTGTATGTCAACATTATATCCGTCGGTATTATATTGTGATAATCAATCAGCTATTCATATTGCAAATAATCTTGTCTTCGATTAGCAAACCAGCACATTGAATGGAAACCAAGATTATTGAGGTTGATTATCATTTTTTATGAGAAAAAGTTTAGAAAGGGGAGATCATTCTTCAATATACAAGAATGGAGGATCAGCTTGCTGACATCTTTACTAAATCCCTATGAGGGAGTAGAGTGAGCTTTTTTATGTAACAAGTTGAGATTATTTGATATCTATATCTTAACTTGAGGGGGAGTGTTAGGAAATATATCAATAAGGATAGTATAGTCATTGAGGGTTTATAGAGTTTATATATATACTTTTGTAATCCCTATTTTCAATATAGAGAAATTATTATCTCTTTCAACAATTATAAAGTACATGTTCATATCCAATGTCAACATATTTAAAGACATTAAGAAAAGTTAAATACGAATAATAAATTTTCCTTCCACCATTTCTCATATCCGAACAAGAAAAATTTTACAAAAAAAAAATTATAAGTAGATCAAAACCTTAGAACGTAACCTATACTCATCAATTTTAGAAGGGTTAATTTCACAAAAAACCTTAAACTGGTACACTTGTGACAGATTTACCCCAATCTATTTTTTTTTACAATAAAAAACCCCAAACTAACTATTTTTTTAACTACAAAAAATCCCAAACTGGTACATCTGTGACCGATTTACTCCGAACTATTTTTTGACCATTAAAAACCCCAAACTAGTACACTTGTGACAATTTTACCCCGAACTAATTTTTTGATATTATTTTTTTTATTTTTTCGAATTTTTTTAGTTTTTCTTATCTTTTCTTTTTCCTTTCCTTTTTTTTTTCATTTTTAACCTCTAGTCTACAAGGTCAACCCCGCCGGCCGGTGAGGTCGACCTCGCCGGGCAACTGGTCAGGTCGGCCTTGCCCGCACTCCTGGCGAGGTTCGACCTTGCCAGTTACTGGCGAGGGGTTGTCCTTGCCATCGCTAGCATGGCTTGGCCCCACCACCACTAGCGAGGTCAGCCTCACCCAAAAGCGGTGAGGTCGAACCTTGTCAGCGACGGCGAGGACGACCCCTTGCCGGGGATGGGGTAAGGCCGACCTTGCCAATTCTGGCGAGGTCGGCCTTGTCGGCTGACCGTGAGGGCCGACCTCGCCCGGCCCGCCTCCGACCCGGTTCTTGGGTGTCGGCCTGGCCGAGAGGTTGAAAATGAAGGAAAAAAAAAGAAAAGGAAAGGAAAAAGAAAAGAAAAAAAAATAAAAAATTCGAAAAATAATATTAAAATATTAATTCGGGGTAAAATTGTCACAGGTGTACCAGTTTGGAGTTTTTGGTGGTCAAAAAAATAGTTCGGGGTAAATCTGTCACAAATGTACCAGTTTGGGATTTTTTATGGTAAAAAAAAATAGTTTGGGGTAAATCTGTCACAAGTGTACCAGTTTAGGGTTTTTTGTGGTATTAACCCATTTTAGAATTTTAGAACTTTATACATATTTTGTGACCCCTATCCACCTTGGAACGTATCCGGCCATATTGGTTTCGCAAGTTGCCCCAGGCACCAATAACGGTGACATTTTCAATTTAGATTCATGAAGACAAAATGATTGCTTTTAGAAAAACGTATATAATTTTAAAATTTTCTAATTATAGCTTTAACTCACTAGTTTTTTTTTTCGATCGATTTAACTCACTAGTTTAACTGGTAAAATGTTTTAGACAACTCATGGAATTCTTCCTATTTTAGTAATATGCACAAGGCAGCATCACATTGATTGTTAGGCCATGTTTATGTTGTGGGGAGACTATTCATATTGAATGTCAGTCTCAACTCTTGAATATCGACTTAGAAAAATTGCTTTGATTATTTTAAGTAAAGTAATTAATATTAGGGTTAATACCACAAAAAACCCTAAACTGGTAAACTTGTGATAGATTTACCTCAAATTATTTTTTTTACCATAAAAAATCCTAAACTGGTACACATGTGATAGATTTACCCAAAACTATTTTTTTACCATAAAAAGTCCCAAACCCGTACATCCGTGAAAAGATTTACCCTAAACTATTTTTTTTTGACCATCAAAAACCCAAAACTGGTACACTTATGACAATTTTACCCCAAACTAATATTTTAATATTATTTTTTATTTTTTCGATTTTTTTTAGTTTTTCTTATCTTTTCGTTTTCCTTTCCTTTTCTTTCTTTTTTCCTTTATTTTTAACCTCTGGTCGGCGAGGTCAGCCCCGCCAGCCGACGGCGAGGTTGACCTAGCCGACAACTGGCGAGGTCGACCTTGCCCACCCTTGGTGAGGTTCGCCCTTGCCAGTTGCCGGCGAGGGGTTGTCCTCGCCAATGTTGGTGAGGCTTGGCCCCGCCGCAACTGGCAAGGTCAGCCTTGCCCAAAAGCAATGAGGTCGAACCTTGCTAGCGACGGCGAGGATGACCCCTCGCCAGGGGTGGGGCAAGGCCGACCTTGCCAGTTGCCGGCGAGGTCGGCCTCGCCGGCCCTCGCCTCCGGCGGGTCGCCGGACCGGCGATCGGTTAGAGGTTGAAGATGAAGGAAAAAAAAAAAAAGAAAAGGAAAGGAAAAAGAAAAGACAAGAAAAACTAAAAAAATTCAAAAAAATAATATTAAAATATTAGTTCGGGGTAAAATTGTCATGTGTACCAGTTTGGGGTTTTGGTGGTAAAAAAAATAGTTCGGGATAAATCTGTCACACATGTACCAATTTGAGATTTTTTATGGTCAAAAAAATAGTTTGGGGTAAATCATCACAAGTATACCAGTTTAGGATTTTTCGTGATATTAACCCTTAATATTAATTCTAAAGACTTGTACAAACATATATTTATGTATAAACGATAACCAAGGTCATTTAGGTCTTGTCGAATGGAAATGTGAAAAATTTTATTCTTATCAATGAACGGTAGGAACACGAATATTATGGCAAAAACAAAGTAAACTCCCCAAAACTACATGGACTCTCTTTTTTTTTTTTTTTCATTCAAATGGCTCTCCTCAAGGCCTGGGTTTTCCACTAGTTATTTCATGGGTTAACACCACAAAAACCCCAAACTGGTATACCTACGATAATTTTACCCAAAACTAATTTTTTAACCATAAAAAACCTCAAAACTGATACATCTATAATAAATTTACCACAAAATAATATTTTGACAACTAAAAATCCCAAAATGGTACTTTTGTGACAAATTTAGTCTCAATTAGTTTTCGTTAAATTGAATTAATACCACAAAAAATCACAAACTGATATACTTATGACAAACGGATGATAAAACATAAAACTAGTATATCAGTCAACTGCCGTGTGTCATTTAACAAAGCAATTCGACAGTAAAATTTTACGAAAACAAACTGAGGGTAAATTTATCACAAGTGTACCAGTTTGAAGTTTTTCGTGGTATTAACCCTTACTTGAATAATTTTAGAATGCCACATGTCAATATTTGTATATAGATCAAATTAGTCCACCCCTATAATTTTTTGGAAGGAAAATTACTCAATCAATCCGAAACTTATCGTACGAACACCAGTTGAGTTCTACACTTTTCAATTTTATCGATTTAGTCTTAAATTTTTATGCAAAATTCTAATGTAGTCCTTCCGATCAAATGTCAATAGAAATAACTAATATGGCGGTCCAGTCATCGCCAGCTGTCTTCGTGGCACACTATCACATTAACGATTTCCGGTGAAAGTTGACCAAAAAGATCACATTGGAAATTCACACAAAGATTCAAGACTAAATTGGCAAAATTGAAAAATTCTAGACAAAATCAACATCCATACTATAGGTTTAGTACTGATTGAACAATTTATCATAGCTTTGGAGCCTCTTTACAAAGTAAATCAGTCCTATTGCCACAAAAATATAACCACATGCTTTTTTAAGAGTACCCAATTTCTTCCTTTTTTTTTTTCAAAATATTCTTTTCTTAGAAAAAAATAACAACTTTTATCTAGGGATCTTAAGCAGTTCAGAAGCTGCACACTCCCATTCAAATAGGGAAAAGAAAGAGCCAGTAATGCAAAGGAAGTGGCTTGATACTGGTGTAGCTTTTTCCTTTTGGAAACACACAAAAACTTATTGGAGACATGCATTGGTTCTTTATTACACCCTCCTGATCATGTTTTGTCTTAAGATTGGCTCAATTTCACTTTCAACTTGAATTCCTTGCCCAACAGAAGTGACAATCCTGAGACTTTAACAATCACAAATTCTTCACCTTCACTTGATTTTCCCACCGTTTTCACTGTTCTCTGTCCGGACTTTGCTTCTACATCATCGTATAACTCATGCCCTCTCAGTCTGGCCATCCTAGTTCCTTTTCTCAATCCTAGAATTGTCACCTTATCAATTACCCACTTCTCCATCAGAGCAAATTCCCCATTAACAACTTCTGATCTCACAGTGACATCATTCCCTGTTTTCTCGCAATAAAACTTCACCAGAGTCCACTTATTTCCTTCCCCTCCCATTTCGACATCTTCTCCGTCGTCCAAGAACACTTGCCCTGAGCTATTCCCATTCCCATCAACCACAACTAAGAGCTCGAATGGCGTTTTCCGAGCTGCTTCCGTAGTCATGGCCTCTCCTTGCATGGCCAATATATTACCTCCCCTAACATGCAAATGAGGATGGTCAGGTGGCACATCGAGCATCACATTCATTCCTGAAGCTGTACTCACTGAATTTGAGTAATTGAAGAGATCGAACCAGTTTCCACTCGGAAAATAAGCATCCACGGTTTGGGCACCTGATTTTAGTACAGGAGTCACCATCACACCCTTACCAATTAAGAATTGGGAATGGATATCGTAAGTCATCTTATCCTCAGGGAATGAGAAAAATAGGGGCCGGGCAATGGGCATCCCCTTTCTATTTGCCTCGTACATCAAGGTATACAAGTATGGGAGCAGGCGATAACGAAGTCCGAGCACCTTCCTGGCGGATGTGGCGACCGATTCCCAGAGATAGAGCTCTCGACGAATAGTACCCTTTTCAGAGTGGTCTCTTGCAAAGGGATAAAAGGCCCCTAGCTGCATCAGTAAAAGCTCAAAAACTCAAAAAATAAGTGCTTGAATATGTATGATAGAAAAACATGATTTACACTGCTATTCAGTCGCTACTTGATATTATATCCTTCCATAGAAGATGGAGGCATATTCAACATAGCATGAATTACTAGCACAAAAGACACCCGAACTTCCCCTCACCCTAAAGAACATTTTTATTTCTGTCTTCAAAAGGAGGTAAAATTCTCCCCACACCCCCCCCCCCACCCCACAGAAGAAAAAAAGAATCGAAAAGAAAGTTGATCAACTCCTATATCTGAAAACAAATCAACAAAGTCTTAAAGCTACTCAGTTGCAGAGAAGTTCAGTTAATATAATGAAGAAAAGGTAGATATTTACCTGAATCCATCGGTTGCAGAGCTCTTCGGTTGTGTCATGAGCGAAACCGCATATATCAGCTCCTACCATTGGAATTCCAAAGAGCCCAAAATTTAAAATTGCAGGAATTGAGTATGCCAAGTCATTCCATGTGGCGGCATTGTCTCCAGTCCAGTGTGCAGTGTGCTTGCCAGAGCTCACAAAAGTTGATCTCGCGAGAATGAATGGCCTTTTACCAGTAACATTGACTAAGGCCTTGTTTGTTGCTCTGGCTTCCAGGAGTCCATATAGATTATGAGCATTATAATCTGAAATATTACCAAAATGATATGACGTCGCAGGAGTAGTATTGAAGTTAATCGTAAGATGAACTCCTGAATTGTTGATTTTGTAGGGAGGATTGTCGAGAGTGGAAGGAAGAGGAGGAGAAGTTATGAAGTTGGACAGCTCGTTCATGTCGATCCATAGGCCATCAAAAGGAAGAACATCGTGAAACCTCTTTATCTCACCACCCCAGTAACTCTCGCTCGACGGGTGAAGGAAGTCGGGAAAATACACTGGCCCCGGCCAAGCAACACCTAAATATGGTACTCCCTCACGTTTGATGAAGATGTCGGCTTGCATTCCCCTGATGTAGGTCCCATAAGTCTCATTCACGCTAATGCCTGTGAAAGATCACCCATTCAAAAGAAAAGGAAAGAAGTATTATGATGGCAATTTGAAAGAACTTAAAAGACCAAGTTTCAACCACGACAATTTCCCCACTAGCATACCTGGATCAAGTATCAGAACATATTTCTGACCATTCTTGTGAAGGCTGCTGACGAATTCTTTCATCTTTTCCACCGGAAAATTGATAGGGTCAAGAGTGAAGTCCTTGTATGCATCCATGTAATCAATGTCAGTCCACATAACTTCCAGCGGAATATGAGCCTTTGCATAACCAGCTACCACGCCCTCTAGGTCTGCGACATTCTTGTAACCGTACCGGCATTGATGAAATCCTAGAAAGTAAATCACAGACACTTTATCAGTTAAACTGCATTACGAACTTGTCGATTAAAAAGTGCAGAAGAGGCCATCTACCTCGAATCAAACTTTATAACCGATCTACATCTAGCCATATACCAGGAAAGCGACCATGTTTCTTGAACATCAGTGAGCATTGTGGTAGGATCAGCTGGGGTTGGGAAGCAGTGGTTTTCAAAGGAAAATAAAATGCAATGTCTCTAAGATTTGTTCCCTATTGAGCACAACATACACAATTTGTTGATTAATCGGTCAAATAGCGTCGATTAGTGTCATATCCATGAGAGAATAAACTCATAGAGCTAGTCAAGGGCAATAAACTCAGAATCTTCAATTCCATCCTCTTTATATCATATACTACCACCACATAATTATGCTCAAAATCTCACATTTACTGCAGAACAAGCTACAGAAGCTGAAGCACAATAGCGGAATGAAATTCATCGAAATGTCAGTATCAGCAATCGAAAGCAACCCACGAAAGCCAGCATACCGAAGGACCAGTACGGCATTGGGGTCGGCCGGCCAATGAGCTCGGTGTACTGCTCCATGACCGCCTCCGGGGACCGCCCGGGGAAGAAATACAAATCCAACACCCCGCCGATCACCTTGTAAGTGATCCTATCGCCAGTGTACACCACGTCCATGCCATTGCTGTTCAGCAACAGGACGCCGTGGGTCGTGCCCGGCCCAGCTCCGCCGCCGCCACCGCCGCCGCCCGCGGACGACCTGACGTCCATGTAAAACGGGTGCGACCCGTACAGGTTGACATCGAGGTTCAAGCTTTCGATGTCGGCGTTCCAAAGAGTTAGGGTCTGGTTGGGCTGGAGCCGGAGCGACGGCTTCGTGTGCTCACCGATTCCGTAGAGGGAGGAGCGGCGGGGAGGGAGGGAGGAGGAGAGCTGGAGGTACTGGTCCTTGAAGACGAGGAAGGCGGAGGGGTCGGAGGCGGAGGTGTCGAAGAGGACGTCGCCGGAGGAGCGGCGGGAGACGGCGAAGGAGAACGGGGTGGTGTTGCGGAGTACGAAGACGAGGTCGGAGGAGGAGAGGCGGCATCGGGAGCGGCGGAGCAGCGGCAGCGGAGTTAGGGTTTGTCCGGCGAGAGCGCGGTGGGGAGGAGACAGGGACCGGCGAGGGATGAGGTCGTGGGGACTTCCCATCGGCGGTGGTCGGCGTCGGTGATTCGGACTCGAAGACGACCGCCCGTTTCGAAGCTGGAATGAGATCGTGATGACGTGAGCAAAAATTAGCTACTTGGAATGGACAGCCAAAAAAAAAGAGCATCTTATAAATTAATCTGCTATACATATTTATATAATTAATACCACAAAAGCCCCAAACCGATATAGTTATGATAAATTTATCCAAAACTAAACTCTAAACTGATACACCCGTGATCAAATTTACCTTTCGTCAGTTCACATTAAATTTTATTATCAAATTGCTGAGTTGAATGAGATGTGGTAGCTGATGGATATACCAATTTAAGGACAAATTTATCACTTTGTGATTTTTTTCATGCTATTAATTTAATTTAAGGGATTGTAAATTATCACAAGTGTACTGATTTGAGATTTTTTGGTGATTAAAAATTTAGTTTGGCATAAATTTATCACAGATGTACTAGTATAGAGTTTTTAGTTATGTATGTGTATATATATACATATCTTTATATTCATGAAAATTACTCTCAATTATTTCTTTTTTCTTCTACCAATATCCTTGAATATTTATCTTTTATATATATATCGTATGCATGCATGCATGCATAATGTATAAATTAATAGTTCAATTCGATCTTGCACATGAATCGATATTAAAATTTGATTATTCTCTTTTATGCTACAACCTCCTTAGAAAAGGAAACTCAAATTCGAAATATTTCTCCTTCCATACACATATATGTATACACACTATATATTTTGATTGTGTATTCAATATTTCTTTTCGTTGTTCGATAATCAGAAATTTCACAATGAAGTGCTTATAGTTAGGTCGGGTTAACCAACTATACCTGCCCACCTTCCATCCTTATCGGTACGGGCAACATAATCGAATGAGAAAGCCCGCTCCGAACTTTAGTTTGAGTACAGTGCGAACATTTCGATGTAATTTCACGTTAAGGGTGGGCTTATGTAATGCGATAGGCCCGATCGTCGGGCCCAACAACGATTACTCCTACCATTGTTATAAGCACACTTTCGTGCATTTGTTCCGCAGGAAATAAATATTTGTAAAAAAAAAGTTTCTAAAATTGATGGTTTTGTGTCGTTTACAAAAAATGAATGGACGAATAAAATTTCATCGTCTACAAAAAATAATTAGACATAAATTGTTATTGAGAATAAAATATTTTTTTTATCAATTGATTATTTTAAGCGATATAAGTAGTTATTTTAAAGAAAACATTTTCGAAATTACTTATTTTCCGCAAAACAAACGGAATATGATATTCCTTTTTCTTTTGACAAATCCTCCATGTATTTTTTTTTTTTTTTCGTCTATCATATTCAAACTCTCAATTCACTCTCAAACTTTTAGTACTCAATGTCCGAAACTAAACGTCGCAAACCCTAGCCTCACGAGGAGGTGTGAGGAATCCCTTTTCAGATAGAAAAGGATGGCCACCGGGACAAATCGCAGCGCTTCGAATCCTCGATGTTGTATAAATGTTTTTCCACGGAAAAAGACACTCACCAAACGGTCAAACTTACAGAGCCACCGCTACTCGCAAGAACAAGAAGGAGGGCTTTAGCTTGGCAAACAGTAAATCGACATGTGTTTTTGCTCTGACCTGGCGACGAGGCGGAGATTCTCGACGTCCGGCCCGTAGATGGAGGTCCTGTTGATGAGGCGGAGCTCGGCGGCCAACGTCGCTCCCGACGGGTCGATGGCTGCGGACCGCACCGTGTACCCGTACCCGACGGCGTCGCCGTCGGGCGTTCCCCCGCCTCCTCCGCCCGACGCGCCGGCCTCAGACGGACGCGACGGCAGGCCCAAGAACAACGGAAAGAGCGAGAGGAGGAGGAGGCGGCGGCAGCGGCGGCGGCCATGGCTGTCGCTGTTACTCCTCATACTCTTGATGGGGATCAGAAGAAGAGCTCGAAGAAGTTCATGAATAAGAGAAAGAGAGAGTGTGTTAAAAATTAGTTTTCATTTGCGGGTAAATTGGGGCCCCGCGAGACATCTGCTTCGTAGGCTGCTCACGTGCTTCTCACGTGCTCACCGCTTTCGTTTCCGTTCCGTGCCTTTTTTTTTTTTTTTTGAGCTTTTCGTTCTAATTTTTCGACGTGGAGGAAACTCGAGCCCGCGCTCGCTTACCCGTTGGGGAAGGCCTCATGATGTGCTGGAACCGTCCGGTCTCCGTGTGTATCGGGTGCGGTGGACGAGCGAAACCGACGTAAATGTCATTTTTATTTTGCCTTTGAAGGTATCGCTAGTTTCGCGGAACATGAATGATTTAAAAAATATTATCCTAAAAACGATCACCTGTATCGATTGAAATAATTAATCGATAAAAAGTGCTTTCATCATAATCGACAAAAAATTATATTTTACATATTTTCGTGGATGATGAAAAATATTTTTTTTAGTCATTTTTGTAAGAGCAAAAGTAATAGGTTTTTAATAAAATATTTTCCAAACTTTTTATTTTCTGTTAAACAAACGGAGTTTAAGTGAAAATTCAAGAATTTCTAGTTTTCTTCTTAGCTTTTTTTTTTTTTTGGGTAATTGCAATTCACCCATTGATATTTCGAGTTTTGTAACATCTCGCATAATAAACATATCATCATAAATGATAGGTCATACTTTACAAAAGTTCTTGTGGTGATGATTTCGACGAAATTCTTATCAAAAGTTCAGATTACGTGTTAAAAGTAGGGCAAAGCTATTTCCACTCTCATTTTAGCTAAAACACTCCCTTTTCAGTTAAATGACCGAAATACCCTCCTCTCTCTTCAATTTATTGTTTCTTTTTTTTTTATCAAGCTAATAAAAAAACGGGCGGCCCTATTTCCACTTCCATTTTGGCCGAGACACTCCTTTATTTAGTTAAGGGCGGTGCTATTTCCACTCCAATTTTGGCTAAAACACTCCCTATTTCCAGTTAAATGACCGAAATACCCTCCTCTCTTTTCAATTTATTGTTTCTTTTTTTTTTATCAAGCTAATAAAAAAACGAGTGGCCCTAGTTCCACTTCCATTTTGGCTAAAACACTCCTTTATTTAGTTAAACGACAAATATACCCTCCTCTCTCCCTCCCTCCCTCTCTCTCTATCTCTCTCTTCAATTTATTGTTTCTTTTTCTACTAGACAAACCGACAAAATTGCTTTCATTTCTGCCATTTCTTTTGTTAGTTTCGCAATCCAAAAACTCAATTACTCCCAACAAGATATCGTCTTATCTTGCATTTTGTTATTACTTTGCCTAGAGAAGTTTGTTAATTTTAATATATGATCTCATATTTTTAATCAAAAAAGCTACACAGATTATTATAAATTTCCATTTATGACGGCTATAAGGCATATGAACACATAATTAATTGCCTATTTTTTATAAACTTTAGTTTAATGTGCAATGTCGTTTCTGAACTTTTAATTTGTTCAATATGATTTCTATACTTTTGGTACATGTTTAATTTAGTCCCTAACCTTCTACTAATTGAACTTCAGGGATGACAATCCACATTGGGCAAAAAATTTAAGGACCGTTTGTATCATTTTCACTCTCAAGAAAACATAAGAAATTTTATCTGGGAATCTTAACCAGCTCAGAAGCTGCACAATCCCATTAGAATGGGGAAAAGAAAGAGCCACTGATGGAAAGAAAGTGGCTTGATACTGGTGTGCTTTTCCCTTTTGGAAACACACAAAAACTTATTGGAGACATGCTTTGGTTCTTTATTACACCCTCCTGATAATTTTTTGTCTTAAGATTGGCTCAATTTCACTTTCAACTTGAATTCCTTTCCCAATAGAAGTGACAATCTTGAGACTTCAGCAATCACAAATTGTTCGCCTACACTTGATTTTCCCACTGTTTTCACTGTTCTCTGTCCGGACTTTGCTTCTACATCATTGTATAACTCATGTCCTCTCAGTCTGGCCATCCTAGTTCCTTTTCTCAATCCTAGAATTGTCACCTTATCAATTACCCACTTCTCCATCAGAGCAAATTCCCCATTAACAACTTCTGATCTGACAGTGACATCATTCCCTGTTTTCTCGCAATAAAACTTCACCAGAGTCCACTTATTTCCTTCCCCTCCCATTTCGACATCTTCTCCGTCGTCCAAGAACACTTGCCCTGAGCTATTCCCATTCCCATCAACCACAACTAAGAGCTCGAATGGCGTTTTCCGAGCTGCTTCCGTAGTCATGGCCTCTCCTTGCATAGCCAGTATATTACCTCCCCTTACATGCAAATGAGGATGATCAGGTGGTGCATCGAGCATCACATTCATTCCTGAAGCTGTACTGACAGAATTTGAGTAATTGAAGAGATCGAACCAGTTTCCACGCGGAAAATAAGCATCCACGGTTTGGGCACCTGATTTTAGTATAGGAGTCACCATCACACCCTTACCAATTAAGAATTGGGAATGGATATCGTAAGTCATCTTATCCTCAGGGAATGAGAAAAATAGGGGCCGGGCAATGGGCATCCCCTTTCTATTTGCCTCGTACATCAAGGTATACAAGTATGGGAGCAGGCGATAACGAAGCCCGAGCACCTTCCTGGCAGATGTGGCGACCGATTCCCAAAGATAGAGCTCTCGACGAATAGTATAGATTTCAGAGTGGTCTCTTGCAAAGGGATAAAAGGCCCCTAGCTGCATCAGTAAAAGCTCAAAAAATAAGTGCATAAATATGTACGATAGAAAAACATGATTTACACTTCTATCCAATCCCTACTTGATATTATATCCTTCCATAGAAGATGGAGGCATATTCAACATAGCATGAATTACTAGCACAAAAGACACCCGAACTTCCCCTCACCCTAAAGAACATTTTTATTTCTGTCTTCAAAAGGAGGTAAAATTCTCCAACAACCACAAGACCCCCCCACAGAAGAAAAAGAATCGAAAAGAAAGTTGATCAACTCCTATATCTGAATACAAATCAACGAAGGCTTAAAGCTACTCAGTTGCAGAGCTGTTCAGTTAATATAATGAAGAAAAGGTAGATATTTACCTGAATCCATCGGTTGCAGAGCTCTTCGGTTGTGTCATGAGCGAAACCGCATATATCAGCTCCTACCATTGGAATTCCAAAGAGCCCAGAATTTAAAATTGCAGGAATTGAGTATGCCAAGTCATTCCATGTGGCGGCATTGTCTCCAGTCCAGTGTGCAGTGTGCTTGCCAGAGCTCACAAAAGTTGATCTCGCGAGAATGAATGGCCTTTTACCAGTAACATTGACTAAGGCCTTGTTTGTTGCTCTGGCTTCCATGAGTCCATATAGATTATGAGCATTATAATCTGAAATATTACCAAAATGATATGACGTCACAGGAGTAGTATTGAAGTTAATCGGCAGATGAACTCCTGCGTTGTTGATTTTGTAGGGAGGATTGTCGAGAGTGGAAGGAAGAGGTGGAGAAGTTATGAAGTTGGACAGCTCGTTCATGTCGATCCATAGGCCATCAAAAGGAAGAACATCGTGAAACCTCTTTATCTCACCACCCCAATAACTCTCGCTCGATGGGTGAAAGAAATCAGGGAAATGCACTGGCCCCGGCCAAACAACACCTAAATATGGGACTCCCTCACGTTTGACGAAGATGTCGGCTTGCATCCCCCCTGATGTAGGGCCCATAAGTCTCGTTCACGCTAATGCCTGTTAAAGATCACCCATTTGAAAGAGAGGGAAAGAAGTATTATGATGGCAATTTGAAAGAACTTAAAAGACCAAGTTTCAACCACAGCAATTTCCCCACTTGCATACCTGGATCAAGCATCGGAACATATTTCTGACCATTCTTGTGAAGGCTGCTGACGAATTCTTTCATCTTTTCCACCGGAAAATTGATAGGGTCAAGAGTGAAGTCCTTGTATGCATCCATGTAATCAATGTCAGTCCACATAACTTCCAGTGGAATATGAGCCTTTGCATAACCAGCTACCACGCCCTCTAGGTCTGCGACATTCTTGTAACCGTACCGGCATTGATGAAATCCTAGAAAGTAAATCACAGACGCTTTATCAGTAAAACTGCATTCCGAACTTGTCGATTAAAAAGTGCAGAAGAGGCCATCTACCGCGAATCAAACTTTATAACCAATCTACATCTAGCCATATACCAGGAAAGCGACCATGTTTCTTGAACATCAGTGAGCATTGTGGTAGGATCAGCTTGGGGGTTGGGAAGCAGTGGTTTTCGAAAGAAAATAACATGTAATGTCTCTAAGATTTGTTCCCTATTGAGCACAACATACACAATTTGTTGATTAATCGGCCAAATAGCGTCGATTAGTATCATATCCATGAGAGAATAAACTCATAGAGCTAGTCAAGGGCAATAAACTCAAAATCTTCAATTCCATCTTCTTTATATCATATACTACCACCACATAATTATGCTCAAACTCTCAAATTTACTGCACAACAAGCTACAGAAGCCGAAGCACAATAGCGGAATGAAATTCATCGAAATGTCAGTATTAGCAATCGAAAGCAACCCACGAAAGCCAGCATACCAAAGGACCAGTACGGCATTGGGGTTGGCCGGCCAATGAGCTCGGTGTACTGCTCCATGACCGCCTCCGGCGACCGCCCGGGGAAGAAATACAAATCCAACACCCCACCGATCACCTTGTAAGTGATCCTATCGCCAGTGTACACCACGTCCATGCCATTGCTGTTCAGCAACAGGACGCCGTGGGTCGTGCCCGCCCCAGCTCCGCCGCCGCCGCCCGCGGACGACCTGACGTCCATGTAAAACGGGTGCGACCCGTACAGGTTGACATCGAGGTTCAAGCTTTCGATGTCGGCGTTCCAAAGAGTTAGGGTTTGGTTGGGCTGGAGCCGGAGCGACGGCTTCGTGTGCTCACCGATTCCGTAGAGGGAGGAGCGGCGGGGAGGGAGGGAGGAGGAGAGCTGGAGGTACTGGTCCTTGAAGACGAGGAAGGCGGAGGGGTCGGAGGCGGAGGTGTCGAAGAGGACGTCGCCGGAGGATCGGCGGGAGACGGCGAAGGAGAACGGGTTGGTGTTGCGGAGGACGAAGACGAGGTCGCAGGAGGAGATGCGGCATCGGGGGCGGCACGGCGGCGGCGGCGGGGTTAGGGCTTGTCCGGCGAGAGAGCCGTGGGGAACGGAGGGAGATCGGCGGGGGATGAGGTCGTCGGGGACTTCCCATCGGCGGTGGTCGGCGTCTGTGATCCGGATTCGAAGGCGACCGCCCGCGTCGAAGCTGGAGGGAGACGATGATGACGTAAGCCAAAATTAGCTATTTTTCATGGACCGCAACAAAAAAAAAAGCATATCATAAATTAATCTACTAAATATATATATCTAGATATTTATTATTATATTTGCAAATATTGAAGTTATTTTCGGTTGTTTTGTTTTCCTTCTAACATTCGATGTCGCACTTGAATCAATGTTTAAATTTGATTATCTTCTTTCTGCAACAACCTTCTTAGAAAAAAAATTCAAATTTCAAAATGTCTCTCATTTCACACATAAATATACACGCTATATATTTTCGTTGTATATTCAATAATTTCTTTTCATTGTTCGTTGATTAGAAATTTTAAGTTGTGTATTCAATAATTTCTTTTCATTGTTTGTTAATTAGAAATTTTAAAATGAAGAGATTTCAAATGTTAATTTTTCTTTTGCGAATATGTTGACCGTAAAAAATTGAGTATAACATTGCTAAAAATAAGAGCAACCTCTTGACTGAGCAATTGGCCTGTCGTACCCATCGAAATCCTAACCATGTACATCCATTAGGATATGGTTAGGTCGGGTTATTCAATTATACCCGCTCACCTTCCATCCTTATCCGCCCGGGCAACACAATCACATGAGAAAGCTCGCCTCCAACTTTAGTCTAAATTCAACACGAGCATTTCTATGTAATTTCATGTCAGGATCGAGCTTATGTGGTGCGATAGGCCCCCGACCTTTGGGCCTGGCATAGCCCCAACTCGTCCAACGATTACTTGTACCATTGTTATGAGCACGCTTTGATGGGTTCATTTCTGAAAATTGAATGCTTGTAAAAAGAGACCATAGCTAACTATTTTCCTAAAAATCACAGCAAATTTACAAAAATGAATCAATTGATATTTTTTCACCATCTACGAAAACATTTATGCAATGTACGCGATTATTTTTAAGAAAATATTTTTAAAATTACCCATTTTTTGCGAAACGATCCGATGGATTTTTTTTTTTTCTTTGACAATTTTCTACTTCGGATAATTTTTTCCACAGAAAAGCCACTCACCAAACGGGCTAACTCATAGAGCCACTACTGGCAAAAGAAAAACAAGAAGAAGAAGGGCTTCATCTTAGCCAACGGCAAATCGACACGTTATTCGCCTGACCTGGCGACGAGGCGGAGGTTCTCGACGTCCGGCCCGTAGACGGAGGTCCGGCGGGTGAGGCGGAGCTCGGCGGTCAACGCCGTTCCCGACGGGTCGATGGCGGCTGACCGGACCTTGTATCCGTACCCGACGACGACGGGGGGCGTCGTCCCCCCGCCTCCTCCGCCCGACGCGCCGGCCTCCGACGGACGCGACAGCAGGAGGCACAGGATCAACGGGAAGAGAGAGGGAGGAGGAGGAGGAGGCGGCGGCGGCGGCGGCCTCCTCCGTTGCTCCCCATATCTTCTTGGTGGGGATCAGAAGAAGAGCACGAGCTTTTGAGAGAGAGAGAGAGAGAGAGAAAGACAGAGAGTGTGGGATGCGCTTCGGCTCGATCAGCAGACGTCTCATCTTTCCATCGCCATTCGCTTCCCACAACAGCCAGGTCCTCGTCAGAAGGGGGGCACAGCAACGAAGACGACAAGAAAAAATCATTTGTTTCGCGAGGCTCCCATGTGCATGTCGACACCACAAAAGGAAAAACAAATTGAAAAAAGCACGTGGAAGAAACTCGACCACGTGCTCGCTTGCCCATTTGAGGAAGACCTCGTGATGCACGGGGATCATCTGGTCACGGATCCGTCGGACGGGGTGGATCGGATCGAGAATGGATCGGCCCAAATTGATCAACTTAATCCGTTTTGATCTATTCAAATCTAATAATACATGCCCGATCTAATTTATATTCGATTGATTCATATTGGTAAAATACTTCGATATTCCCAATCTAGGGAAAATAGTTGAGATCGCGGAGCGAGCGAGCATGGGAAAAAAAGTGAAGGTGGGAAAGAGTGAAGAAAGGATCAAGCAGTGAGTTGGATTTAAGTAAAGTTGTGAATTCATTTAAGACCTACATTGTTTCCATTCTAAACTCATAACGTATATAACACATGAACCAATCAAATGTGAGTTAAGAAATAACCTATTTTAACAAGTTCAGTAACTGATGAGTGAAACCGGCAAAAATATTATTTTCATGTTGCCCTCGCCACCATCGTCGGATCTAATGAGAGCGACCCTAGTAGTGGGACTCAGCAGACGTCTGATCTTTCCACCACCATTCGCATTCGCATCGCAACAGCCAGATCCTCGTTAGAAGGAAGGAGCAAAGCAGCGAAGACGACAAAGAATATATTAGTGTTCTTTTCGTGGGGTGGGGTGGGGGTTGTTGGGGGAAAGGGTTTTGGGGGGCCCACGAGGCTTAGGAAAATTCATTTGGTCGTAAGGCCTCTCATGTGCTTGTTGACCCCATAAAAAAAAATACGTGGAAGAAACTCGACCCTGCGCGTGCTCACCCATTTGATGTGCGGGGATCATCCGGTCTCTGCGTATCCGTGTGTGATTGGCAGATCCGTCGAACGGATGGATCGGGTCAATAATGAACCCGCGAGGCTTAGGAAAATTCATTTGTTCGTAAGGCCTCTCATGTGCTTGTCGATCCCACAAAAAAAAAATAAAAATAAAAAAACACGTGGGAGAAACTCGACCCCGTGCGTGCTTACCCATTTGATGTGCGGGGATCATCCAGTCTCTGCGTATCCGTGTGTGTTTGGCAGATCCGTCGAACGGATGGATCGGGTCAATAATGAACCCGCGAGGCTTAGGAAAATTCATTTGTTCGTAAGGCCTCTCATGTGCTTGTCGATCCCACAAAAAAAAAATAAAAATAAAAAACACGTGGGAGAAACTCGACCCCGCGCATGCTTACCTATTTGATGTGCGGGGATCATCCTGTCTCTGCATATCCGTATGTGATTGGCAGATCCGTCGAACAGATGGATCGGGTCAATAATGAACCCGCGAGGCTTAGGAAAATTCATTTGTTCGTAAGGCCTCTCATGTGCTTGTCGACCCCACAAAACTAAAAAATAAAAAACACATGGAAGAAACTCGACCCCGCGCGTGCTTACCCATTTGATGTGCGAGGATCATCCAGTCTCTGCGTATCCGTGTGTGATTGGCAGATCTGTTGAACGAATGGATCAAGTCAACAATGAATCGATTCATTTAGCCCGTCTTGATCCGTTTCCATATAATACAAATCAGCAACGCAAACCCAACCCAATCTATACCCAACATTATCCATATTTAGTAAAACACTTGCATATTTACCCAATAGATAATCTTTTAATCCACTGATTTTGGTAAATATTGAGTAATGTTGATAGGAAAAAGTCATAGCGGTGGCCGGGGGGTGTGTATGCAAATTGTGAACCAATTTAAGATCCATATTATTTTGGATTTTATTATTCTAAACTTATTTACTGAATATAACTAACACTTATAACACCTTAACCGATCAAATATGAGTTAAGAGATAGGTTTATTACGACCCATATTAACAGGTTTAGTGATCGATGAGTGAAACCGATGAAAATGTCATTTCATGTTGTCTTCGAAATGAAGATTTACGAATTTCTAGTTTCCTTCTTAGTTTTTCTTTCGGGATAATTGCAATTCACCCATTGATATTTTTGAGTTCTGTAATGTTTCACAAACGAGCAAATGATCATACATTGTAGGTCATGCGCTGCGAAACTTCTTGTTATGGTGACTTCAACAAAATTCTTAGCAAAAGTAGAGATTACGTGTTAAAAGTATTGTTTTTTTTTATATCTAGATTTAATTAGAAAAAATGACGCCAGAATGATCAATCACTAATTTTGTTTTTATTCTTCTTTACAAAAAAACTCTGGAATTTTGAGATATTTTATGAATTTCATGGCAAGCACTATCTTTTAAAACGATGAAAGGTTAACGATGCATTATTTTTTAATGCCTTTACGGAACATCATGTGATGTATTCTATGTAGCAAGTACGTAAGAACGTGTTCGACCCAAAAAAAAAAATACGCAACACCGTGGAAGAAGAAATCGTTTGAAAGCCATGTACTTTTTTTCTTGAGATCTAACACGGTGGGTCCCACACAATATTTATGAAAGGCAAAATTTCAAATAAAGGCCCAAGATCCGTTATTTTCCAAATAAGGCGTAAAAGAAATTTTGTATCCAATAAGGACCAACTGGCCTAGTTAAACTCAAATAAGGACTTGAAGTGACCATAAGAGTTTCAAATAAGGGCTTGATTTCGGGCAACCGATATGACGACAAAATATTACTAAGTGAAATGCCATCTTGTAACCAATTAGGTCAAGGGCATTTTCGTCTAAAAATAATTTTAATTTTAAATAATTTAATTTTTTTTTTTTCCTTTCCTTTCTTTTTTTTTTTCCTTTTCTTTCTTTTATTTTTTCCTTTTTTGATATTCTCTTTGTTTTTGCGATGGTTGGGCTAGCCTTTGGTGAAGCTTGGGAAAAAGGCGAGGGCCACCTTCCCAAATTTGGGCAAGGTTGACCTCACGCATCTAGGTGAGGCGACCCCCCCTGTGTGAAGCCACCCTCGAAAGCCATAGGCGGGCCTCATCAAGCCACTCATTGCCCAAGCGAGGTCCTATATTTGGCTTTGAGGGCGGCCTCGACTGGGCAAAGGTTGCCTCTAGGGGTATACAATCGGATCGGGTTTATTTGAAAACCGGACTAGCCTACCCGAAAAAGCAGGTTGGGGAATCGATTCCCGTTTGAGCTGGTTCGGAAACAGATTCCATTTTTTGGGAACCGGTTAGAGTTGGTCCGATTTTCCCAAGTGAAAATCCACCCGAACCGGTTTTTAGAGCCGATTTTATAAGGAGGTCCACTTGCAATTTTATATAGCTAGAATTCAAAGCATTATATCACGAATGATGAGGAAAGTGATCATTATTTGCGGATAGTCTAACTCAAGGGCTTGTAAGCATTATAGGGAGCAATTTCCTTTTTCTTAAAATTTTTGTTCTATAACGAAGAAACTGCATATCCAATTGGAACCTATGCTGTTTTATCATGTCCATTAAATTATTGAGACTAAGATAATCTGCTTTTGTATAAATACTTTAAGATTGTTTGCACAATCAAATTTATAACCTTTGATTTGAGTTATAAGTTTTCCTATTTACTAATTGGAAAAAATGAAACCAAAAAAAGGAAAAAAAAAACAGGTTCTTGGGTAGACCATGGAACCGGATCGAAAAAACATGATAGGTTTCAAAACAAGATCCAGGACAAAATGAGATAGGTTCCAAATTTCAAAAACTAGGAACCAATTATAACATGGTCGGTTTCAAGTTTCATGTCCTGAACCGACCCACCTTGAAACTGATCATCCCTAGTTGCCTTGTCGGTGAGTGGGCGAGAACCTCCCTCTTTGTCAAGCGAGGGTGGCCTCACCTAGATTTGGCAAGGGGTGGCTCACCCATGGTTGGCGGTGGGTGGCCTCGCCTATTGCCCATGAGCCCTAGCCCTTCCTGGCCAGCCACTGGCGAAGAACAAAGAGAAACCATAAAAAGAAAAAAGAAGAAAGAAAAGAAAAGAAAAGAAACGAAAAGAATTCAAAAAAAGTTAGAAGACGTAAATGCCCTCACCATTTAGAAAGTTAGGCCCTTCTTTGAAAAAGAAATAGCTACTTCATACTCTTATTTGACATAAAATCCACTTCGGATCCTTTTTTGAGAAAATGATAGTACTTCATGTCCTTATTTGACATAAAGTCTACTTTATGCTCTTATTTGAGAAAATGAAGGCACTTCAAGCGTTTATTTGGAATTTTCCCTTTATGAAATATGGCAATCAATTGATAGGCCACTAGAGCAATCCCTCTTAAGTTGGGATGTGCAAAATGTTGAGGGACGAACCTTCTCTTAGTTCCGTTTGTCTCATGAAATATTTTTAAAAATTATTGATTGCATTATTTGAAATAATTAGTCAATAAAAATAATTTTATTATCAATAATAATTTGTAATTAGAAATTTTTTTGAACGGCAAAAATATTTTTCATTTTTGTAAGAAATACAAGCTAATCATTTTTGTGAATATATTTGCCAAGCTATTTCGCTTTTTGCAAAACAGGCACAACTTAAGTATAGAATCCAAACAATAACGGAATTTCACCCTTAAACAAAAGATATTAGACACCCTTTAAATGAGATTGCAAATTTTTGCAAACCGACTAGAATTTTCTTGCGCCCGAATTTAAGCAAGCCCGAAGCTCGACTCAAGCGAACAAAGCTCGGCCTAACTTTGATCTTTCTCATCTACACTTTCTTGTTCATTATACGACGATTACGGGCACCCCAAAGGAGAATGATTGAATCCTCTCTCCGGCCACTTGCCCAAAATCTTTTAGTGCTCCTTCCACCCATGGTGCGAGTGGCAACCCCAACACAACCAGACCTTCCACTCTTCTTCGCTTGCCTTCTCTTTCCTCTCCGTAAAGTTTCGGACCGTTCCCAAAATTGAAAACCAAGGACCGCCTAGTTAGCCTTAGGATTAGGGATCGCACCGGACCGGTCCGATCCAATAGAACCGTTACTTATGATTTAATTCACATTTTACTAATTTTTTTAGAAATAAAAAATATAAAAAAAGTATATATATAGTTGGTCTTGTTCCCCTTGAAATCGGGAACCGACCACCCAGACTCGATTCCATTTTTAGGAATCGAATCGAACCGACATTTTCGGGAACCGGACCAAATTGGCGGGTTTGTACGGGCAGTTTCAAGTTGGGCCACTAGAGCAATCCCTCTTAAGTTGGGATGTGCAAAATGTTGAGGGACGAACCTTCTCTTAGTTCCGTTTGTCTCATGAAATATTTTTAAAAATTATTGATTGCATTATTTGAAATAATTAGTCAATAAAAATAATTTTATTATCAATAATAATTTGTAATTAGAAATTTTTATGAATGGCGAAAATATTTTTCATTTTTATAAGAGATACAAGCTAATCATTTTTGTGAATATATTGGCCAAGCTATTTCGTTTTTTAAAAAACAGGCACACCTTAAGTATAGAATCCGTCAACAATAACGGAATTTCACCCTTAAACAAAAGATATTAGGCACCCTTTAAATGAGATCGCAAATTTTTGCAGACCGACCTGAATTATCTTGCGCCCGAATTTAAGCAAGCCCAAGCTCGACTCAAGCGAACAAAGCTCGGCCTAACTTTGATCTTTCTCATCTACACTTTCTTGTTCATTATACGACGATTATGGGGCACCCCAAAGGAGAATGATTGATTCCTCTCGTCGGCCACTTGCCCAAAATCTTTTAGTGCTCCTTCCACCCATGGTGCGAGTGGCAACCCCAACACAACCAGACCTTCCACTCTTCTTCGCTTGCCTTCTCTTTCCTCTCCGTAAAGTTTCGGACCCGGTTCCCAAAATTGAAAACCAAGGACCGCCTAGTTAGTCCTAGGACCGAGGGATCGCACCGGACCGGTCCGATTCAATAGAACCGGTTACTTATGATTTAATTCACATTTTACTAATTTTTTAGAAATAAAAATATAAAAAAGTATATATATAGTTGGTCTTGTTCCCCTTGAAATCGGGGCCGGACCACCCAGACTCGATTCCACTTTTAGGAATCGGAAATCGATCGACATTTTGGGAACCGGACCAAATTGGCCGGTTTGGTACGGGCAGTTTCAAGTTGGGCCACTAGAGCAATCCCTCTCAAGTTGGGATGTGCAAAATGTTGAGGGACGAACCTTCTCTTAGTTCCGTTTGTCTCATGAAATATTATTTAAAAATTATCGATTGCATTATTTGAAATAATTAGTCAATAAAAATAACTTTATTATCAATAATAATTTGTAATTAGAAATTTTTATGAATGGCGAAAAATATTTTTATTTTTATAAGAGATACAAGCTTATCATTTTTGTGAATATATTTGCCAAGCTATTTCGTTTTTTTGCAAAACAGGCACACCTTAAGTATAGAATCCGTCAACAATAACGGAATTTCACCCTTAAACAAAAAATATTAGGCACCCTTTAAATGAGATCGCAAATTTTTGCAGATCGACCTGAATTATCTTGCGCCCGAATTTAAGCAAGCCCGAAGCTCGACTCAAGCGAACAAAGCTCGGCCTAACTTTGATCTTTCTCATCTACACTTTCTTGTTCATTATACGACGATTACAAGGCACCCCAAAGGAGAATGATTGAATCGTCTCGTCAGCCACTTGCCCAAAATCTTTTAGTGCTCCTTCCACCCATGGTGCGAGTGGCAACCCCAACACAACCAGACCTTCCACTCTTCTTCGCTTGCCTTCTCTTTCCTGTCCATAAAGTTTCGGACCGGTTCCCAAAATTGAAAACCAAGGACCGGCCTAGTTAGTCCTAGGACCAGGGATCGCACCGGACCGGTCCAATCCAATAGCACCAGTTACTTATGATTTAATTCACATTTTACTAATTTTTTTAGAAATAAAAAAAAATAAAAAAAAGTATGTATATAGTTGGTCTTGTTCCCCCTTGAAATCGGGAACCGGACCACCCCAGACTCGATTCCACTTTTAGGAATCGGAAATCGATCGACATTTTTAGAACCGGACCAAATTGGCCGGTTTGGTGCAGGGCAGTTTCAAGTTGGGCCACTAGAGCAATCCCTCTCAAGTTGGGATGTGCAAAATGTTGAGGGACGAACCTTCTCTTAGTTCCGTTTGTCTCATGAAATATTATTTAAAAAATTATCGATTGCATTATTTGAAATAATTAGTCAATAAAAATAACTTTATTATCAATAATAATTTGTAATTAGAAATTTTTATGAATGGCGAAAATATTTTTCATTTTTATAAGAGATACAAGCTTATCATTTTTGTGAATATATTTGCCAAGCTATTTAGTTTTTTTGCAAAACAGGCACACCTTAAGTATAGAATCGATCAACAATAACGAAATTTCACCCTTAAATAAAAAATATTAGACACGCTTTTAATGAGATCGTAAATTTTTGCAAACCAACCCGAATTTTCTTGCACCGAATTTAAGCAAGCCCGAAGCTCGACTCGAGCAAACAAAGCTCGGCCTAACTTTGATCTTTCTCATCTACACTTTCTTGTTCATTATACGACGATTACAGGGCACCCCAAAGGAGAATGATTGAATCCTCTCGTCGGCCACTTGCCCAAAATCTTTTAGTGCTCCTTCCACCCATGGTGCGAGTGGCAACCCCAACACAACCAGACCTTCCACTCTTCTTCGTTCGCCTTCTCTTTCCTCTCCGTAAAGTTTCGGACCGGTTCCCAAAATTGAAAACCAAGGACCGGCCTAGTTAGTCCTAGGACCAGGGATCGCATCGACCGGTCCGATCCAATAGAACCGGTTACTTATGATTTAATTCACATTTTACTAATTTTTTAGAAATAAAAATATAAAAAAGTATATATATAGTTGGTCTTGTTCCCCTTGAAATCGGGAACCGGACCACCCAGACTCGATTCCACTTTTAGGAATCGGAAATCGATCCGACATTTCGGGGAACCGGACCAAATTGGCCGGTTTGGTACGGGCGTTTTCAAGTTGGACCACTAGAGCAATCCCTCTCAAGTTGGGATGTGCAAAATGTTGAGGGACGAACCTTCTCTTAGTTCCGTTTGTCTCGCGAAAATATTATTTAAAAATTATCGATTGCATTATTTGAAATAATTAGTCAATAAAAATAATTTTATTATCAATAATAATTTGTAATTAGAAATTTTTTTGAACGGCAAAAATATTTTTCATTTTTGTAAGAAATACAAGCTAATCATTTTTGTGAATATATTTGCCAAGCTATTTCGTTTTTCGCAAAACAGACGCACCTTAAGTATAGAATCGATCAACAATAACGAAATTTCACCCTTAAATAAAAAATATTAGACACGCTTTTAATGAGATCGTAAATTTTTGCAAACCAACCCGAATTTTCTTGCACCGAATTTAAGCAAGCCCGAAGCTCGACTCGAGCAAACAAAGCTCGGCCTAACTTTGATCTTTCTCATCTACACTTTCTTGTTCATTATACGATGATTACAGGGCACTCCAAAGGAGAATGATTGAATCCACTTGTCGGCCACTTGCCCAAAATCTTTTAGTGCTCCTTCCACCCATGGTGCGAGTGGCAACCCCAACACAACCAGACCTTCCACTCTTCTTTGTTTGCCTTCTCTTTCCTCTCCGTAAAGTTTCGGACCCAGTTCCCAAAATTGAAAACCAAGGACCAGCCTAGTTAGTCCTAGGACCGTGGATCGCATCGGACCGGTCCGATTCAATAGAACCGGTTTACTTATGATTTAATTCACATTTTACTAATTTTTTTAGAAATAAAAAATAAAAAATATATATATAGTTGGTCTTGTTCCCCTTGAAATCGGGAACCGGACCACTGGACTCTGATTCCACTTTTAGGAATCGAATCAGACTGACATTTCTAAATCGGACCAAATTGGCCGGTTTGGTACGGGCAGTCGAGTTGGACCACTAGAGCAATCCCTCTCAAGTTGGGATGTGCAAAATGTTGAGGGACGAACCTTCTCTTAGTTCCGTTTGTCTCATGAAATATTATTTAAAAATTATCGATTGCATTATTTGAAATAATTAGTCAATAAAAATAACTTTATTATCAATAATAATTTGTAATTAGAAATTTTTATGAATGGCGAAAATATTTTTCATTTTTATAAGAGATACAAGCTTATCATTTTTGTGAATATATTTGCCAAGCTATTTCGTTTTTTTGCAAAACAGGCACACCTTAAGTATAGAATCCGTCAACAATAACGGAATTTCACCCTTAAACAAAAATATTAGGCACCCTTTAAATGAGATCGTGAATTTTTGCGAACCGACCCAAATTTTCTTGCGCCGAATTTAAGCAAGCCCGAAGCTCGACTCAAGCGAACAAAGCTCGGCCTAACTTTGATCTTTCTCATCTACACTTTCTTGTTCATTATCTCGACGATTACGAGACACCCCAAAGTAGAATGATCGAATCGTCTCGTCCAGCCACTTGCCCAAAATCTTTTAGTGCTCCTTCCACCCATGGTGCGAGTGGCAACCCCAACACAACCAGACTTTCCACTCTTCTTTGTTTGCCTTCTCTTTCCTCTCCGTAAAGTTTCGAACCAGTTCCCAAAATTGAAAACCAAGGACCAGCCTAGTTAGTCCTAGGACTAGGGATCGCACCGGACCGGTCCGATCCAATAGAACCGGTTACTTAGGATTTAATTCACATTTTATTAATTTTTTAGATATAAAAAAAAAAAAAATATATATAGTTGGTCTTGTTCCTCCTTGAAATCGAACTGTACCACCCGGACCACTGATTCCACTTTTAGGAATCGGGAATCAGACCGACATTTCGGGGAACCGGACCAAATCGGCCGGTTCGGTACGGGCAGTTTCCAAGTTGGGCAGTCCGTTTTGCACACCCCTAAGGAATTTGCTTAGCCAAAATGCCTATGAAGAAATAAAGCATTATCTTTACCATCCACTGATTTTGGTAAAACACCAAGGCCCATGTTGATAGAGATAAGGAGAGAGAGAGAGAGTAGGGTGTGGGAGCTGAACAGGAAATAACAGAGGATGAGGGAACAGAACTCTGTTGATTCGTGGCCAGAATGGAGAAGAAACGGGCAAAAAAGGAAAAAGAACGGGAGACAGGAAAGAGAAGTTGCCCATAGTGAAGTGAAGGGGGAGAGATTGAGAACAAAAAAGGAAAAACAAAGAGTGAGAAAGAGAGAAAAAATTCTTGAGAAAGCTTTGAGGACCAATTCGATCCGTTGCTCTGATGCCTCCCCACCCGCATCGGCCTTCCCGGGTGAAGGCGAGCAACTCGAGTTCGAAGTCTCGTGTTTCGTGGGGTTTATGATGTGAGCCTCCTACCCGTTCCTTGATCTTTTGCCGGTACACTCACCATCGAGAAAGTTACGTGCTTTTTTTCGAGCGAGCCTTATACTAAATTAGGCATTTTTCCATATGGTTAAGATTTGTTATTTTCTGCATAGGGTTAAAAAAAACAGAAAGAGGAATAAATGTGGGTTTTCTCCAACATTGTTTACTCGCGCGGAGTTTAATCATTCAAGATGAACTTAGGCGCCTCTCATACTTCATGATAGGATTAGCTTAGTTTGTTTTACTAGTTTTGTTGTGATCTCAATTAGAATATATTTCTTATCACATTGTCTACAAGGCTTATACTAATTTTGCCCGATATAGCCCGTGTTAATTTTTACATTGCTTCAATTTTTATTGCACTTGCCCTTATGCTTGACCATATAAATTTGCATGTTAAGGAAATAAAATCAATCAAGATTGCATATCCAAAGGTTTTCCTTAAAAGAGAAAAAGGTACGAATCCATACGTGTTAATTTAATCTAGCGTAGCCAAGTTCCCCCAGACTCAATTATTTGATCCACAGAGATAAAAGCGATCTCTCGTACTCCATCAAGCTCTCTCGCCCCTTCTTTAACTTTCTGGCCAGGTCCACTCTTCTAGAGTTTTGTCGTCATGTGTTTCTCACCAAACATGCACCATGTGGCCCCATGGCACCATATGGCATATCCTATCTGTCGAATTATTTGCTGTTTTGTTGTATGAATGCAATACCGTATGATCTTTAATTTGTTTACCCAATTTAAATGGGACGGCAAGCAGCAATTGCTGACAAATGGACGTCATTCTCTTGTCGATATCTCCGTCTCTATTCATTTTTGTCACTCTTGCCCGTGTCTTAGGAGCAAATATTGATATCACTCGAATAATATAAGTCTAGTTCACATTCACCATCGGATTCGACAGGTTTCATGCAGGGCCCACCTCATCTGACAATGCGTGCGGGTCGAACTCTCACGAACCCGATGTGATTAAGATTATTTTCTTCTTTAAGATAGATTGGGATAGCTAAAAACAATGGGTGTACCTAATCATTATGGAGTAATGTATATTGCTTGGGCCCTTATGCATGCTGCCCTTATAGACTTACATCTAAAAAAATCGAAAACAGACTTGGTTAGAATAAGTCAATGCTTGCAACTTTCACTCGAATTAATTAAACAAAAAGTAAGAAATAACCGATCTTCATATTTACGCAATTCGATTGATGGTGACCTACTATCTTGAGAAGAAAGACTTCACTAGAAATATGTGACATGGCATGATAACATGTTACAAGGCAAGTGAAATCACTCTAATGCTCTTAATGTTGTGGTGTTGGGGAGTTGTTTCGACACCTTATATGCATATACTACTACCATCTATCGCCACTAGTTTGTCCGGAAACTTTCACAAAGACAATTTTTGATAGCATAAATACGGTCGTGTGATCAAATTTCGAGAGGCCTTTAACGCATCTTGGTTCATGTTATAAAACGGGGTTGGATGGTCAGTGTGGGCCATTATTTTGATTGTGACCTGTGATGGATAAACCCTGTGATCCTCTCTCCCCTCCATCAAGAACGTCGAAAAGAGTAGGGGTGAGCATGATAGACCGCCTGAATTGGGACCGGACCGGCTAGTTTGGTCCGGGTTACCGAAAGATTTAGTCCGGTTCCTGCTCTTAAAAGTGGAACCGGTTTCCGGGCGGTCCGATTCCTGATTCTTAGGTGGGAATCGGACCAGACCGGACCGATAAATATATATTTACTTTTCAAATTTTTTGAAGGAAAAAAAAAGCCTAATCTATTTCCTCTTGCCTTTACCAATTTTTTTAAGGATTGGCTCCATTGGTTCCATTGGAAAATGGAATTGGTTCTATTGGAATGTGATTGGTTCCATTTGAAAATAGAAAAATAAATACATTTATTTATTTAAAATAGAAAGCCTAATTTAAAAGTATGTGATCGGTTCCATTAGAATTGGATTGGACCATTGGTCCGGTCCGGTCCATGGTTTTAGGACTAGCTGGTCTGGTCCTCCGTCCTAGAAAACGGGAACCGGTCCTCCTGGTCCGGTTTTCGGTTCTTGGATGGGACCGGACCGGATCGGGAATCGCCCACCCCTAGAAAAGAGGAGAAGGAGAGGAAAAATTTAGTCATGGATTCGCGCAGCTCTAGCTGTATCGATTTATCCCAGGACGGCGATTTGTTAACATAGGTAAATGTGATTTGGGTTCGAAGTGTAGGTATTCTAAATTCTATACACGGGTCTTAGATATTTGATTTTCTTACACGAGGTAGCAGAGCTCGCATACGTAGATTTATAATCCTAATTGGTGCATATACTGGATGGGAACTAGGGGGTAGTACTCGGATTTAGGTTATAAGGACAGAAAATCACGGTTCGGAATTAGACTAGCGTTCATTATTCCGTGCAATCGATTGAGGGTTTTGTTTCCCATAGGATGAAGAATGCACCGCGACCATGTCGTGCTGCGATTCAATCTGTGCATAGAGAATTTCATACATGAAGTTTCGGCTGAAGTCGAGTATGGTGTATGGACAGAAATCCAAGCTTCGAAATCAGAACTTCTCTGGCTATTTTCATGGAAAATGAGTCGAGGGCTTTCGTTCGCCATGCCATTGTGCTTCACCGATAGAAATTCATATCATGACGTGCACTGTGTATTCTGAATTCGGGAATGGAATTGTTCGGACACTTTACCTCCCGACAGAGTTTGGCAAACTTCAAATTGGATGTCAATTTCTTAGTACATGTCTAAACTGAATTCATAATCGTGTTAACCAATCTGTTTACAGTCGATACGAAGCCTCAATTGCACAACTAGATTGTTCCTGGCACTTGAATCGAGTTTTGTGTTCTCAGTTCTAGGGCCTATGATTTCCATCAAGCTGTGAGGGGTGGATGTTTTCGATTTCCCGCGTTGCAATCGAGGCAAGTTACCGGCGAGGGGGGAGTCCGTCGAATGTCCACCACGGGGGCGGCTGCGGCATCGGCACACGGCGAGGAGAGGTGGAGGGAGCAGGAGTCCGACGGTTGAGGATGAAGATGCGCGGCTGGGGCTTTCTTTTTCTCTTAACGTAAATTATTTTCTTTCGATTGTAAAATCATTTCTTTTATTTATAAAAAAAAAATTGGGGCCTTTTAGGGTCACTCGACCAAGCAACAACACCGTTTTCTTCACCAAAAATGGCGTCATTTTGTGTAATTTCGGTCCATGTCACATACATGTTAAATGGCCGGTGATGATTGGACTATTAAACGCAATTTAGACAAAACGACATTGCATTATCCCTTAAAGGTTTAATAGTAAATTTGTTCAATTGAAATGTTTAAATTTCAATTCAATTTTGTACAATAAGCTATAATTGATTGTGCAATTTGCCCCCCAAGATTTGGTGTTACGACATTTAAGGCCATTTTCATTTTCATTTTAGGTTCCGTTTCTTTCGAAAAAAATGCATGATTTAGAGAACATTTTCCTAAAAATAATCAATTGTATTCTCGGGAATGATTACTTGACGCTAGTAATGTACGTTTAAGTATTTATTTTTAAGGATGAAAATACTTTCTTGGACAACAGCAATTTAAATTCACTTTTTTCGATCTATTTTCAACTCTTTCCAAAATTCGGCTCCAAACACCACAATCTTTTTAGCCGATTTTATGTTTATTTACTAGTTTCGATTTTTCTAGAAATGGATATTATTTTGTTACTCCAAAACTGGTCTTTAAATATCCTCTCGCCATGTAGCTTTTCTCTATCTGGGTATATTTATTTCGAGGAAAATTCGAGATTCAAAAAATGTTCTCTAGAAAAATGATTGGCTATATAGCTTATAAAAATTAGTCGACCGAAAATATTTTCATTATCGATAACAACTCATACCCGATTAATTTCGTGAGTGATGGGAATATTTTTCACTCATTTATTTTTATAAGCTGTATAATCAATTAATTTTCGAAAATTATTTTCCAAATCTTGAATTTTTAGTGGTAGTTTCTTCTCAAAACCCCTACTTGTACTTGCCCATCAAACCCAAGCGGTCTTCTTCAGCATTTTCCATCTCCAGTCTCCCTCCCCGGTGCTTTTTCTCCTCTGAAACCGGAGCTCCCCTGTTCTGCATTCTTCGGCTGCGCCATGCGAAAGGGTTTCGATGCAGACGCTCGGCTCGCCCGTCTCATCAAGAGATTAGGCGACCTCTGGTCCGACGATTACGTCGTCGTGATAGACGGAGCAGTACCCGCCGAGAAGCTGTACGAATGTCGGCGTACCCTGTTCGGGCAGCTCCACGCGAACCCCAGCATCGATCTCGAAGCGTTCCAGCGCACCATGAGAAGGGCGTGGCGGAACGAGAACGTGACGTTCGATGTGTTTTACGATGGAGTTTTCGGGTTTACCCTCGAGTCCGAAGCGGAAAAGGATCGAATACTAAACGGCGGGCCTTGGTCTTTCGCCGACCATCTTGTATTGCTCGAACCATGGGAGCCCGACACTCCTCCTCAGTGTTATGAATTTACTTCTTGTACGTTTTGGGTTCAGATCCATGGTCTTCCGCGCGAATGGGTTTCGGAGGAAAATGTTCGTAGAGTGGCGAGTGAAGTAGGAACCGTTTTAGAGGTGAAGGTGGAAGTGAAGGGACCGGCCTTGTGTAATGTCCAGAGGGCGAGGATCAGGATGAACTTGGCGGATCCTCTGAGATCGGGGATTATGGTTGCCACTCGTGGAGGAAGAAAGCTCCGGTTGGATTTTAAGTACGAAAGATTGCCTCGCTTCTGTGGTTCTTGTGGCAGAATTGGGCACTATGCGAAGCATTGTGAGGAGGTGCCTTTTGATGAAGCAGGATTGGATGCTGAGAGCGAGAGCGAGAGCTGTTTCGGGCAATGGCTGAGAGCGGAAGTTGGCGAGTTCAGTCCGGCTTGGAGAATCTTCTACGGTGGGAAGTTGGAAGAAGAGGAGGGGACAGAAGAGACGGATCCCGGAAATGCCAGACTGTCAGAAGGCGAATTGCAGCATTAGAAAGCAGAGATTCCGGCCCAATCTGATTGCCATTTGGAAAATAAGGAAGAGGGACCAGAAACCTTAGCAATGGAAAAGGGAAAGAAGGTTGTTCCAGGGAAGAGAAGTCTCTGATACTGAATGCGGTTATCTTTATGCTCATTAGGTCCAGCAATAGCGGAAAAGGATCAGCAAACATCTTTTCAGGCCTGTAGCGGAAGGAATTCAGAAGGAGAAGACGAAGAAGGTCATCAACATGAGTGTGAGAGACTTCATACGTCTTATCTTCTATTCTGATCGCAATCAGATCCCAAAGGGGAAAACAGAGATGACAGAACGTAGTTTTCTTTGGGTAGATTGGGTTTGGTTTGGTTTGGTTTTGTTTTGCTTTCAACACGGAGGAAACTCGTGCCCGTGCCCGTTTACCAGATCGGAGAAACCTCGTGAAGTGCAAGGATCGTCCTGTTTTCGCATATTTGCGTGAGATCGGGAGAGGTGTGAAGTGTGATCGATGAGTGAAACCGACGCAAGTATCATTTATGTTGTCTGCTAAATGAAGATTTGAATTTTGAATTTTTGCTTCTTGCAATTCACCCTGATTGAGTTTTGCAACGTCAAAAGCGATATTATAAAATGCGTGACGATGTCCTGTAAGTCTCTAACTTGAACGTAGCTAGTTTTTGAGGTAAGAGTGTGATCGATGAAGGAAACGATGAAAGTATCATAAGGCGTCTGCTTATTGAAGATTTACGAATCATGAGTTCTTGCTTCTTGTAACTCACTCCTTGATCATTCGAGTTTTGCAACGTGTGACGTTGTCCTGTTCCTTCTATTGTTGACCATAGCTAGTTTTCTGTACGTGCTCTGAGCACGTGATGTCACGAGACAATTTTGGAAAGAAAAATCTATACGAGAGTAATTACATAAAAGGAAAATATATGGAAAGGGATATAATTTCAAAATAAAGAATTTAAAAATGTCAAAAAGAAAAAGAAAAGAAGCGAAAGAGGAGAAAGTAGGAGGAAATGTGATTCGTCTATTGCAATCATTGGAAGAAAGACATTAGAAGTGTCAAAAGTTGTGTACGGTACTCATTTTAGTGCCAAAATTTTTTTTCGAATTACTTAAGTCATTTTTTTAAAAAAAGATCACTTAAGTGTTAACTTCGATATGGGTCGCCAGAAATCCGACTAGCCATATTTTATTAATTTCTTAATCTTACGTGGCTAGCCAGCATGCCCAGTTAGCATATAACCTCTAAACGACATTGTCTAAAAGTTATAAATAGTGATCATTTGAGTGCCAAATTTTATTTAAAGTGATCATTTCAGTGCCAATCGTTATTAAAAAACGATCACTTCAGTACCGGTCGAATTGTACGACATCGTTTTGGACGTCCACGTGGACTGGATTGTTTTATAAAATATGCCAAGTCATATTAATAATTTTAATTATAAATTCCACGTAATCAATTTGGTCGGAATTAGTACTTAAGTGATTTTTTCTCCGACTTGACACTAAAGTGATCCAAAAAAAAAACTTTTGGTACTAAAGTGAGCGTCATACATAACTTTTGGCATTTCTAGTTTTCTTCTCCCAAATCATTAGATGAAAAATGCAATTGGTCAAGTTGCTAAGTAATCTTTCTCTCAGGTTGGGTTGTGCAAAACGTGAAGGGACGAGTAGTCTCTAGAAATATATATGGTCAAACTTCTTTAGACGTTCCATGATTAAACAAACATCGAGCTGATTCGCTTGGTGATAGATGGATCTCCTCGTATTTCATGAGATCACGAGTTCAATTTACTTTGTGAGAGAATGCTTGCACTGCTTGTTCTGTGTTGTTTATGTTGTGGTATATCGAGAGCTTTCTTAACTACTCGCAATTTGATGAGACTACCATGAAGGACTCTCACACATTGGGCTTTTGGGTTTGCAATGATACAAAGTAACTATGACTCTGTTGACACCCAAAATTAATTAGGGATTTCGTTGTGAGGATATATAAAATGACGTCACCTGTATCAAAATGATAGCTGGTAGGTACGGACAGTCATAAGTGGGAAATTTGAAATTCAGATAGAGGAGAATAAAAAATGCTGAAGGTAGTTTCATTGAGGATATCGACAAGATAAGGAATACCAAGCTATGAAGGCCTTTGCAAGACTTTCCAATCGAAGATTCGATGAAGGCCTGTACATGACTTCCAAGTGCTAAAAAGTGCTTCTCATCGATGAAATCAATGAAAAGGGGTGGTGAATGTTAAGTTAGAAAAGCTCGATGAAGGTCCTTATCTCTGCTGAATAAATGCCAGACAAAGAAAAGCTATTAAAGATTCGATGAAAGCCTTTGCTCCAGAAAAAACAGATGTTCAAGTGCTAAAAGTGCTTCTCATCGATTAAATCGATGAAAAGGGTGATGGATGTTAAGTCAGAAAGCCTCGACGAAGGTACTCATTTCCACTGGACAGGTGTCAAGCGGAGAAAAGACTCGATCATGGTTATCATCCTGAAAGATAGGTATCAAATGGAGGAAAGGTTCGATAACGGTTATCATCCCGAAAGACAGGTGTCAAGCGGAGGAAAGGTTCGATAACGGTTATTATCCCGAAAGACAGGTGTCAAGCGGAGGAAAGACTCGATCACGGTTATCATCCCGAAAGACAGGTGTCAAACGGAGGAAAGGTTCAATGACGGTTATCATATCGAAAGACAGGTGTCAAACGAAGGAAAGGTTTGATGACGGTTATCATCCCGAAAGACAGGTGTCAAGCGGAGGAAAAGTTCGATGACGGTTATCATTCCAAGAGACAGATGTCAAGCGGAAGAGAGGTTCGATGATGGTCATCATCCCATGACAGGTGTTAAGCGGAGAAAAGTTTGATGACGGTTGTTGTCTTAAAGAACTAATGGGCTCGATGACGGTTGTCGTTTTTAGAGACTAAATGGGCTCAAAAGCGGTTATTATTTCATACAGAAAATAAGATCGATAACAGTTGATAAACAGGTGTCATTACATGAACGGTAAAGATGAAATCAACGGTAGAGGCCGGATAAAATACCAAGAACGGTTACCACACATGAACAAAACAAATGTTGTCTTTTATCTTTACTTCCTAGTTTCGCACTTTCAGCTTTCATAGTTATAGTCTTTATTCTCCAATTTCGCACGTTTCAGTTTCTTTAGCTGTAGTTGCTTAGATCTTTGTAAAGTTTGGACGCCACCAGCAATTGGACAGATTCATCTAGATCTTCTGTGAAAATCAAGTTCCTTATTTATGCATGGATTGCTTCTGTCCGGAATTAGATCTAGAACTCAGTCTCCTTTCATTAAAGGCCAAGAACGACTTTCGATGAATTATATTTCGTTGTAAAGGAAATTTTTGCGACGAAACAAACTCATACCGAATATTTCGTAGCATGTGTGAGACCTTTACACTACCTCTAAAAGGGATCACTAGCTCTTGTCACCCATTTTCTAATGTAATAAGCAAATCGACATTGAATTATGTGGGCTAGGTCTATTAAGTTTTGTCGTCAAACGTTTACCACGAGAATAACCCGCCATTGCACCATATGACCTATCCAATTTGTCTAGTTATTTGTTGTTTGTTGCATGAATAAAATAGCATCTGATGTTTGATTTGTTTACCCAATTTAAAATGGAACGACAAGCAGCAATTGCTGACAAATGGACGTCATTCTCTTGTAGTTGTCTATCTTTATTCATTTGTGCCACATTCTTGCCCTTGTCTAAGGAACAGGTATCTAGTGCATTCAAATGATATAAGTCCAGCATAAATCAGACGCATCTAAGATTGTTTTCTTATTTAATATAGGTTGGAATAGTTAAAAACAATGAGTGTGCCTACCTTTTTGTAGGCAAATTTTCGTAAGTCATTGCTCATACGGTGCAATAAACCTCGGAAAATTTTAAAATTTACTTCTTATAATATAATATTAATATCACGAAAAACCATAAACTGATACATTTATAATAAATTTACTTCAAACTAATTCTTTAACCACCAAAAATCCCAAATTAGTACACCTATAACAAGTTTACCCTCCTTTAGTTTTTGTTAAATTTTTTGTCAAATTACTAAGTTGGATGACACATGATAGTTGACAAGTGTACCAGATTGGGGTTTTACCTTCCGTTTGTCACATGTATCCTAATTTGTTATTTTTCGTGGTAATTTAACAAAATTAACAAAGAGTGAATTTGCTACAAATGTACCAGTTTGGGGTTTTTAGTGGGTGGTAAAAAAATTAGTTTGGGGTAAATTTATCATAGGTGTGCTGAATTGTGGTTTTTCGTGATATTAATTCTACAATATATGCAAATTGCAATCCTTATTTTCCGAAATTAGTTTTGAGAACCTATCTGATTCTTTTCCTAATTAACACATTAGTAATCAATTTTGATGTGGCTGTATAGGATCTTGTGATTGTTAATCAAGTACCATTTTCATGAAGGCCTTCAATCCCCATGAGTAGTCATGGCCATGGTTCGGAACCGACCGGTTTCGTTCGTTCGAACCGGTTTCCTTTTCCTTTTTTTTTTCTTTTCTTCCTCCGCCGGCCATAGCCGGAGCCGACGGAGGTCGCCGGCCCGGGCGAGGGCCGCCGCCTGGGGGGGCGAGGTCGGCCTCGCCAGATCGAGCGAGGGCTCGACCTGCGAAAGATCGAAGAGGGCCGACCACCGCAATCCGGGGCCGGCCTCGCGGTGTCGAACCCTTGCGATCCGGGCGAGGCTCGACCTCGCCAATGTCGGGCGAGGCCGACCTCACCTGCAACTAGGCAAGGCTGGCTCGCCTAACGCCGGGCCAAGCCGGCCGCCTAACGCCGGGCGAGGTCGAACCTTCGCCACTGCTCTGGCCGGCCTTTTTTTTTTTGTGAACCGAGCCCGAACAAAGGTTCCGGGGTCCGGTTCAAAATTTCTAGAACCGAACCGGGCCTATAGGGCACGGGCCGGTTCTTACGTTCCAAACCGGGGCCCGGTCAACAAGCCGATTCTAATCGAAATCGCCCCGTGGGCATGACTACCCATGAGGTGATGCGAACAAGGATTGTGCGTCCATTTGGTTAAAAGGGGAAGCAGAAAGGCCTACAAAGAGTTGGAAAGATATGATAAAGGAAAGATAAGTAATATCTAAAGCTCATAGGGAATCTAACAAAAAGGATCGAGCATAGCGGCTTAATAAAATTCATGAGAAAAATACTAAAAAAATCCTAAACCTATTGTAAAGATGTCAATTCAATCCTAAACCTTTCAATTTGGTCAATTTAATCCTAAACCTTTTTTATGATTTGCCAATTTAGATTGAAAAATAACTGACATGAAGGTCATTCGTCCTATGTGACATGGTGAGCACTAACATAAAAGTTTTTGCAATTTTTTAAAATTTTCTAAAATTTTTATTTTTTTTCATTTTCTTTTCTGCTCTTTCCTTTTTAGTTTTTATATTTCTTTTCTTATTTCCCTCTGCCGGTTTGTGGCCTTGGTGGTCGCCGGCAGCGGTCGTCAGCCCTTTAGTAGAAACCAAAGAAAGAAACAAGAAAAAAAATTGGGAAAAATTATTTAAAAATTGCAAAAATCATCTGTATTAGCGCCGGTCGTGCCATATAGGACGGTCTACGTCCATGTTAGCGATTTTTAGCCAAAATTAGCCGGAAGAACGACATTGGTAAATTGTTAAAAGGTTTAGGATCAAATTGGCCAAATTAAAAAGTTTATGATTGAATTGGAATATTTACAATATGTTTAGGACTTTTATGGTAATTATCCATAGAATTCATATATGCAGCCCCATTTAGCGGGATAAGACTTGGTTGTGATTGTTGTTGTTGTTGTTTTAACTAAAGCCCCATTTTAAACTGCAAAGGGTTTGTAATTGTTGAAACCAACTTGTTAGATAAATAAGAGATTATTATTTTCGAAGCGAAAAAAATACACCCTACATCTTGTTTTGGCGTTGAAGGTTTCTTTTTTGAAATTCGGCCCCTAACGCCACAATGTTTTTATCCAATTTAATGGTCATTTTTTTTTTGGTCGGAACAATTTAATGGTGGTTTACTAGGTAAAAATACCTATAGCTTAGCATTTTCAGTCAACCCAAGTTTTTTTTTGGGTAGATTAATTTTGTTTTGACGGGAAATTCAACCGCAGTTATTTGCTAGGTTAAATCCGAATTAAATAGGCCTCACAACAGGTGACTTTTTCTTGTTTTTATACTCCAAACTGAGTAATTAATAGAAAAAAAAATGGACATATCCTAGTGAAAAGTGGATTTAGGTAGTAATTGATATACTGAAATTGTTGGAATTCAATGTCCATGCAACCTGCATTTTCCACGGTCGATTGCGGTGCTAAAAGGCAAGGATGATATACCGAAACTATTTCTTCAAGAGCAGTCAAATGATTGGAGGGTCATAAATTGTTCTATATTTATCGATTACATGTCACTATGAATTGCAACCGTAGAATATTAATCCAATTATAGTTACAAGATAAAAGAAAGGAGATCAAGACTCGTGTAATATTAAGGTTTAGGGAAAAGTATCAAAAAGGTTTTAAACTTACTACATTTATATCAATCCAGTCTTAAACCTTTCAATTGGACCAATTTAGTCTTAAACCTTGTTATATTTGTACAAATTGAGTCCATCCGGCGATTTAGGCCGGAGATTGCGGACGCTGTCTTACGTGGCACGCTTTACATCACATCCAATTCTAATGGGGGAGGAAAAACATCGAAGAAAGAACATATCGACATTCGACTCCGATAACATAACTGCTTCTTTTAAACATGTACAGATTTTATTAGGTAGCAGTAATTCCGTCGACGTGGCCGTGGCCGTTCCTTTAACAAGAAAAGAACCCACATATGTTACGAACCCTACTACACTCTCCCTCCATATAAGCAAACTCGCAAGGGGAAAACTACAGGAAAGCAAAGGCGTAGAAGAAGAAGAAGAACAGCAACAGACATAGAAGCTCAAGCTGGAGGAGAATAAAGAAAGGGGAAGGGGGGAACTTGGAGAGGAGGGAGTTGAAACTGGGGCAGCGGAGGAAAGCCCGGAATTGATGGGATTTGAAAGGGCGGCGCGAATGGCATTTGAGGGAAGGGCGGAGGGAGCAAATACGCCGGAATCGGGGGCGTGAACGGCCAATTCGGAAATGGAAGCAAATCCTTCCTCTCTCCCAAGCCTGAGCGATCGCCATGCACCTTATCGCTGTGATCGTTCTCGGCCCTATTCACCTCGACACTCTCTCTGGCTTTCTTCACCGTGTTCACTTGACCATCATCTCCGGCATTTCGAGCTGTGGCTTTTGTCGCGCCTAGCGGGCTCAGTGGCATCTTCTCCTGCATGCGGCGGCCGTCGATTCCGCGAGTCAGGGCGATCAGAATTAGGAGGATGAGAAGACAAATGATTGCCGGTTTCGCGGGAGTTAGACGAGCCATGGATGAGATTGAGGACAAGATGCTTTCGGGCTTGCTTGTGATTGTGACAATCTTGGTGTTGTACATGGGATTTATAGAGGAATTGCTTGTGTTGAAGTTCGGACACTTCTTGATGGTTGTGCCGAAATTAAATTTGCTTGAGAAGGACTGTCATATTGAAAGCAGCCATGACATAGTTTTCAAGTTCACGGGGAATTTAACGCAGCAATGCATATAGAACTACCAAGTTTGCAAGATGGTATGGTAAAAAATAGTTCGGTGACGGTAAAAGTTCTCAAGTGAGGAACTCACTAAAGTCAAGTACACGTAATGGCTAGACAGAGTCTAGTAATTAAAATGAGCATCCACGCCCTCTAGACATATGATTGGCTTAGTCTCGTAGAACGATTCTAGACAATACTAATTGCTTGATAGGATTTGATCAGAAAGAGAACAAGAAGTACGGGATAATTGTCCAAAAAGTCCTAAACCTATTATACGGTGGCCAATTCAGTCATAAATTTTTTTAATTTTGACTGAAAATTGCTACATGACACGGCCACCAACTCAACGATTTTTGGGCCAAAATTGGCCGGAAGGATTACATTGGCAAATTGTCAAAAGGTTTAGAACTAAGTTGGTCGAATTAAAAAGGTTTAGGATTAAATTGGTTACCGTAAAATAAGTTTTAGGATATTTTTGGACAATTTTGCCCAAGAAGAAGTAAAAATATGACTTAGCAACCCAATGTCAGGCTCACTTTTCAGGTCATTAAGGGCGCGAATGATAACCATTTTGTTTCTGTCCAGAACTAGTTTTCTGTTCTGGGAAATAAGTTTGGAATAGAAATCCGTTTTGTAACTCAATTCCATTTTTTTATTTCTGGAACAACTTTTTTGTTCAAGAACTGGTTTTGGACCAAAAATCAGAACAAAAAAAAAAGGTTTTCTGTTTCTAGACAAGAAATGAAAACCATTTCTAAAAGAACTTGTCTTCTCTCTTCAAAACACATCTCTTCCTAAATTTGGCCCCGGTCTGACCTAATCAAACTAATCCGAACCGGTTCGGCCCGGTTCATTTTCGGCGGGAAAATAAAAAAAATTCTAAAAAAATTAGAAAAATCATAAAAATTGGAAAAATAAAAAAATTCAGAAAATTCATTAAAAAATTTAGAAAATCCAGAAAATTTCTAAAAATCTCAAAAAATATTTTAGAAAATCAAAAAAAATTGAAAAATTCCAGAAAAATTCATAAAAATTTCCAGAAAATAAACAAAGTCAGATTTTAGGAAAATAGAAAATTTGGTGAATTTTTTTAAAAAAAATCAAAAATAAAAAATTTCAAAACTTTACACGCTATGGTTTAAAATACTTGTGGCTATCCGCTTTGAGTGAAATTTAAATTTTTTGAGGTGCCCAAATAGTATTTTTGAAGACTCCTTAGTTTTGGGATTTAAAAGGGGTTTTAACCCCTAAAAAACCCTAAAAGGGGTTTAACCTCCAAAGGGGTTCTAAAAAAATGGATTTCTGTTCCGGGAAATAGAAATTTGTGTTGTTATCAAACGGGTTTTTATTTCAGGAAATAGAAATTTTATACTGTTATCAAACGAGTTTCTGTTCCAGAAATAGAAATTTTTTGTCATTATCAAACGAGTTTTTTTTATCAGAAACTCGTCCTAGGAACATAATAGAAAAATTTATTTATGTTCCAGGAATTATTTCTGGAACAGAATGGTTACCATTTGCTCCCTAAGACGTTTCCTAGCATATACTTGTAGCGTGCAATAAAAACATATGTACAATTCACATTGGCAAGTGCATGGTAGGCGCTATTTTTTTTCAAAAGTTATATTGACTGTATAGATCAAGGGGAGGGAAGTACACATAGTAACTGCCCTATGTTCAGTGCAATAAAGTAACGGTGAGAAAGTTCTCGACATATCATTTTCCGGCACCATTTCAAGTGTGTGTCTACGTGACCATCGCAATGATCGTGCATGGGGGAGGAGCTACAAGTGTCCACGACCCTCAAGGATATGTAAAAGAAAGCTCAGAAGACATTTATATCTTCATCTTACTTCTATGTTTTATTTTTGTGTCGGGATTGATGAACACCTGTAAGTCGTCAAAAATTGACATTAAGTGCAAAGCAAAGCAAATTGTTCACTGTTCAGCAATGTAATGAGTTTCCTCCGGTTATGCGTGAAGCATGGGGAAACAATGGACACTTCCTTCTTGGAGCAATGATCTTTTCCTGTACACGATCAGACATGTCATCCGTATGAACGTCACGCACTTAACCCCAAATCTACGGGAAAATTGTGTGATTAGTTGCAAACGTATTGTATGGATATCAATTCACCGTTAAATTTTTTGATTTCACCAATGTAGTCCTACACCTTTGTGCAAATTCCAATGTTGTCCTTCTGATCAATTTTTGCCAAAAATCGTTAACACAGCAGTATGTCATGTAAAATAGCCGGTGATAACCGGACCGCCACGTTAGTAATTTCCAGTGAAAATTGACCGGAAATACTATTGGAATTTCTCACAGAGGTAGAGGATTATATTGACAAAATTGAAAAGTTTAGGATTGAATTGACATCCGTACGTTAGCTTTAGGACTGACTAAGCAATTTATCCCCTAATCTACATATCTTGTAGTAGAAAATGCAAGTGAAGTGCAACCAAATATATGGAAAAATGCACCATAAAGCCCATAAATTATGAAGGCTAATTTAGACAAAAAAAAAAACAAAGATTCAACTTAAACATGCTTCTCTACATCAGTCCTCCCTACTTAGTGCATTTCATAGTCAACCGAAAGTACATATGGAGTATGTCCTCTCGTACAATACAGGCTATTTGCTTCGGATAAACTGCGATGTTTCGGCTGCTAGTGTAAAGGAATCTGAATCAAACCCTACTCAATGCTTCCAGCTAATGAATTGTCAAACCTATCAAAGTAGAATTCCCTTTGAAACATATGTGCTCATTCTTGTGTGGGATACAGGAGAAATGCCCAGAGAGACGGGACCCCTTTCGAAAGCATGCAAAGTTCCTGCATAACAACAAGTGGGAGGGTAACTTTTTGCTTGCGGCGAGTATCGCGGAAGCGCGACCAGGATCAAGGCCCGCTTAGCTGGAGTTGGAAGAAATGGGATCAATGACTGCAAGGACGGCGACAGCCGAGTGAGATCGGAAGCCCTCAGGAAGTTGAAGGGTAAAGGAACGGTGGAGTCGAGCAACGGATCAGAAGGAAATGTCCGAGGGTCGTTCTACCCTCATCGAATCAGTTCCAGCCTTACAAAGGGTCCGCATCAACCCGACCCGAGACAGACTTCATTCCCTGTCATGCCCTTCCTGAGCCCGGATGGCGGTAGCTTTCGAGGTCTTAATGCGGAAGAGGCAGACCGCGATATGGAGGTTTCCGAAGGCATGTGCATCTCCAAATATACCATATCCGGTGAAGCTCGCGCGACAACCGAATTCTTATCGCTTGATTTGTCTTCTGATCCTTATTACCTAAGAACAAGGATTAACGAAAGCATTGGACTCCAATCAACTCACTCATCGGGCCAAATGTTTATTAACTGAACATTCGAAAGCATTGGTCAATCTGTTAGTGTACCCACATGGCACTAACTCTTGAGGCTCGATTTCCCTGTCGCTAGTTCTTAACTGAGACGCTTGTTTATTAACTGAATATTCATAATTTCTAGTGTGCTTCAACAACTAAGATTTTGGGGGCAGTTTCCAAACCAACAAAGAGAACAACAAAGAGATAGGATTCTAAGGGTTCATTTGTTTTACGGAAAATGAATGATTTGAAAAAAAATATTTAAAAAATGATCATTTGTATCGCTTGAAATAATTAGTCAATGAAAATCATTTTTATCATCGACAACAATTTATGTCTAAATATTTTTTGTTAATTCATTTTAGTAAACGATATGAATGATCATTTTTAAGAAAAATATTTTCCAAATCATTCATTATTCGTGAAATCAATGCACTCTGAAGGATGAGAGGAATTTAAGAGTCGTTCCATGATGATCAATAGTTCTTTGAAATATGAATAGAGAAATGCTTACATGGTGACATTCAAATCTTGAAAAGCCATGGCAGAAATCTCCTCACTTCACCTACATAAAAGAGCATTAGCTTTTTAACAGATGAAAAGAATTATGTGAAACACCTAATCTACAGCACCAAACCAACACTTCTGATTAAGCCACTTGTCAGTTCAAACCGGCATAATCTTTTTAAGACTGACTTTACTGTTTTTATTAGCGAGATGTTTACATTCATTGAAATGTTCTTGACCTTGTAGACGTTAATTTAATTGTGTTTGCATAATTGTTTGGTTAATGTCCTTTGACTTATGTTGGTATGGTAATATGTTATATAGACTTTCATGTCCCAAAAGTGAAGTACAAACGTCGGACTATTTATACTCATTGTCTCATACTCTTAACACTAACATTGGACTATTTTGTCAAGTTTATGAGAACAAAGTCTTGCATCTAAGCCACGTAGGCTGAATTTTTAACTTGAAGAAACAAATTAATGCATATAATTTACAAAAAGGAAACTTAAATGCTTAAAAAGTTGTCTTCCATGATAAAAAAAAATTATATCTCATGATTGCACATATTATGCATCTAAGATTCTGGGCCCATACTTGAAGAATAAATGACATTAGAGGAATATTTGAAAAATTACGAGTTGTTTTTACGAATAAATGGATATTAAAAATAAATAAAAATAAATTTTAGCAAATAATAAAAAATTAATTCAATAATCTCAACAGAGGAAAGGGTATTTTAAAATATGTGCATAATCTCCTACATGTCATAAGTTTCATCAATAAATGTGACTAAATGCACGATAGTGAGGACTCTTCTGGTAAAATGCATAATTATAAATAACTTAAATGAGGTAAAATTTTACATTAATTGTTGAAATTTACACATTAACAAACACGTAAAATAAAATTAAGGGCCCGTTACTTTAAAATTTTAAATTGGTTACATATGATCAAATTAATTGTCAAAGATAATTCTTATCACTTTTAGTTTAATATCAATTTGTTCTCATAGAGATGTCACTATGGCGGCATGAATGTCTATACAAATATATATTAAGAAAATGACCCTCTTTTAAGAAAGGGAAAATGTCAATTTGTTTTTATTAAAACAATGTTTACTCTGGACCCTCTTTTAAGAAAATGGACCAACTTCATGCCTTTATTTGAAATTTTCTCTTTTATTTTTTCTGGATAATGAGAATATAAAATTCTTCAAAATGGCTCTATTTGTCATTTGCTTGTTATAATGAGAATATAAATTTTTTTTTTAAAGTCTATGATCCGTTTGTTACAAATATGTGGTTCGATTTTCAAAAAAGAGTGATGAGCTTGTGAAGTTGTGATATTTCTTCGTTGAAAATCCGATCCTTAACCTTGAGTAATTTAGATGATTAGTTGAGTGGGCAAGACAACCATTTTAATGCATGTCCATCATAAACACTTGTAGGATCCAACCTTCAATGATGTATCTCGGGTCACATTATATTTGAAATATATGCACCAGAGGTTTATCAAATATTTGTTTTAAAATTTTGCAATCGAAATGATCAGTGAATTTGCTTATTGAATAGCGTAGATAACAATTCTTTTAGAATGGTGAAAAATGACAAAAAAAAAAGAATTAAAAGCCACTAAATAGGCCCAAAAAATAATATAAACCATTGGGCCAAAAAAGAAAACAACAAGAAAAAAAATTAAAATTAAAAACAGACTACACACTTCACACACTCTCCCTCACTTGATCAAGACTATACAGTCCACCGCAATCGCATCATCAGATGCTCTTAGTTGGTGACCCAAAAATTAATTTAAGATAAATTTGTCAAGGGTATACTAATTTGTGATTTTTCATATTATTAGACCTTTTCTTCAATGATCTCTCCGGCCTAAGTGACGCATCCCAATTTAGTACACCGAGATGCCCTTTCGTCACGACCTGCCCCTTTTCTGGCCAATGTGGGCAAAATGGACAAGAAAGAAATGCATTGAAGTGAAGCAGCGTATGTGAACACCGTTACATGATCTACTAAGCATTTACATGACTATGAACAAACATTCGACTTACATTACAGATGTTGCCACATACAAATCTCGACACCAAACAGATCGGAGGAGCAAAAAAATCGAAACCTGGAAGCGCAAAAGGTACAGGGAAAAAAATCTCTATGCTCAGCTGTTAGTAGAGTTATAAGAGATCTTTACAATGACTGACAATGGTATGTTTGCATTGTGTCCTTGACTTCCAAACAGCCCTATTCTCCCAAAGCTTGTCGAGGAACTATTGGTCGTTGCGTTAAAGACGATGCTCAGTACCTGTTTCTGGCCATTGGCGATGGTGAAGCAAGTCGGAGCTACCTTCATGGAGACCCCGTAAGGGGCACTCCAACCGATGGTATAAGTTTCATTTCCTGCAATATTGGTGACTGTCCTTTGAACTGTCCTAGAACTGTTGAGTGTCGCAATTGTGATAGAGGGCAAGTTCAGGTCAGTGCCGCAAATAGTGTTGTTGTAAGCCCAACAACTCTGGCCAGTGTAGTTCCAAACAATCGGAGCCGAACCGTTAATGCCACAGAGAAATAACATGTAATCATCATAACCTACAAGAACAGCATCAGGCACACCCATCTCAGCCCCCAACAAAAGCAGGCATCGAACAAAACAAGGAACATGCAAAAGAAAGATGATGTAATGATCCATACTCAGCTACTTGTCAATTAGAGAGAACCGTCATACCTATCACATGCACAGCTTGAAAATTCTGGTGAGCGCTCTTCATTAATTAAAAATTTTAGTTGATGTTATGTTGTTTCAGGAGAATTGACAGAATTTTTAGAAAGAGAAAACTCAAACTAATGGGTGAGGTTATGTAGATTGCGTTGAAGCTCCTTCAAGCTATGGTCCAGGGTCAAAACTGGGTCACCAAATTGATGAGTTGGACCTATAAAAATCGATTTATCGCGAGATTTTACATAGAAAATGTTGACAGACAAGCAGATTTTATTCTAGAGGTAAAAAGTTACTCGAGAAAATATGCCATAACACGAAGAGCATCATTTGGTTCCTTACCAAACAAGGAAAAGACATCCAAATCAAGCACGTTGTTTCTGTATTCTGAGTATAAAATCAATTGCTTGCTCATGAAAGCCATCTTGCTAGTAATATAGAAATCTGTTCACAAGACAAACTTATAAAAATGTACTTCATTCTTTAAGGACCTTTTCTCGTACATTAAATGTTGACTGCCATTAAACATTTGATTACTGTCCTCGAGGATATCCTTCTGCTGAATAAATTTCTCAAATGACAAACTAATTGATAGTTATCAATTTTTCATGTCATTATGTATATTTGCAATTGATAAAAATTTTGGAATTGGTACTTTAGCACTTGTGCCGTGTCAAGTCCAACCTAAATTCTTCTTGGCTAACTAAATCTGACCATATACTGGTTATGCTAACCCATGTGTCATTTGGGTTGATTGGCATGTCAAAATTAAAGTATAGTTGGACTTAGCTGCACCCATGATGCAATGAAGGCAAATAACAGACTTATCACAACAAATTATGATTGGACTACAAGGGATTCTTCTTTTTGGGCCAATGTAAAGGACATATCCATGATTAGAGATTCCACCATTGTAAAAAGCAGAAGAGACAGGACACTCCTAATTTTATCAATTTAATTGACGTTTGCATCTCATTGGGTAGAGGATGTTTTCAAACAAAAGAGTATAGCTGGCATAGGCAGAGTAACTTACTGGAGTCAAAAATGAGTCCCGGATTCAAAGCAGCAGTTGCATTCACAAAACCACTGCCCATGTCAAAAGGTGTTGCTGGGGACTGATTTTGGTCTGGGTTGGCATAAGCGCGCTGAGCCATTATCGGTCCCCCATACTTGTCACATAAAGAAGCCGTTGTAGAAAGTGCAGATGCAATGGCAGAAGGACTAAAACTAGGGAAATTTTGCTTAATCAGCGCGGCCAGCCCAGCAATATGAGGAGCAGCCATGCTTGTCCCAGACAACATTGCAAAGTTTTCACCTGAATGATTGAATCTACTTTAGAAGGCAGCATATAAGCTAAGAAGAGAACCAGGGAAAATAGATTCTGCATTTCCATTGCATTTGGCACTGGAGAGAAGAAATCTTGCCACGATCACTGGGTAATCAATCGGTACAGGCACAAGCAAAAGAATATCAAGCTACCTATATGATTATTTAAATGTCTTGCAAATGCCGATGCTTTATGGGAATATCTTTTCATGCAGTAATGGACTAAAACAGAAACCCAGTGCACTGGTCGAATGAATTAACATAAATTGCTGTATATATTACGATGGTCATACCTTCAAATTCCAGAGAATCAGTGCCAACAGAGCTCCAAGCAGCCCATATGAAATTACCAGGAGCAACCAAGTTTGGCTTCAATATATCTGCGTCAATGAGAGAACTGTCTTCTGGATCAGGTCCTCTGGCCGAATAGTACATGACTTTCGGAGCAGAAAAGCTGTAGTTGGCTTTCAGCCCGCCCAAGATGCTAGCAGTGGCTCCGAATGTGACAACCGTTTTTGTCTGTCCGTCCCTCTCCAAGGAAGAATTGTAGTATTGCAGCAGTATCTGTCAAATAAACAAGAAAGATCACTACATAGCAAATACAGTTCTTCGGCCCTCGTGCTTGAATCAGCAGCCAACTAATGGTGACGAGACTCTGTTAAAGGCATTGGCAGTACCTTGGAATCATCTGGTGATGGAATGATGATGCCAGGCATCCTCATTGGAGTTGGATTAAGCTGAAACCCAATCACAAAAGGATCCATGTAAAGCACGATACCAGCTGCGCTGAGGTTAGTGGCTGTTTCTAAGGCCTGTTTGATGGTGGAGAGTCCGAGCACAAACCGGATTGAGTAGCTGCATATCAAAAGGTTCCCTTGTACAAGGTCTTGATCAAAGTTTGTAGAGTCCTGACATTCACCCACGTACATGTCTTTGGAAATTGTAGTGTCATTGTTCAGAGCATCGAGTGCTGAAACTAGCCTGTACATCGTATCTTGATCGGTTCCCGCTGAAGAAGAAAGATGGAATGTTTAGTTGCAGCTTGACAGGTGTAAGGAGTACATCTGTGTTAGTAATTTTTGCATGGATTAAGGGTTGAAATGTGCTTCTCCACAAACAACAACCACCACCAAGCATGTGTATACACATAAATTAGCTCACTACCAGAACCAAGTGGACTGGGGTAAGAGAGATGAGTTATTATCAACAAATCAGACTCTGCAAGACTAGTGAGAAGTGTGATCCCAAATTTCCTTTCCTGTTTACTTTATATTGGTTCTTATCATAGAATAAGCTCCTTGTTTTATGAATCAGCGAGCGCGAAGATAGTGACCTGCTTATTGTATATCTGATGATCTAATTTTTTCCCCTGTTAGTTTGGACAGAGAACAACCCCCCATCCATGAGAATCAACATATCTCCAAAAGGTCATCAGATTCAGCCACTTATTTCAATGGACAAATGAAAGACATCCACAGACTATCACTCTGCAAACCAGGCAATCTCAGTTTCCATCAATCTTGATCTAGGTTGTAAATTAGAGGCAAGTTATCTGAACATAGAACCTTGAAAAATCCCAAGGCAATACAATCTTGAGTCCAGTTCAGGAACCAAAGTAGTAGAAGCTAAACTAGACAACTTGATCTTCTTGGGTTACTTGAGAGAAGCCTGTTGCAAAATATTAGTCGACCAAAAATAGCACTAAAACAAAAAAAAGAGATAATAAGCATCAGCTAAAGAAGATGGCTTACGCGCAAGGCCAACTCCAGCAATTGATTGGTTGTTTCCAAGAACTATGGAGTTATGGTACACTCGGTCATGAGCAGCAGCACCAACAGTGAAGATCCATGGACTGAAGGAAGATACACTTTTTGGTGCAGGCCCAGTATTTCCAGCAGCTTGCACAACAAAAATGCCAGCTTTCACTGCTGACAGTAAAGCCATGTCGATGGGATTGAAGAACGTTGCAATTCCAAGAGGACGCCTATTAGGAGTGATTGATAAGCTTATTATGTCAACGCCATCCTGAGCAGCCTGTAGATGCATCCATCGTGAAAAGAAACAAGAAAATCAGTTACAAATGATAACACTGAGACATATAAATTTCAAAATCCCCAAAAAGTTCTTTTCCATTTTCTTTTCAGTATTGATTGAAGAACATGAGCCAAGGGTAATTACACATCTCTACAAATAGAAACTGGTGCTACATAGAGTTGTAGATATTCAAAACCTAACAGCTCTCTTTGTAGAATCTTTTAAATATAATTTCTCAAACAACCAGAGAATACAAAGAAAATAATTATTGTATGTATTGTATAGTCTGGTACAGCAACCGTTCACAGGCAGAATAAACTATTATTGAGAGATGCCTAGTTTAATCGTAGAGTAAAAAGAGAGCCTGAATAATTTTTTACATTTTGACTAAGGTTACGCTCCCTCAGAAAAGCTCATCTATTTTTCTCTTAGGGAAAATTGTCGCTTGTTATGAGTATCTATCTTGCATTGGAAAATTCCACATAGAAAAGGAAAGACATGGGTACCAAGAGGAAACAGAATAGCAATCATAACAGTTGCGAGCACAATGCCTTTCAGAGTTATAGGGACTTCCTTTTTGGTATGACTACAAAGAAGTCCAAGACACAATTATCTTTAGATAATACGGCCAATGAACAGCCACTGCAAAAGAACCAGAACAAGAAACTCGGTTTTGCAGAGTGAGAATAATTTTGACATCCTAGTGTAATCTGAAAGCAATCCGTCAAACAGCAAGACAGAGATGTACAGTCTACTATAAGCATGTCAAAGTGTTGAGGGTATCTAAAGTCTTAAACTGTCTACACATAAATTAGCTAATCAAGAGAAACTGCTCAGTCAAATCATGTAGACACAAACCTGGTCAATTGCAGCAACAACATCCGCAGCAAAGCCTCCAAAGCTCTTATACAACGACTTGTAAACAGCGATGCTGAAAATTGAAATTGCGTAATCATGTTATCTTAACATAAAAAAGTAATCAATCATTTTTTGCTCGAGGGGTAAGTCGATCTTTGAACAAAGCAGGCAAACAGAAGCAGTTGTCATTTACTAACACATAATAATCGCTGTCAATAATGAAAAGGGATAATAATCATAAGAATATAGAGAGATTTGGCCCAGATAAATTACTGTGAACGAGGAGCCATTCCACTTGCATTCCCAAAGTGATGACCAGAAACAATAACTGGAATTCCATGGTTTCCTGCTGCAACTGAAGCCGTGTGCCTGTAATTCCACTATTCAATCCATCAATTGCCTATAAAGCCTTCCATCTAATTGACAATGAGGCAGCTAGTAACCAGACAACGGTTGTTCTAACTTTGATGCCAACAATACGAGAACAAGTTATACATGGCCATGAAGTGAGATTCTTTACGCTTTCCCATATTACTAAGCCTATCTTGCCAGCTGACAAAGCTTTACATGTTTCTACTCTCAAAAGTTTAACCATAACTAAAAGAGAAAATAATGGCCTTTTATTTTTTATAGAACAAGAAAACAAGGTTTTTACTTTATGCAGTCAACAAAAATTTTACGTTGAATAGAAGAATAAGAAAGAAATATATGTCAATAACAAGTGAGTTCCAGTTGTGGTGATAAGGACAGATACTGAAGCAGAAACCAGTTTTCTCCTCTAGTCACTTCAAGTCCTCGGCCCCAGTCATGAAGAATGAATGACAAACAGTGACAGATCACCACTATTATCCGCGTGAAGACATAGAGAAGACAAATTAGAGTAAATCCTAGCTGATCAAACCAGCTCAAAGGGAAAACTGATCACAAACTCCCGTTTCCCTTCCACAGTCACTTCTTTTTACTCCCTCATCCCCACCTTGTGGACCAGCAAAGCTACAATGATTCCAGTTGCAGATTGAGCAAAAGAGATGCTTTAGGAGTTCAATTCATGCACAAGAGGACAAAAAAAAAACATGGAGACACAAGCATACAATATGAGAGAAGTCGCATGAAACACTCACGTCCCGTGACCATCTCCATCAAATGGCGATGCATAGTCCTGAGATGCATTGAAAATTCCTCTGGTTATGGCAGATGCAGCAAAATGCCGGGCCCCGACAAGCTTCCTATTGCAAGATCCAGATGGAAAATCTGGGGTGACCTCACAAATCCCTGAGTAATGGGCAGGGACTGGATACGGACGGTCAGACACATCGTCGGCAAAGCTGGGGCATGTCGGATCAATGCCAGTATCAATGAAACCAATCACAACTCCTTCTCCAGCTGAGTCGTATCCGCCATGTTGTGCCCATGCTCCATTCGGTAGACCAAGAAATTGTGGAGTATGAGTTGTTGCTGTTCTAACTGAAAAATCCAAAACTACGTTTGCCACCTCTCTCCTCTGTGAAAGTTTGTCGGCCTTCAAGTAATATTACCAGACTGAAGTGAGGTTCTCGAGACTATTTTTATATCACTCAGCAACTAAACTTCAGTTACAAGCAACACAGGACATGCATAAATTTTTGCCATAATGATGGACAACACATTCTGGACAGCCAAAATATTTTCCTCCATATATCCAGTATGCAGTTTTAATTGCCAAGCAGACATGGATGAAAACTATTATAAGGAAAAAGACGGTGTTGAGTACTGATATACCTGTTGGGGAGTGACAAGCACTGCAAATCCATTTATTAAGTAGTGATAGCTGTACAGTTTCAGATATTTCTCTCCCTTCAGTACCTTCCTCAATAATGAATCGTGAACTCGAGCAATATAAGAACCAGAGCTCCCACCAGAACGAGAAGCATTCCTGTCCCTGAATTTAGAGTAGGGAGCTCAGAAAACAAATCAAAGGGTGAAAAATGAAGATTAATCAAGATAAGTTCCCATCATCGCACACTCGATCAATTAAAGTCTTCAATAAATCCCAGATGAACAATTCTTTATACTGCTAACCAAGAAAGGAACTTCCGACGATATCAGCGATATCGACGTAAAAAACAGTCATAGACACTTCACAAATCGAAATGAATGGACCCCCATGTGACAGTTACTGAACTTAGCAGACTAAAAAACTCTCAAAGGTAAATATTTACCTCACGAAGCAAAAATCTACTTTCTAAAATTGCAATTCAACCCTTGTAGTAGCTATTCCCAAAGAAAGGAAGTAAGTAAATAAACCAACTGCCAGCTTGGTCTCGCCCATTCTTCAAAGAAATCAACAGAATCCCCTCACAGCCTGCATCTACAAGAGAAGCAAGAAAGTACCTCGCTTTGTCCATTCTGTTGGATTTCCCCGAACCTCCATGCCTGAACACATTCGTCTCCTTCTTTAGCTCTCCATAGGCATGGACACCAGGAGCTTGTTTAAGAGTCACAATGTAAACAGCTGTGATTGCTTCCGAGCTACTATTCTGGCACCAAGCGCACACAACCATCCCCATAGAGACCAACACCAACAGGAGCCAAGAAATGCTCCCCATCTCTGTGTACGCACAGATGGGGCCAAAAGAAGAAGAAAGAAGAAAGAAGAAAGAAGAAAGAAGAAAGACGCAACTCCTAGTTATCAGAAAAAAACCGCCCCTAAGTGAAGAGCTCACATTGCCTCCATCTCGACTTCCCCAAGATTTCTCCACAACACCCACAAGAAGAAACCCGGGAGTTGAAAAGCCAAGAGAACCCAGAAAAGCTGACACCCCTATCCTAGAATGTGAAGACAGCTGGTGAGAGAAACCGCAGCTTCACTTCACATTGAGGCCTCCATAGATGAGGAGCGAGGGGCCATAAAGCAGACCAAGAAGGGCTTCCTTTTCCTGGGCGAGAAAGAGAGAGAGAGGCCCATCGTAATTTTCTTTAAGCTTTCCAGGAGGGAAACAGAGGGGGAGTGCGCAGGAGGGTATTAATAAGAAGCCGGAGCGAGAGAGCACACGGAGAATCTGCAAAAGCTCTCTGTTCTCGGTCGAACAAAACTAATAATATCGCCGTTTCTTTACAGGGAGAACTGTAGATGAGAGCCGAACGTTGCCTTTGTTTTGACCCCGCTTTGTCATCTTCTGTTCCCGTGTCTCTGTTAGCCGAGGAAAATCGATGTCGGAACCAACACTAAAACATGTCTTAAGAGTTGCCATTCCATGTCTTAATTAATCAAAATCCAATGTCAGAACACCAAAACTAAAAAATATTTTCCCTTAATTTCTTAGTTTTCTTAATTTATGAAGGCAAAGAATTGGTCCTATTGTCTTTTATTTCTTTTGCAGATTATGTTCTGATGTCGTGCCAAATCAATTTCGAGGAATTATAATGAATAGCATAAGAATGGGATTGCACAAATTATGTTAAAAAAAAATTGGGACAAGTGCATTATAAGTCTTAAAATTTCTCAAATGAAAATGTAACCCAAGTCTTACAAAATTCAAAAACTGCAGCCCAATTCAAAAAACTAAGGATTAATACTACGAAAAACTCTAAACTGGTATATTTATGATAAATTTATCCCAAATTAATTTTTTTACCACAAAAATTTCAAATTGATACACATATAACAAATTTACCTCTGTTAGTTTCCGTTAAATTTTACCGTTAAATTGCTGAGTTAGATGATAGGTGACAGTTGATAGATATTCTAGTTTGGAGTTTTTTTTTGGTAAGGTTCTAGTTTGGAGTGTTATCCCTCCGTTTGTCATATATTTACCAATTTATGATTTTTCGTGATATTAATCTAATTTTACGGATGATAAATTTGTCACAAGTGTACCGCTTTAGAGTTTTTTGTGGTTAAAAAATTAATTTAGAGTAAATTCATCACAAGTTTACCAGTTTGGAGTTTTTGGTGATAAAAAATTAGCTCGAGATAAATCTGTCGTAGGTGTACATGTTTGGAGTTTTTCGTGGTACTAATCCAAAAACTAATCTAGAAACTATAAGTAAGCACTTCCACTAGTTTCGTCCATTTCGAGTGATGAAAATATCGATGTTGCTTGCTCATTATTATTTTTTTAAAGACATTTTGATGCTGATGGGGCGTCCAAAAACCAGACTCAAGAAAGCAATTTTCCTCACTTCTGTATCTTTCTTTTCTCTTCTCTACTGAGAAATATTTTTTTTTTTTTGCGGATTTCCCTTCACTTTCCTTTCCCTCTTCTTCTGAACAATGGAACTCTTACATTTTCTTGCACCGTTTTCATCCTAACATCCTTCCTCCCTTCCAAACCCAGAGTCTACTTCGGATGGGGATGTTCATTTGATATTATTCGAGCGTTTTCTTTTGTCCATGTATTAGTAGAGTACTTAGTGGGACAATCCTAATACTTTGTTATGCTATGATTTATAGAAATCCAGAAAAAGAAAGGAAATTGTGTTTTGAAGAAACTTTTAACATAGAATTTATGATAGAAGGAACATTAAGAAGCGCTAATAAGTCACATCTTGAAAATCATCTTTACGCAGCGTCACTTGAAGTGAAAAGCTCCCAAAAGGTTTCATCAAGAGTCACGCCAGTTTTGGAAATGAGTAATCCTGCATACATTAAACTCGATACATTAGATGATAATATTTTTCTCTAACAATGTCTTAGATTGTTTGGTTACAAGTTATAGATATCATCACTCATGTTCGTAATTCACCAATTAGAAATATGGTTGGGTACATTCCCACCAACTAAAGTCAGGAGAAAACATGGCCCAATCCTAAATTATTTTAATTAATGTGGCAAGTTGTAACTATAAGTGGTTATTTAAGTTAGTAAACTCACATATGAAAGTACGCCTTTTCCCATACTTAATGCCCATCTATTGTCACCATTTTTGAGCATTGAGATTTGTGCAGGATGTCTATCCTTAAACCAAGTTAAAAAAACACCCTAGCTCACTCGTACTCCTCTGACCTCTTCTTTTGGTGTCCCTAGCGGCAACTGTCCACTCTTCTACGTCGCCGCCGCCGTCCTCATCTCCGATGACTTAATCAATATTAGGCTATCCGACAAACCGTCCCTCCCCTCCTCTCTCTCAACTTGGTCACTCTTTTAGGCTCAATCTATCAACTCCTTTCCACTTCCTCCCTAGACTCAAACTGCAGATGTTGTCGACCAAATCTGGGACGACGACGACGCGCATTCGTCTGGCTCACGTGCATTGGGTTTGTTGTTGTCAAGCCCGATGTCGTAAGCTCCATGCGCAAGAACCACAACAAGCTCATGTGCCCTTGATGGATCTAGCACGAAGAGCCCAACACTAGCATCGGAGATGGCTAGAGATGGCTCAGTGGTGGTGATAGGCTCAAGCGTGAAGATTGTGGTGGGTTGCTCGGCTTTGGTGATTTGATGACCGAGAGCCGAGCGGAGAGGTGTGAGAGATAGAGATAGAGGTATGTTTTAGGGTTTAATGACAATCCTACACATGTAGACTCAAAGTGGATTTGCGGGCTGCACCTATTGGTGTCTCCAAAGGGTGACGGGAGATGGGTATAGGATCGGGAAACGGTACCTGTCTCTCTCCATTTAAACATTCAATAAGTATCTATCCTATCATCTTGTAAACTCATTTAGTATATCAATCTTTAACTATTCCAACGTTATCCTTTTTTAGGAAATTGGAGCAGGAGGGTCCTCGACACAATAATTCAAGAAACACTTCGCCGAAATCAACACACAAACGAGAAAAAAGAGAATTGGGTTATCATGAACAGTGAGGATTGAATGAGCAAAAATGATTGTGGGGTGGGGTGGGATTACTTTGGCATGAAAATGATGGGTGCATGCATGCCTAGCCTCCCCCTTGATTCTTGGCCTTTTTCTCTGGTGCCTTTTTGTCCATTTGTCTCCAACGTTCCAATTTTTCCTTGACAAACAAAAACCTCCTGCTGCAATTACGAAGAGGGGGTGGTCTTGTGGTTGTGTGTGGTTTTGGTGATAATTATTTTTATGTCTTTTGTCCGCGAGTACCGGGTCGGGTGGGGGCGGTGGGCGGTGGTGCATCGGCCACTCTCTCTCTCTCTCTCTCTCTCTCTCTCTCTCTAGGGTGGTCAGTGCAAAACATGTGGACTTGAGGTCAGTACAAAGGCAAAGACGGCTTTAAAAAGTGATATATGTGGAATGTAAGTGGATTTTATTCCCCCACTCAAGACCTTGTGCTTTTTTGTTTAAAGCAGGATTGTGCCCTTTGCAACTCCACTTTTATTTTAATTGATTGATTATCATAAACTGTGGATAAGTTCAACACTAGCCACAAAATCTACCTAAAGTCGGTTAGGTCCTCTTATAAATTAAGGATAACAAGGCAAATGATCTCTAAACTTTAACTTAATATACAATATGATCCTTAAATTTTTAATTTGTTTATATGGTCCTTGAACTTTGACCTAATGTGTAATGTGATCCCTGAACTTTTAATTTATTTGATATAATCCTAGACTTTTGATACATGTTCAACTTAGTCCCTGAACTATATAAAAATGTCAAATATTGTCATTCAATAAATTTAAGTTCAAGATAATATTGAATATTTTTATATAGTTTAATGATTAATTTGAACATGTACCAAATATTCAGGGACCGGATTGAATAAATTAAAAGTTCAAGAATCACGTTACATATTGGGCTATAGTTCATTGACCACATTGATCAAATTAAAAGTTCATGCATCGCATTATACATTGGACTAAAGTTAAAAGATTATTTATGTCTTTTTTTCACTATAAATTAAAATAATACAATGAGAGCTACGAATCAGAAGCTGGACAACCTAGCTTTCTGACCCTTTTGCCTTCTCGCCTTTATTCCAAAAGCCACGAGATGGGATAGTAGATGCCAAGTTCCACACTGTATTTAATGGGTTCTTATTCAACAAGTTGTTCACTTTCTGACAATGAATACCATTGATAAATGAAACCATTTTAACCTTTTGCCATCAGTAACATCAGTTTTTAGTTGGAAAAATGTCCAAATGTATCCAAAAACTAATCAAACATTCCATTTTAAAATCATTGACGACAAAGCATAGTCAGTTGCAGAATAAAGTTCGTAGTTCAAACGGTCAGAAACTATTGGCATAGCTAAAAGTCGAAGTGGCTCCAACCGAGCACCTAGCTAGCGGATTCTCATTTCGCACCCTTTTCAACCGCAATTTAATCTTGATGATAAAGATTTGGAAAAATTCGATTGGTTTGCTTCGAATTCTAATAATTGAAGACCAATCACACTCGTATACCAATCCGAATACTGCTCTTAAGGCCGTCAGGATACATATATTAATAAAACCCTTTTACCTAAAAAAAGAAAAATGTCTCGGAATCACCTTTTTCATAAGCTTATATTTCCTTGGCTCAAACTCTAATTGCTCGTCAAAAGTGGGTGGGACCTTGTTATTATGCAATCATCCACTGTGCAAGACCCCCTTTTGTTTTCTTTTATAATAGAGTCGTTGGGCTTCTTCACATGTCTCAAAAGCAGCTGATTCTACAATCATTAACCTCACTTTCGCTTGGATTTCAATCGATGACAACCCTCTAGTACCTCGATAAAAAGGTTTAGTGAAGAGGTGAAAAGTGGGAAAGACAGGTCTTCCAGGGATTCTTTTGGCTATTTTGAAGAGGTGGCCTGCTTGTAAATTGCAACATTTATTTAGAGAAAAAATGGGTATTATTTGCCTATTCAGTGGTTCAACTTTATCATCATAGAAAAAATTACTGGCATATAATACCTTGAGTTTTATTTTGTTTTGTTTAAGACTTCATGTTTCAAGTTGGTACGTGTTTAACCGGGAATTTCTCCCATTACAAAATATCTTTCACCAAAAGTCGTTTTTTGGCTTTTAATTAAGGAAACTAAGGTTAGCGTCAACTCCGGACAAATAATATCATAGGCACAAGCGAAAGGAATTAACACCTTCGAATTCGAATTGAATTGTACAGACTCAAGCCAAGCCAGAATTTAATCGATGAGAAGGTCTAGAAAGTACATAGTGGATTAAGTAACTAGACGTAACCAGACTCTATTGGAATTTAATCAACGACACAACCTGAGAACGTAAATACATGCCGGAATTTGAATGATGATGCGAATAAGAAAACTACAGTTAAGGAAATTTGAGAGTACAATGCATGAAAGTAAAAAATAATTGAAAGATATCATTATGTTTAATTTGTGCGTGGGGGTGTCTTCGAATGGACGATTGGTGGTATTTATAATGGTTTTGAAGTAATTGCCTTCTGACGATTTTCGGCGATTGTGTTCTCTTGCGTAACTCCTGACAAATCACATCCATGTTTCTATATCTCCATAAGTCTTGGACTCATGTTCTCAAACGGTTGCATCTATCACGTGGGAATTGCTTCATGATCTTCTTTTTTTGTAACGATAGTTGCCCCATGATCCTGCTTCCAAGCGATAATTGTTCCCTTCATAAATGTGTGCCCTTGACCTGGACTATCAAGCCAATTGTAAGTTTCAAATTATTCATCACCGATGGTCACATCAGTGGCTACTGACCATTTATCATCGTATTTCAATAACTGGATACGTGACATTGATGAATACCAATGTTAATTAACACATGTCAATTTCTATGTTTGTCAATAAGCTGGCATACATGCAATGACACTCATTTGCCATGCATGTGTTTGTTCTCGGGAAAAGTACTAAAAAAGTACTAAACCTATTGCATTGATACCAATTCAGTCCTAAACTTTTTAATTGAACCAATATAGTCCTAAACATTTTCACATTGATACCAATTCAGTCCATTCGCTCAATTTAGGCCAAAAATCGCTGACGTAGATGCCGACCATCCTACGTGACATGACCAATACTGACTTGGACATTTTTAAATAGTTTTTCGAATTTTTTTTATTTTTATTAATTTTTTGATTTTCTTTTCCCTTTTCTTTTTTTCTTCTCTTTCCTTGCTTTTCTTTTCCCTCCGCCAGTTGCTAGCCTTCACGATGACTGGCGGAGGCCACCAACTGCCGACAAGGGCGAGGGCGGGGATGCCCTCGCTAGCCTCTGGCTTGGGTTGGGCAAGGGTCCACTTGTCGGATACAGCGAGGGGCGGCCTTGTCCAGCCCTCGTCGACCCTCGCCAAAGGCTGGCGAGGGCGTCTTAGCCCTCGCCCTTGCTGGCCACTGGCGGCCTTTGCTGGTAACCATGGAGGCTGGCGACTAGCGGAGGGAAGAGGAAGGAAAGAAAAAAAAGAGAAGAGAAAAAGAAAAGGGAAAATAAATAAATAAATAATAAAAATCGAAAAATTATTTAAAAATGTTTAAGTTAGCGTCACTCATGCCACGTAAGACAGCCAATATCCAAGTTAGCGATTTCCGGCCTAAATTGGCCAGATAAATTGAATTAGACCAATATTAAAAAGTTTAAGACTAAATTGGTCCAATTGAAATGTTTACGATTGAATTAGAACCAATGCAATAGGTTTATGACTTTTTTGGTACTTTTCCCATTTTTTCTCACTCACACGCTAGGTATGTGCTTATCGAGGACTATATTATTTTTAGTGTCAACAGTACGCTAAAGGCCTTGGTCATCCTTGCAGCCTTCGCACGAAGAAAGTATTAGGATTTGAAATATATTTCCATCTGATATTCTGGACGTTTTCACACTTAGCCCTAACTAATCTGCTATGCACCATCCTTTAACATTGAGAGTGCCATCACCTTTACCAATTTGCAGTCAAAATAGTCTCTATAATTCACCTAAAAAAAAAGGACATTCTGCATGAAGTATATCATATTTTATACATCGAATAGCATTCGGGAAAACTTTCGGAAAATTAAATCGTCATGATGAGTACGCATTTGATACGAGTATGAAATCTCACACGTAATCGGAGGAAATTATTAGCTTCATTAGATCTCTAATGAGGAGCCTACTTAGGTATGAAGGTGAACTAGATCCATCGTGTACTGTCCTACTTTACTTTCTTTTTTTCTTTTCCTTTTTTTTTTTTTGTAAATCAAGGGCACGCCGCTAGACACTTGGCTACCTGGAGGTTCACGCAGGAAACATCCCACAAATCCTAAGAACGTGTTGAGTCTAAATCTTTGGCACGTGCGGATAGTTCTGACCCTAAGTAGGTTTGCATTCAATTTATGGAATTTGAACAAGTAACCTCTAGTTCCTGAACTAGAATTTCTCTTATGCCCTCAATCGACTATGCTGGCCCTATGAGTTTCCTACTCAACCTTCTCATCATCTTGACTATAGGTGCCAGTTGAGTGTTATAAGACTAAGATATTTGAATTAACCGTAATATATTGCCGTTCTTCCATAGATTCTTTGTCATCCTCGCATAGAAGTGAATTGCATTGATGTCTAAAGTATGTCAAAATATGCTGTGAGTTCTATAGACAGTCTTCTCCATTTGTGGCATTGATACGACACCATCAAGTTAATTAATTTCAAAATGTTGGTGAATTCAACAAGCCGGGAATGATGAATCGCTTAATAGAATGAATTTTGCAAAGTTTAATGGTTTTAAAATAAAGTCTATTATGAAGCTTTTTCGCACCTAATTATTTCATGGTGATTTAGATGTTTCCATAAGTATGTCGACTTTCATTTTTTATGATGGTTTTAGCCCTAGTGCTTTGTGTCGACTTTCATTTTGATGATGATTTTCGCCGTAGTACTTCGTGTATAGGAGTGAGAATACTATCCGACTTTCCTGATTTAGGATGGATACGCAAGTGTCTACTTTAGTCTCACCCATTATCTCCATCGTAAAAACGTGCCGTGTACTTATCCATTTAATTCTATGCCTCACCGTACCTAGTCTATGGAAGTGCCTTGACTCGAGGCGTGCATGCCTCATTATTCGGATGTTTGCATCTCCCGAGTCTCGTAACTTTGCGTCCCACGTCCCATTTACATGATTTTTATATTATTGGAAAGCTTACGACCAAAACTTGCAAAATCACGGATCCGAAAATTTAGCTCAAAATGTGGTCAAAAGCAAGGGTCTATGGATTGAACATCGAATAGGCGACCTCAAGCCATCAAAAGTCATTAAACACCAAACTAAGAGATCTGGAAAGTTTCATTCAATTCAGATATCTCTAAATAAGGTTTTTGGGCCCAAGATCTGGTTTGGGTATTAAGAAAGTTTTATCAATGTTTAACCTGCTAAAATTTTCCGACCACAAAAAAAAAACCCAGCTAAAATTTCCTCATTCGTTGTCCGATTGACCTAATTTTCATTGCAATGAAATTCTCGCAACTTCTATTTTCTTAATGTGAGTTCGAATCCGGATATCAGAAACCTCAAATGCGCAACCGGTCTTAAAGGATTGGAAATTAACTATTGGATTTGAATGGTAATATGAATGTCGAAAGACTGGTTCTGACAAGCATAACTCATTTTTAAAGCTGAAAAGTTGTTTTGAACCTTGTAACTCGTTAGCCAAACTTTGATCAACTCTATGTCAACTGCGTAACATTTTCCGAAATCTTTGGGGAAAATTTCATGTGTTATGCACATTTGATCCTTCGGTTACTAAAATCGAGAGGCGAAAGAACCTCTGGCTTCTTTCTCGAAATCTTTTTACGCTATGTATGTTTGGAGGGAGTTCGAGAGAAGAGAAAGGGTTCTAAAATCACACTGTGTTTGGACAACAACTTGAAAGCTTTTGGACTATGTAAGTAAGAAGGGTCAATACGGATACCTAATTCATGGGCTCCATAAAGGCCCAGCGCAGATCATGATCCAGCCTTTGGCGATGTAACTCGTGCATATGAGGCCCCTGGTGATGTAACTCGTGCATATGAGAGAGAGAGAGAGAGAGAGAGAGAGAGAGAGAGAGAGAGAGAGAGAGAGAGAGAGAGAGAGAGTTACTATGAAATACACCAAGAAAAACCACCAATGCGATATACCAAGAAAGAAAGGGCAAAGCTTCAACCACAATCAGCTGCCGCCACATGTCATTTTGCGAGTGATCCATCTGATCTTATTTATCTTTTATATTAGGGTGCTTTTGTTTCGCGAAAAATAAATAATTTAAAAAATATTTTCATAAAGATGATTGCTCGTATTGTTTACAAGAATAAATGGATGAAACATATTTTCGTTGTCCATAAAAATGTTTAAACATAAATTATTATCAAAAATGAAAATATTTTTCATTGACTAATTATTCAAGTGATAGCAACCAGTTTTAGAAAAATATTCTCTAAATCATTCATTTTCCACAAAAGAAACAAAACCTTAGTTAAAGTTTGAAACTAAAATTAAGAGGAGAGGAAGTGGCCCAACTAGAGCAGTACTAATTTCTTATCCTAAAGGTGGCACACTCTCTCTCTCCCTCTTTGAGTTTTAGCCTTTCTTCATCTCTTCAACTTATGGAAGGGAGGGATTTGACTTAGATCTCTTCCTCCTCTCCTTGTTGATTTTCCTTTTATTTGTTCTTGTTTCTTTCCTTACTCTCCCGATCTAGTTTTAGATCTGAGAGTTTTGCTCTCTCGATCTTAGATCTGAAGGTTTTTCTCTCCAATCTAATTCCATAATAAGTACTCTGCATCCAATTTCAATGGTGTTCATAGCAATTTTGGTGTCAAATCTTTGGTCGTTTAACATGATTTTGCTAAAAGTTTTGGCGTCTCACACTTGCTAAAGGGCTCGCTCTAACAGGTGTTAGACTAAGCTTGGGAATGCCAAACCTAGGCACACATTGTCGAAAGGCAAAGCCGTAACTGCAAATGTAAATCCCGATATGTGCTCATCACTGATGATGATGTGTGATTTAGTGATCGGCCTTCAATCCTTTTGCTTGGATGAAGGCAAAAATCTGTTTTTGAAGGACCAGTGTGTGATTATCTCAGTCAACCATACTTTGATGATGTACCTTAATTTTTGGTTTTTTGTTTGTTTTGGAGCTCTATGAGTTTGCCTTGGGTTTTTTGAGATTTCCTATGGATCTTTTTATTATTATTTTGGTAATGAATGAAAATTTCTTTTGACAAAAATAAAGGGCAACACACTCAAACCCTGTGCCCTACCAAGTTAAATATCTTTTTCTTCTTTTCTGATTTTATTTTATTTAATTCTTTTTTCGTTTTTAGTTTGTTTGCAAAAGAATCATTTTCCTTTTTTTTCCTCAGAAAACACAAGATTTTCCATAATTTTTTCCTTATTTTTGTTTTCATCTCTATAATATTCTCTTTTTTAATCTAATTAAATACAATTTCTAGCCAGAAATCAATTTTTCTATTTCTATTCCATAGACGAGTTTCTTTGCCAAAATATCCGTTTAATAATGACACAAAATTTCTATTCCTGAAATAGAAATTCGTTTGATAACGACACAAAATTTCTTCCTTCCTAGCGGCCAACGGGTGGTGGTGGGAGGGGGTAGACGGTGGTCGACGGTGGAGGACAGTGGCAGTAGGTGATCGGCGGAGGATCCTAGTGGGAGGCAGCCGGTGGGCGGCGGTTGACGATGGGAGGTGGCCAACATCGTGCAACGGCGAAAGACTACAGATGACGGCTAACGACGGAGGACGGTGGTGGGAGTTGGCTAGCGGGTAGTGGCCGACGGCGGGAGGTGACTGGCGATGACTGATGACGACAAGTGTCGGGTGGCAGTGGAGGTTGGGGGGAGGCTACTAGCGAAGGACGGTAGAAGGTGGTTGGCCAGCGGTAGCAGAGGACGAGAGGAGGCAACCGATGAAGGACGGCAGAAGCTGGCTGACGGGAGGTGGTGAATGGTGATGGACAGAAGCGCCCAATGGTGGGAGGCGGACGGCGTCAAATGGCAAGCGATGGTGGATAGCCACCGACATTGGGAGGCGATGGGACGCTACCGACGGCGGAGGACGGCGGCGAACGGCAACGGACGTGGCCAGCGGTAGAGGACGATGGCAGTGGGAGGCGACCGACAACAACTGCGAACGATAGGTGGGCAGTCGACTGGTAGTGAGGGCAAGCGATGATAAGAGTTTTTATTTATGATTTTTGTTCCAGAAATAGAAAAATGAAATTGCATTACTAAACAAATTTCTATTTCAAACTTGTTATCAGGAACAAAAAAAATCGAAAAATAGAGAAATAGAATGACTGTCATTCACACCTTAGTATCAAGATCTTGGATTATCCCTATGTTCTTGGGATGATTACAAGAGGCTAACTTGATGGGCTTAGAGTGGGCCTTGTTAGGAAGGGCCTACTAAGATTTATCCCTAACCTTTCTTAGTTGGTTTGATGCCAGCCCATGTCCTTCTTATGTGCGATCACCTATCAATGGCCCCATGTCCTCGTGACACATGGGGGCACACCATTCATTGATCTCTTTATGATAAGATTGCCACTTGGTAAGATCTTGCACCCTTACTTATAGATCATATCCCAGTAAATACCTCACTTGTTATTCATTTTAGGAGGGGGACTTTCAGACTTCTTAACATTTCCATTTTATTCCCACCTTAAAACCAGTGGTGATGCTAGAGAGAGTATAGAGAAGTAGGAGGTAATATAAGACGTTGGAGAGAGTGTAGGGAGTAGGAGAGAATAGGTGGTAATACAAGTGAGAACTTTTTAATAGGCCGGAGAGACTATAGAGAAGTAGAAGAGAAGTAGGAGGTAATATAAGTGAGAACTTTTTAAGAGTTCACTCGCCACCCAAAGGTAATATACCTAAGGATGAGAGCATAATAAGAAAACTTCTTGCTCTCAAGTCAAATGCTCAAATAAGTTTTTTTTCGTTATGCTCTCATCCATAATGCAAGCATCCTTTGGTTCAAGAGTGACTACATTCTCACTAAATCAAGATTAACTAGATTGAGTAGACCCACATCAAGAATTGCAGACTAAATGTGCCAGAGAATCAAGAATAGAGGTGTAGTACTAGAAGGAAGAAACATAGAGGCAAATCAAGAAGGTAGCCAAAAGGAAACAAAGCTTCTCAATGGAGTGAGAAGTGAGACATCTTCAAATGTATGTATGTATCCGTCAAACGTTCAGTAGATCATCAACAAAATCGATTTTGTTCCCAAGTCATTGTCGAGAGAGGACTTAGTAGAGAGCGGAGGAAGGGGGGCAATCAAGCCAAAAACTCAACCGCTTATTAGAGGTCGGAGATGGAGAAATCGACTAATAGCAAGTTGGCGGTGGAGTCATTGGCAGCAGAGTCGATGAGGAGGATGGGAGCATGTCTTTGATTCAATTTTAGGGCTTTGAAGTTGAACTCATTGAAGTGTGGTTTCGAGTAAGGTAGGGTTATAACACGAACCTACCCTACCCTACCAAAACCATTAAGATACTTGTTAATGTTTAGAGTCAGAGAGAAAATAACGACAAAGTGTTTATAGTGGCTCGACCCCAATTAGAGTTGTATGATATATATTTATAGGAGTGACTAATAACAGAAAGGGTACATATAGAAACATAATTACATAAATACCCCATAATGCATATATATTACACATTAATACTCCCTTTCAATCCAAAGTAGGTGTAATAACTGAGAGATTGGATCTTAATAATGCGTGATGTGGACTAGGTAGTCCCTTGGTGAAGATATCAGTCAATTGATTTGTTGTAGGCACGTAGCAAAATGTAGATCTCCGGAAGCAACCTGTTCTCGAACAAATTGGTAATCCAATTCATTGTGTTTGGTGTGAGCATGAAACATAAGGTTGATAGCAAAATAGGTGGCAGAGATGATGTCACAATAAATAGTGAGAGGATTATAAAAGGTGGACCTCAAGATCACAAAGTAAATGATGAATCTAAATAGTCTCAGCAACACATTGAGTGCCAGCACCATACTCAGCCTTAATACTAGAATGGGTCACGGTGGGTTACTTCTTGGCACTCCATGAAACAAGATTGGTGCCTAGAAAAACACAAAACCCGGAGGTGGACCGTCTAATATCGAACATCCAACCCAATCTGCATCCGCATCAGCAGTCAATGAAGTGGGAGAACACCACTCAATGAGCAATCCATGGGTGGAGGTGCTAGCTAAATATCGGTATATACGTTTGACGGCTTAGAGATGAGGTAATTGTGGTTGATGCATGAATTAACTAACCAAATTTACAGCAAAACTAATATCTGGTCTAGTCATATATACATACTGTGGAACAATCCGAATTATAGTGGGTTTAACGACTGGGCTAAAAGTCCGGGCTTAAAATCCCTGTGTAACAAAACCAACTTTGAAGCATTCCATAGTTCCATTGGATTTTTCCTTAATCTTAAAAGCCATTTACAACCGACTAAATTCTTAGAAGGATCAGGTGGTACAAGATCCTGCGTGTGTGATTGGTGACTAAGGCATTAAATTCGTCTGCCATGACCGCTTTCCAATGTGGTCAAGAATGGTCTTAGAATAGCAAGTCGATGTCTCTTCATTAAAAGAATGAGAGAGATTAAAAATTTTCATTGATTTAGAAATTCTAGATTTGGCACGAGTTTGCATAGGATGAGTCGGAAGAGGGGAAATGGAAGTGGTGGAGCTAGATAGAGATGTTTTGTGGGTTTGTTATGGGAGGAATTTGGTCAGGAGAGGAGTAAGGTTGAGACATAGTGACTGAGTTTAGAGAGACGGGAGGTGGAGGTGGAAAAAGAATTGGAAGTAGATTGGGTAGTTCGAGAGGAGGAGAGAAACAAATTAGGAGGTTAGGCTCGAGAAGAAGAAAGAGGTAGATGAGAAGCTTGAGGGCCAAAGGAAGTAGAAGGAATAATAGATTGATTGGAGTAAATAAAAAGTGAAGGAGGTAATCTAGAACAGTGGGGTACGAGACTATGATTTGAAGGTTTTGTTGAAAAGGGAAAATTCTCCTCATCAAACCGAACATGATGACTGATAAAAGCATGACCACTCAACCGATCAAGGCAACGATAGCCTTTGTGATTTGACGTGTACCCAAGAAATACACATGGCACAGACTGAGGTGCTAGCTTATGAGAGACATGAGACGAAAGAAAAGGATAATAAGCACACCGAAAAACCTAAAAGAACAAGTAATCAAACTTGAACCTAAATAAACATTCAAAATGAGAAATATTAGATATGACAGGAGTGGGACGTCGATTAATGGTGTAAACAGCAGTGAGAAGAGCATCGACCCAATATGAAGAAGGCATATGAGCATGGATTAATAAGGATCGAGACATTTCAACTAAGTGTCTGATTATGCGTTCGGATACACCATTTTGAAATGGGGTTTGTGGACAAGAAAAAAGTTGAATAATACCATTTTCATGTAAGTATGTTTGGAACGTCATTACTGGTATATTCACTTCCCTTATCAGTTTGTAAAATTTTAATTTTGGCATTGTATAGATTTTCGATAAAACAACGAAAGCGATAAAAGTGTGTAGGCACTTCAGATTTATTTTGCATGGAAAATATCCAAGTGAACCGAGAATAATCATCAATGAATAACACAGAATATTTGAAACCAGAATTAGATAAAATTGGACTCGTCTATACATCTGAATGAATTACAACTAAAGGAAAAGATACACGATGACTATCAGACTCAAAAGGCAATCGATGAGATTTACCTACAAGACATGACTCCCATGATATCGACTTAGAACTAGAATTGCAAACATGACTCAAAACTTGTTTATTTGGATGGCCAAGACTAGCATGCAAGCGAGTGAGTGAAGTAGAGGAAGCCACGATAGGATGCGAATGAGATGACACCATTGAGTTGGAAATCGGATAAAGACTATGAGAAGAATCAGCTTGGAGGAGAACTTTCCCAGTTTGTTTTTCCTTCAAAGAAAAGGACGAACCATTAAAATCAATGGCACAAGAATTTTTATGGCAAAGTTGAGCAATTGAGAGAACATTGCGAGCCAGATTAGGAACATGATAGACGGGAGATAAAAGTAAAGATTGAGAACCAGTATGTAAAAAGGCTTTACCAACTTGCGTAGCAGGCAATAAACGATCATCACCAATCGAGACTTTTGTCAAATCGTAGAAAGTTCTAGGATTTAGGATGTTACCAATATCACTAGTCATGTGTGCCGACACTCCACTGTCAAGATACCAAGTTGAATCAGAGGTCTCACCAACCGAGAGAGCTGAGAACGAGTCCGACAAATCAGTAGTGGTAAAAGCATGGTTGAATCATTGTCGACATTGTAGTGCGGTGTGCTCGACTCCGTTACATATCTGACAAGTAAGATGAGGCCTAGATCCGAGAATACCTCCCTGTGTGAAAGGGGGAACATAGGGCTTCGAACCACCACGAGACCGACCAGAGAGAGGTGGAGGAGGCATAGGGAGCCGATAATGATTGCAAACCAAACTGATCATAAGAAGATTGCCAATTCCATTTATCTAGCGAGAATCGTCCACCTTGTCCCCAACTAGATCTACAACCTCTAGAATTACGTTCACCTCAAGATCCTCGAAACGGTGGATTGGGTGAAGTGATATGACTGATCAAAGCATGATGAATATCAGAAGAAGATGATGCACTGGATTTTCGGAGAAATCGTTCTTCTTGGATGAGGAGGCGTGCTAACAGATCACCAATGGAGAGAATTGTAGGGCTATTTGTGACTATAGCAACAAAAGGATCATACTTAGATGAGAGCCCGCTAAGGGCTTGAATCACCAAGTCCTTGTCAGAGACGGAGCAATTGATTGCGATAAGAGAGTCCGCAATTGACTTCAGATGCTGGAGAAAATTAGACATTGATTGATCAGGTTTCTTCACGGTATTCTGAAAATCCAATTTTAGTCCAATTTCCTTAGCCGCGTAGTGATCGATAAAATGTTGTCCTAGAGCAAGCCAAATCTTCCGAGATGTCCGAAGATCGTGAACTTCATGGAAAATTTTGACTATAAGGGTCAAATTGATCAAACTAAGAATGCATTGATCTGTCTTTACCCAAGTGGAATAGGAAGTATTGACCACTATAGTGCCAGTCTGATCATTGATAAGTTTTGGTGAACATGGAAAAGAACCATCCACATAACCCAGTAGATCGTTACAAATTAAAATAGATTCAAACTGAGATTTCCACAAAAGATAATTGTCTACATCGAGTTTGATGGAGATGAGACTTGTGATGTTGGGAAGAACAAGAGACGACGAGAATGATTGCACAACCATAATTTGACCAGCAGCAAAGATCGGAGCAGCAGTGAAGAGGGAAGAAGAGGGGAAAGTGGGCGCAATATTATCGAGGGCGATGGGAAATTGGGATTAATTGAAAAAGAAGATGTTGGGTAAAGATATGGCAGAGAAGAAGAAAAAATTGGAGATGTATTGGACATTATTGAGATTAGGGGTGTGCATGGTCCGGGTTGGGCTGGTCCACCCCCTAACCCTAGGACCAACCCGCACAGTGTTGATTCTCAATTTTTGGGATCGATGACTGACCCTATTGAGCTTAAGACTGAGGACCGGACCGACCCGATGTATTGGACATTATTGAGATTAGGGGTGTGCATGGTCCGGGTTGGGCTGGTCCACCCCCTAACCCTAGGACCAACCCGCAAAGTGTTGTTCCTCAATTTTTGGGACCGATGATTGACCCTATTGAGCTTAGGACTGAGGACCGGACCGACCCAATGGGTTCGGTCCGGTCCAGGGTCAACCCGGGACCAACCAATAATTTTTTTATTTCATTTTTTGTACCAGGTTTAACCCGGGACCAACCGACCCAATGGGTTCAAACCGGACCGAGTACGGTGAGTGGCGAGCGGCAAAAGGCTAGTAGCGAGCAAGACGAGCACTTTCAATAATAAGAATGCAACCCACAAGATGAAAGGAAATTCATAGAAAGACTGGCATTTTCACAATCAAATCACTAGCAAATGTCAACAAAGGGAACATGCAATGTGGTCTTCAACGTCCACAAAGTTCACAACTTCACAAGCTTCATATCAAATACATTTGTAACTTATATTATATATCACACATGGAGTTTGCCACAAGTTCACAATAGTCAGCAAGCAAACATAACAACAACTTTCCTATTCTCAGGAATCAAAAGAGCAAGCAACTTATTAAGCTTTGAGAGCTCTTTCATTTCAAGTTCCAACATCCTGAAAATAAAATAATAAGTATAGATGAAACAAGTATGAAATAATAGTGTTTACAATTTACAGACACTTTGTATTGAAGAATATGAACTTACGCATGAATAAAAGCAGCAAACAATTTCTCAGGCTTTGAGTGCTCTAAAACTCCAAGTTCCAACCTCCTGAAAACAAAATAACAATACATATAGATGCAAATGATCACACAACATTAGTTATAAATTAGAACTACAAATTGAAATCAAACAATTATTGAAAAATCTCACCACATATATTCCTTTCACTTTAACTTGTAAACTCTATGTACTGTTAATCTCCACATTAACATGATCCATATCTAATAAAAAGAATATATTAAATAAAGCATTCACTCATTAGATATACGAAATAATTACAAGATGAAAAGATATGGCCTTACCCAACTCAAATTTTTCCGTATTCTCGATGCACTTTTCAACATTAATCGGCTCGATAACCGCTCTCAACTAATCTTGAGTGCAAATCAAAGCTTCCAAGACTCTAGGAGTCAAAGAACTTCTAAAGCCATCAAGCACACGACCAGATGTACTGAAGGTAGACTCTGAAGTAACAGTAGTTATATGAATAGACAAAATATCTCGAGCTATCAAAGATAGAATTTTAAACTTTTGACCGGTCATACTCCACCACATCAAAATGTCAAGATCATGAGCCTTTTCAAGTTCAGCTTTAAGATATTGATTGAGTTGATAAGTTGCCCTCAAACTTATTTTTTCTCCTCATTAAGAAAGGCTTCATATGATAGCTCTTGGACGTAGAAATCCAAGAGAAGATTTCTCATAAAATTTAAACAAACGTTCCATAGTGAACTTCACTTTGTCAAACATCTCATCAACTATTGCAATATCATCGTAGATGAGTCTACAACAATACCTCACATACTTCATTTTTTTTCTAGGATCCAATGCTACAGCAATCAACACCATCATATTCACTTTCTCAAAACTCCCATAGTATTTGTCAAACTTATCTTTCATTTTTGCACCCGTAACTCTCACCTTTAGAATCGAAAGCCTTTGCCACTTCTTTCAGATAATTGAATAAAGAAGCTATTCCTTCAAAATAATCATTTGAAGTGATACACAAAGTCCTAGACATCTTGTTGGTGGCATCATAAAACTTCTTCAAAAATTTGCAAAGAATAATGGCATTTCCCACCAAAATCCCGGACGCCAAAACTTAACCGTGGCACGGATGTGGTGGATAGCATGTGGATCAATGTGTCGCCCCTAGGGTTTAACTATCGGCCGTTGCAAAAAAAAAAATAATGGCATTTCCCAATCAACACTAGTTGGAGTATCGGAGCTAAGCTCAGTTGAGAAAAAAATATCTTCTTCATCCATCCTTTCAAAAGCTTTTCTTAGCTTTATGGCAGTGTCTAACATTAGGTAAGTGGAGTTCCACCTAGTGGAGACATCAAAAAAAACTAAACCCTTATAAGTGATCCTTGTTTTCTCAATGCAATCTTCAAATGCTTTAGCTCTCATGAGAGAACTTCTCACATACCTAACAATGTTACGAATACGTGCAATAGAATCGCGTACCTCAATTAAGCCATCCCTCACAATCAAGTTTAATATATGAGCCGTGCACCTCATGTGTAAAACTTCACCATCTAAGATCAAAAGTTTATCTCTTGCAAACTTTTCTTTCAAATAACCACAATGATTGTTGACACCTTTTTCTCTATTCCCCACTCATAAATGCATTTCTCAACCATTTTCCCAATATCCCTACCCTTGTGACTAGGCAACACAACAAAATTGATGATTCTTTTGTTCAATTTCCAGTTTTCATCAATAAAATGTGCAGTGAGACATAAATAGTTCAAATTTTGAAGGGAACTCCATATATCAGTCGTGAGTGTGATTCTAGAACTAAGCTTATGAGAGGAAGCCTACAAACTCTTTTTTTCACAAAAATACAACTTCATACAATCTCTAGCCACCATAAATCGTGACACATGCTTGAAAAGAGGCTATAATTGATTGATATAATCACGAAATCCAACATGCACAACCATCGAAAATGGTTGTTCATCAATTATAATTATTCGAACTAGCATTTCCCTACATTTCTCCTAATCAAACTTCCATGTCGTTAAAAAACTAGCACTTCCGGTACTAGTATTTCCTCCTATCATTTGATTCCCACATACTGTATGTGATGCAAACAATTTTTGCTTCTTATCTATATTGCGAGGATACTTAGGGCACTTTCTCAAATGTTTCAACATAGTTGAAGTGCCATTATCAACATGGTACAATTATTTGATCTCACAATAATTGCAAAATATTTCAAGTTTCCCGTTCACGTCAATTTTGCCTTTATGAAAATGAAGCCAAGCTACTAATTTTCGCTTACTAGATTAAGGACAAGAACCGGATGCCTTATCTGTGTTGGATGCCTCTTCAAAGTCATCTTCCCCTCCTCCATGTTCTAGTTATTCTGATTCAATTATTGGTGTTATTTCATCATAGGATTTCTCTACTTCCATTGACATGTTAATAAATCACCTGCTCAAATCAAGCAACATGTCATTAACGGATAAAATTTAAGGTCATCAAGATTCAAAACTAAAGCCAGAAAACCCATTTAAACGACTTCGAAATGCAAAAAAAAGACGTCGATCACGGCGTAGCCGTGACAAAACTTATTATGACGGGTAGGCTTGATGGGTCTTGTTAAGCCTCCCAACCAGGCTTAAAAATGAAAAATCATTGAGACCATATAAGAGATCTCAAGCACTTGTTAACTGAATACTTCACAAAAAAAAAAAAAAAATTTACCAACATAGCAAACTTAATGGAACATAAAATACCAAGAATACCAATTCTAGAACACCAGCAGCTTGAACATACTAATGACTAGTAAAAGAAAGCATCTTTTTGGGCATGGATGTTCCAAAATTTTGCCCTAAAGTTCTACCATCATGTTAACAAAACTAAGAATCACTCATGAGATAGGAGAGCATGGCTCATAATTAAGGCAAGCATTTATAAAACTGCACAAGTACCAAAATGTTTTTCTTTTTATTCAGCAAGCTTGATGCAATTTAGTAGTTGCTATTGTCCACAAAAAAAACTTTCAGAAGGGTTCAAAACAAACCTACAAAATGCAAATCACCAAAAGAATATCGGTGTAAGAACAAGCTAATCTCACTTGTATTCTCTATTCGATTCTCCGGTCTTTTTTTCTACTATCGAGATTTATTCAGCAAGTCCAAGAAGAAGATCTCTTAATCACTGACTTCATCTGCTTGTCCTCTTCCAGGGAAATCATTCCCAAGTGCAAAGGATCCTCCAACATCATCTTTGCTACCAAATATCCTGCTATAGACCATGTTTGGTACTTTCTTGCTTGCTTGCCAACATATCTACCCGTTTTACCATCATAAAACAGAGATGCTACTGAAGACCCATCTAAGTGCATCATTTTGTAAATGATTTTTAATGGGTAGTTTCTCCAACTAAACTACCCATTTACAACCCACTACCCAGAGCAGCAAATGTAGAGGAAAAACTGGTGAATTTGACCAATCCACGTCGAGAATCGCACGAAATAGAGACGCTATTGAAGCACCGAAACATGCGAAAGAGGAATTCACATGAAATAGAGATGCAACTATACACGCGAAAGAGGAATTCATGCAGCATAACATTCAAAGCCCAGCAAAGTGTGCGAGTTTCTTCGCACACATACACCCCCACATTCAGGCAAAACGAAGCCACACCCCGCAGAAAATTGAGAGAGCAGCAAATGTAAAGGACAACCGGCTAGAGAGAGATAGAGAGAGAGAGCAGACCTAGCAATCACAGTGGAAGAGACAGAGACGGAGACGGAGACTGGCGGACTCGACGGAGATGGAGACCGGACAATGGAGACGGAGACGAAGACGATGAGAGTCAGAGTGGAGAGAGTATCGGAGATTGAGACTTGAGAGGCATCGACCAAAAGTGACTAAGTGAGCTTGTGTTGTGAGAAAGTATCCTGATTTAGGGTTTTGAATTTTTTAAATTAAAAATCAAAAATATTATATTATATATATTATACCGGTCCGGTTCGGGTGAGCGGGTGGGCGGTTCCACACCCGGAACCGAGAACCGGATCGATACCCACCGTTTCCAAAAAATTGGAACCGGGAACCGGACCGAAACCCTTAGAACCCACCGGTCTTGGTCCGGTTCCGGCGGTCCTGGGCGGGTTGGGCGAGTACCTGGTTTTTTGCACACCCCTAATTGAGATAGCAATTGGAGCAAAGGAAGTGTTGATTTGGGGGTAAAGATGTTGAATAATTCGATTCGTTTTTCTGCTTTGATATCATGTTGATGTTTAGAGTCAAAGCAAAAACAACGACAAAGTGTTTATAGTGGCTCAACCCCAATTAGGGTTATATGATATATATTTATAGGAGTGACTAATTACAAAAAGGGTACATATAGAAACATAATTACATAAATACCCCATAATACATATAAATTACACATTAATAATACCCACATCTTAATTCAATACCCGAACATGAAGAATACATGATCCTAAAATATGCAAAAAATCGGGCAGGGTTGTGTCGGCTTGGGTCGGGCATTATTGATGGCCCTAGCATCAAGTGGTTATTCCCTCCATGATCAACTGATGACCTACTTGACATCTGGTATTTGAAGTAAGCACAATATTAAGAAAGTAGTACTTACAAGGAACCGTTCATGTTGGAGAGCATATCCGCCAATTCTATTTTCAAAGATTTTATTTGCCTACGATAAGTAATTCACAAATAATCATAAGAATGTTAGATGGAGATCCATTCTAAGGCATCTTAAGAATTCATTTCAACCGACCACAATAATTGTATCGGATTACTAGAAATAACACGAAAACTGGTTATCACTTTTTAAATCATACTGACGTACCGCAAGAATAGATCATTTCACGCAACTGAGGACAAATTGTGGAAGGACCACTATAAAGAGGTATTTGATTGTGTCATGCGTGAGGCTTCATGCTGGCTTGGATGTGTAAAATATTTCAGGCATTTCTCCAATTTATTTTCCATTCCCCTAATTTACATCATGATGGATTTTTAATTTACGTCATGATTGGTCACCCATTCCCTCTCAAACTCAATGTACGCATCTTGTTCATGCGAATTTATTGCCTACTTTTAGATAGTAAAAATCGAGTGACAATCTTTCTGAGGCAAACATAACAAAGAGGTCGCTCGTAGAGATGGAAACAGTAAGAAGTTCTTTATTGGGCCGAGTTAAAGCTTGATAAATGCCTAAATTGATTTTGCTTTGGAGCCTAGTTAATAGAGCTGTTGAATTATATTTGAGCGCATATAATCAAACTATAAATACGATAGGCCTCCGATATGCGTATCACGAAACTTCGCATCTACTCCTCTTGCATGATGCTTGGTTCCCTACCCTTTGAGCTGGTGGGTTGCTTTGATACCCTTTTGGTTAGCTTACGTGACATTATAGATTAGTTGTCCGTATTGAGTGCAGTTTTCATTAAAATGATATGTAAAGAGTTGTCGAAGTTTAATTCTCTACTGGATGACTGCTTTTGCGGTCGTCAATATGTATTTGGATGAGTTAGTAATTATCTATACGATAAGCCAAAAGCACAAAACTCCAAAATCAGTCCACACGTGAAGAGGTAACTGCAAAACTTACAGTCTCCTGAGAATGCTCAAAATCTCCTGCCATTGAGGTCACGAAGTTGCTCTAAGCTGACCGCAGAGAATGACATTTCTAAAAGAAAACATAACTGGAAACTCCTGTGACATTTGTCTCATTGTCGGTTGAAGACCACCTCTAGCGCATCTTGAAGTCGCAGTCTACAAGTCGAGAGGCATCGATCTAGAACGTCCTCCAACAGCACCAGCAATTCAGTTTGGATGGATGATGAACATTCTCAAGAGACATAATGTCTTGGATGCTTTCCCATGATCGTCTTTAATGAGATGACTCCAAAACTATAAACATCGCATTTTTTTTGTAGACATTGTAGGATATGCCAGTTTTGCAGAACTTAGTTTCCTCGATAACCTGAAAAGCTCTATTCAAGTTAACAACATTGCTTCCCCATGACATGACGATTACAATTACAAATATCTATTTAATCAACACTTTCAACTCTAATTTGAGCATGAAAGTTTATGCTTTGACGAAGGTTCAAAGGATTTCTTTTGTTGCTCAAAGTGTCAAGTGTAATACCCTGATTTTCGAAATAGGATAACTAATATGGATGAGTTGTTGTGCCTTATTAACAATGGCTTATATTTGTGAAATTCGATTTGGAAGGTTATTCTTTTTGTTTATAATAAATTGGAGATTTTTTTTTTGAGTTGACAGCAAAAAAAAAAATGATCAACTCTTGGTTGATATCCAGGAGTTACAAACTCACTCGAAAAGAAGATAGTTTAGTCAAAACAAAAGTAATAATTGAATAAAATAATCGGCAAGCTATGAGCTTATCCACAGTAAAAGAAATTGATAAATTCACCAACAAGGTCATCGACAGCATACAACAAAAAGATTATCGACGACAGCCTTCACCAGTTGACAACTTGAAGGGTTTCGATCAACAAAGTCATTGATAGCAAATCATGTCATATTTTGGCTAAGTGTTGAGGCAATGTTATTAATGAACATAGAGGTTTGCCAACACATCAATCAAAAACAATGAATCGACTCGAGCACGTTTTTCTAGATGGTCAAAGCCCAAACAAGCCCGGCCCTTGTAAGGAATTTGGCCCCACTCCCTCTTCCCTGGGCTTGACCGAAGTTCACATGTACAATCCATGTGCCGTTCTAAATTAGGAAAGAAAATAACACAGGACAAGGAAAGAACATGAGATGTATGGCTAGGACAAGATAGAAAATGTGAATTTGGCCAAAATAGGAAAGAAAAGGGAAGGGAATTTAGCTGAAAATTGAAAGAGGAAACGAGAGAAAATTAAGAGGATTACTTGTTGGTTCTTGAAGTCTCAAAATGGGCCATATAGGCATATGTCACTATCGGCCAAATATAGAAGGATACTCGGCTAGGACAAGCAAATATACGTGCTGAAAACAAGAGTCTTGGCTGAAAATCTTAGAGAAAATATTGAGAGAGAACTACTCAGTTGAGGAAGAAAAAAAGAGGAAAAATTACCAAAAAAGTCCTAAACCTATTGTAATTGTGTCAATTCAGTCTTGGGAACTAAAAGAAAGCAGTGAGGGCTCGAGGAAGTGTAGGAACTTTAAGAGGATTACTTCTTCATTCTTCGTATCTGCAAGGTAAAAATCTGAACTTTTACTTCCAATCCTTTTATTATTTCGATTGCATGAGCCTACTCATCGTTGGTAGAATTGATTCAAATGCTTGTCTCCCAAGGGTGCTTGTAATCCAACCCAAGAACACAACATGATTCGTCTTTGTGCACATTCTAATTCGAGTTAGGATTGTCCATGTTTGATTGCAATTTGATGTTTCATCATTAGCATACTTCAGGTCGTTATCATAACTTGCTTAGTTTTGATCTTGATCTCCTTAATTATAAATTGTTTCGATGCAAATGTTTGATAGATGTTGCTAGATTATAAATTTGTTTAGATGCAAGTTTATCAAGCGAAACCAAGCAATACCATTGTTGGTGCTAGAAAGAGGACAACATGATAAGTCCAAAATAATAATAACTCTGCTATTTTTAACACGTCAGATGCACAACAAATCCACAATAATTTGCACTCAAGCATCCTCACCTTATTTCTTATCCACAAAAAAATAAGCATCCTCGTCTTATTTGAAGGTGAAAATTCCAAGTTCATTCTCAAGGAGGAAATAATTATGTAAAGAAAAATGCTTAGCTGACTGCACCATTATTCTATGTAGAGCGATGATGCAATCTCCACTCCACAATCTCCCAAGGAAACCGAAAGACTTTTTTGTTCAGTTTCCTTTGGAAAATCAAAATCCCACTCGTTGGGATTTGATTCCCATAAATAAAAAAAGTTTGCCAAAAGTAAGTTTAAAAGGAAAAAAAAAACCTATAATTATTAATGATCAAAATTCAGTTTGATTCCGTGAATGATTAGGGGGACGCGATATCATATCTGGTGACAACAGTTTTGGAAACAACCATCTGGCCAATGAAGATTGAGAAGTGTAGGCTGTCTGGCGATAATCTTAGAGCATATTAATAGGTTGTGAAATGACGGCGGGATGCGACCAACCGGAAGCTTGGTAACGAAGTGACTCCGGTGAAAAATTAAGTCCATGGCCATTCGTCCGGTGTAAAAAGCTTTGGAAAAAATAGAATGTCCAATCCATCTATATAATTTGCATATTGGATATATAATATTATGTGTCTTTGACTTCTTAAATGTCATTTGTTTTATTTTGGACCGGTACTCCACCATCTAATTGGAGTCAATTCCACCATGGATTTCCTTTTCTTGAACGATGTCATTGGATTTGTTTCTTTAAATATTACACACATGCAAAACCAATGATTCTTTTACTGGTCCGGTTGCCCATTTTAAGTAAAATAGAATTAATGCCTTCAAGTTGCACCGTCAATCACAGATAGTAACGGTGCCGTCCTGCAAGCACAACTCCCATGTAAATGTGCTTGGCAGCAATTTTGGCATTAGAAATGATTTTCTAATGGCACCGTCTATCTTTTTATTTTTCTTTGTTTTGACTATCTTTTCTTTTCTCTCCCAATACGTTTGGAGAGATTGTGTGTGAATAAATTTTTGTAGTTGATCTTGAGTGTATGTGGAGTCCAGTTGAGCCATTCGTCTAGTCGATGGCCATCAAGGAAGATGTCCATGGCGTGGCTCCATAACCTCTCCGAGATTAGGCCGCTTTTCTCTCCCGATTTAGATTTAAGTCTAAAATTTCGGGATTTCACTCTCCCAATTTAGATTAAGGTTTAGATCTTAGAGTTCCTTATAGGTATATTGAGGTTGGTGTCTTTATATGGCGATAGTGATGAGGACATTAAATTTAGACGTGCACCACAAGCCGTTGCAAATGGAGTGGGGGATCTCAGGATGTGCTCACCACTAAATTGGTGATCGGCTGCCAAACATAGACGGTGGCAAATTTGTTCTTAAGGGATAAAAGTGTGCTTTTAGTTGTAGACTGTACCTTGTGCATTGTTATTGTGTTCTAGTATTTACTTTGTGGGATTAGCTAGGCTAGTATGCCTTCTATGTACCTTTCATATATTATTTTTTAATAAATAAAAATTTTTCTTTCTACCAAAAATAAAAATCTCCCAAAGAAATCAGTTAAATTGTTTAGCCGGTTTTTTTGGGGAATTTGGAAGGAAAACATCCCCTATTGGGATGGTAGTGAAATTCATTATATGATAAAAATAAAATAACAAAATGATTAACTTGAAGAAAACCAACAAAATATCCACAACAATACAAAACTTAATCACCAATCAAGCGATCATGATTGAGAGCTCAGATTGAGCAACCATGGCCTCGAGCTTTGTGACTCGAAGCTCCAGTCACCATGGCCACCGCTAGCTTGAAGCTCAAGGGTCATGGCAGCCTAGAGTTTCCACGTTCAAAAAGATCTAGTGGACATGACCACTGTGAATTTCACAACTCGAAAAATCTTACCCCCATGGCTATTGTAAGCTCAAATTAAGTGGCCATGGTTACGAGCTTGAGTGGCTATGGCATCTACAAACCCGAGCTTGAACATCCATGGTTGCCAGAATTTAGAACTTGAACTTGTGCTATGGCAACTGTAATGGACCCCATCTCTCTCTTAATTTTGTTTTCATTTATATTGTTTGATGTGACACCCATTCAGCGTCATGTAACATTGTTGGACAAATTGTAACATGGCACATGTATTCTAGTGTCAGTGTCAACAACTTTGCTATTTCCATGTAATAAAAATCAACCGGCGAGAGAAAAAGTATAAAGGGACATTTTCTAAAAAGTTGAAAGAGGCTTTTAACATAAATAAATATAGAGGGAAATTTTAATTTTTTTGACAAAGATAGTGGGATAAAAGTGACATTATCCTTAAATAAAATAAAAACACCAAAACCTTCCCTTTCCACAAGTTCTCAAATCCGGTTGCCTACTTCTCACAAAATGAAAATTGTGGTCGACATACAACCATAACAAATGACGGTTGAATTCCTTTCACTTTTGTGAAGATGCACGGGCTCAACCGTTAGAAATTCTATTTTGAAATATCTATATACTAGATCTTTTTGTGGCTCGAAAAGATCTATTGTATCGATATTTCGTGATAGAAATTGTATATGTGGATAATTATTGACATATATTTATTATCAAAATATACACCATCATGGAATATAACTTTATAAAATTTAAAATTTTTAGATAGGTGTATTTTAGTTAAGTGATTTGAAAATCCAAAAAATATAAATAAAGAATGACAATGATAGGAATTATACTATTTTATGAACATTATTTTTATGAACTATAAAGCAATTAGAATCTAACAGACGCGATGGATTATTGGGGTGATCCAAGTAAATCTACAAATAGAGAATAACTGTGAGGAACCAGATGTAGGACTTTATTCCTATGAGATATTAAATAACTGAAATAATGGTAGATTTAAGACTTTATTCACATAAGTTGTGAAGCAGCTGGATTTATGCCTACCGCAAATATTTTGATCATTCATCTATATAATAAATGTATGTCTTAAAAAAAATCTACAGATACATGAACAATTACTTTTAAACAATTATTACCAAAATATGCATAACTTTTATTATATTTGTACATTGATTAGAGATTTATTACCAAAAATAAAAATAAAAATTAGAGACGCAGAATTAGAAATTTGTAGGATTAGAGATTTGACTATCCAAAGCAAAAAACAAAAATTGAAAATGTTATTTATTTCTCTAGTTGAATGTGAAAGACTTCCATTGTTTAAACAATTCAATGTTTTTCTTTTTCTATAACTCTATATGTTTTCGTTGTGCTATATATATACATGTAAAAAGCCCATAGAAAGGTTAAAAAAACCAATTCGTACTAACAAATTCCAAATTATTTTTTTTCTATTAGATAATTGGTTGGTGGAGCTCAAAAGAAAAAGAAAAGAGCGAGTATACATTTCTTTATATTAAAATTCAAATTAAAACAATAGTTAATCAAAGAATACATGATTCAAAAAGTTATATTAGTAATTTCATCATTTATAAGTCTGTTTCTTCTCCCTAGTATTGAAAGAGAAGTTTGGCATACTCTAGTGCTTTCCACAAAGATAAATGTCTTTAATTCAAATGGAAGATTACTTGGACGTTAGTCAAAATATTATACGACCTCTCTTTCGTCCATTTTCTTACCTTTTTTTCAAGGAAAAAGAAGTTGACTATATATCTGCTTGGCTTTGGAATTTTCTTCCTTCCAAGGTTGCGTTCGCTTATTGGACTTTTATTCTGTAAACAAACAACGGACAAAATTACATGAAGTGTCCTATCTCTCTATTTTCAATTATGGTATTTTTCCCAAATTAAGACAGCCTGTGAAAAAGATAGTTCTTAGAGCCGTAGATTCTTGGCATCAAGACTAGATTAGCATGTCGCCGATGTTTTCATCTTCCCATAGATGTCAGTGGAAAATCTTTCGGCTCCTCTTGGTGTTTTCCACAAGCAATGAACCTCCGGAAATGATGGGACGAAGATTACTTTTTTATGATTAGAATTGGACCAAACCTTGTGCGGTGACATGAGATGGAGTGATCTTTCATGTGCATGATTCTTAGGTGGTGTTTAAGATAATAATGATTAAAGGAGAAAAGAAAGAACGAGCTGATGTGAAGCATCAAACCCTAAAAAGGGGCAAAGTGGTGATGAAGCTTTATCTGTTCCATCGATCAACTCATCCCTTTCTTATCAGAATCATTTGCAACAGTCACGCCCATAAGCGCAGCAAGCGTTGTGTGCGCCATGGTTTTTTCCTCCATATAAATAATGACTCTTACCCATCAATCACAGCGAGGAAAAACGCCCCATTTGAATAGGACTTTCGACTGTTTTATTTTCCTCCACTTGAAGTGACTTCATTTTGGAATGGCATGGAAAAAGAATTCGTTTTGATGTTGATGGATTTGACAGAACCTGAAGTCACTATTTCCCCATGTATTCATTCAGTTGGTGGCAAACCATTACGGAGGGTGAGGAAAAAAAAATACAAAAAGGTTCGTGGCAAAAGTTGAGATGATTATATTGATCTTTAAATAGACGAGTTCATATGGCTTGACCATCTCCCCTGCTCACGGTCCTGACCTTGTCTGACCGACCTTGTCCTGCACTAGATCACTGTCCTAATGACGGCTGGCCGCGAATGGGCACTGGCGCGTCCATAATGCTCGGGAGGAAGGCTAGTCACGGCCGTGAGCCCCAGGATCAAGGCTGATCACCAATTAAGTGTTGGAAATTTGGGACAAATTGATGGGTGAATGAATGAGAAATTGATGCTCAAAGAACACCCTTGAGTTGGAAGTGGGAAGTGAAAAGCACTAGTCCCACATTGGAAAAGAAAGAAGGCTAAAGAGTGGTTTATATACGGTTACACTTATATGAAGTGGTAACTATTGTAGCACAAACTCTCTCGCCTCATGTTGTAGCGCAGGGGGGTGCAAATCCGACGCCCAACCAGCTGAGACTTGGGCGCGAGCGCGTATCCTGCGGGACCGAAAAGTGGGCCTTGCGACAAGCTCAATTTTGCTAGCCTTCTAATTTAATTTTTCCGACTCAATTAATGGTGCGTTAAGCGGCAAGCTGTTCTGAAATTGATTTTGTAACGTCAGAATTAATCAGCCATTATTCCAGACGCAATTAATTTTGTAACGGCGGATTTAATTGGCCATTATTCTTGATGTGTATTGATTTTGTAACGGCTAATTTCATCGCCCGTTATTAGTCCCGAACAACTCTCCCCTCAGTTCAATTTTTTTATCGAAATCATTCTTTCAGTTCTTGCTCAGATCAGCAGTTTCTGAAAAACGTTTTGCTGCTTTCCTCCCGAAAAACGGTTCTCTGGTTTTCCTTCTGGAAAACGTTCTCTGCATTTGCATTGTTTTCGATAGTGTTCGTTTCCGAGTTTGTTCAAGTTCGCCGAAAGCTTGGAAGTGCTGCGATCTCTTCTTCGCTGTTAGCCGTTGTATCCTGGGAGACAGACGTTCGCAAAACCTCAATCGCGTGCGGGAGGGAACGAATCTGTTTTAAGGAAACTGTGTTCAACACAGGCCTCGGTATTCGATTGTATCGATTCCAATTTTATTATTGCAATTTCATTTCTTTGTAATTCCGTATTATTTGTGATTTTAAGCTTATGCCCATTTGAATTTTGGCTTACAATCTTAAAACAGATTCGTCGTTATTTTAAAGAATTCAAATGGCTACTGGGAAAGAAGTCGTGGATGTGGCTGCTCGAAACGATGGTCTCGACGGACTGACCAAAGACTCTGCCTATGCCGCGGCTGTCCAATTGCCTGGCTCATCCTCCGTTCATCCTGCGGTTTATGTACACCATGGTGAAAAACCTGAAAAGTTCGACGGACTGAACTTTAAAAGGTGGCAGCAAAAGATGCTGTTTTATTTGACCACATTGAATCTTGCGAGATTCTTGACCGAGGATGCTCCTAAATTATCCGAAGGAGAAACGGATAAACAGGCCTTCAACACTGTTGATGCCTGGAAGCACTCTGATTTCTTGTGCAGAAATTACGTCATGAATGGCTTACATGACTCATTGTACAATGTTTATTGTGCAAAAAGAACGGCAAAGGAGTTATGGGAAGCCTTAGACCGAAAATATAAAACAGAGGATGCCGGAGCAAAGAAATTTGTTGTCGGTCGATTCCTTGATTATAAAATGGTGGATTTTAAGACTGTGATCAGTCAAGTGCAAGAAATTCAAGTGATCTTGCATGAAATCCAAGCTGAAGGAATGATCTTGAGTGAAACCTTCCAAGTGGCTGCTATAATTGAAAAGCTACCTCCTGGGTGGAAGGATTTCAAGAACTATCTCAAGCACAAGCAAAGGGAATATATGTTCTGGAAGTTTAGAATGAAGTTTTTCAAATTTTTCAAGTTAGAAGAATTATCTATGTTCTGAGATATTCAGACTTTATTAGTTCCTGAACACTCACAAAAGCTAAAGTTCTGAGATTCAGAAAAATTCAGAAGTAGACGCGTAAGCTGAAATTTTTCAAAAGCGGATTCTTCAGAAACAGATTCTTCAGAAGCAAATGCAGAAGCAGATTCTTCAGAAGCAGACGCGTAAGCTGAAATTTTTCAGAAGCAGATTCTTGAAGCAGACGCAGAAGCTGAAATTTTCAGAAGCAGACGAAGACGCAGTAGTTCTTCAGAAGCAGACGAAGATGCAGTAATTCTTCAGAAGCAAAACTCAGAACGAAGAAGAACAGCTAGTGCGTTAAAGAGGCTGAATGGCTACACCATTTCTTAGAGGATATTCCAAAATGGCAAAAACCTGTGCCACCAATAAGTATACAATTGGAAGAGTACAGAGTAATATGTATAATGGTAAGTCTAGACATATACGTTGTAGACATAATACCATTAGACAACTACTCTCAACGGGAATTATCTCAATTGACTACGTAAAGTCAAGGGATAATATTGCGGATCCGCTAACCAAAGGGTTAAATAGAGAGTTAGTTGAGAAATCGACAAGAGGAATGGGACTGAAGCCCATGAAAGAATAAGTTGGTATAAAGGAAACCCAACCTAGTTGACTGGAGATCCCAAGATCTAGGTTCAAAGGGACAACCTAATTATACAAACTTAGTGATGTCACTGTGGGGGTTATCCCTAAAACCATTCCTATATAAAATATCAGTGATATTGTGAAGGGAAAGGATAGCAATTTTGCTTTAATGATTCTTAAGTGGAGTAAATAAATTACTCAGAATTAAGTAATCACCTATGTGAGAGAGAAGTGGGGCCGCTTCAAAGGAGAATTAATCAAGGGCTAAATTCTTTAGAATCTCTTGCAGAACCAGGTTGATGTTCATGGCCAAAATGAACATAACTATGAGAACTGAACAAACATTTATATGATTCCTGTGTGAAGTGTATGGTTCATTTACATAAGAAAGTTGGACAATTCAAGGACACCATGTCTACTGGACAACTAGTAAAGTAAATATACTTTCACAAGGAAAGGTTCAAAGGGTAACACCTACCTATCCTATGCAGGTTTCAATTGTTGAACACTATCACAGAGTCAAAACTAAAACAATTTTCATTCATGTGGGGGATTGTTGGAAATTTGGGACAAATTGATGGGTGAATGAATGAGAAATTGATGCTCAAAGAACACCCTTGAGTTGGAAGTGGGAAGTGAAAAGCACTAGTCCCACATTAGAAAAGGAAGAAGGCTAAAGAGTGGTTTATATACGGTTACACTTATATGAAGTGGTAACTATTGTAGCACAAACTCTCTGCCTCGTGCGCAAGCGCAGGGGGGGTGCAAATCCGACTCCCAACAAGCTGAGACTTGGGCGCGAGCGCGCATCCTGCGTACACGATTGCGGGACCGAAAAGTGGGCCTTGCGACAAGCTCAATTTTGCTAGCCTTCTAATTTAATTTTTCCGACTCAATTAATGGTGCGTTAAACGGCAAGCTGTTACGAAATTGATTTTGTAACGTCAGAATTAATCAGCCATTATTCCAGACGCAATTAATTTTGTAACGGCGGATTTAATTGGCCATTATTCTTGATGTGTATTGATTTTGTAACGGCTAATTTCATCGCCCGTTATTAGTCCCGAACAACTCTCCCCTCAGTTCAATTTTTTTATCGAAATCATTCTTTCAGTTCTTGCTCAGATCAGCGGTTTAAAAAACGTTTTGCTTTGCTTCCTCCCGAAAAACGGTTCTCTGGTTTTCCTTCTGGAAAACGTTCTCTGCATTTGCATTGTTTTCGATAGTGTTCGTTTCGAGTTTGTTCAAGTTCGCGAAAGCTTGGAAGTGCCGCGATCTCTTCTTCACTTTGTTAACCGTTGTATCACGGGAGATGGGGCGTTCGCAAAACCTCAATCGGCGTGCGGGAGGGAGCGAATCTGTTTTAAGGAAACTGTGTTCAACACAGGCCTCGGTATTCGATTGTATCGATTCCAATTTTATTATTGCAATTTCATTTCTTTGTAATTCCGTATTGTTTGTGATTTTAAGCTTATGCCCATTTGAATTTTGTCAACATTAAGTATCTATGATTATTTTGATATCAAAATGTTGATATGCAAACTATGTGTTAGGACCATAGAGGTTATACTTTTAGGTAAAATTTTAAATAAGAGCTTGAAGTTTTTTCATTTTCTCAAATGAGGGCTTAAAATGATTATAACAGTTTCAAATAAATACCTCACCCCGTCGGCTCGTCGGCCAGCCAAAATTTTTGGCTGATCAAAGGGCATTTTCATTCAAAAATAATTTTAACATAAATTTTAGTTAAATTAAATTTAAAAAAAAAAAAACAAGGGGGACCCTCCCATGCCTATGATCGCTGCCCCATTGCTAGTGGGGCGGCAGTCATGGCCAGCGAGGTCACTAGCGCCTCAGTGAGGGCCTGGTGGCCCTCGCCAAAATTGGGAGGGTCGGGCGACCCTCTCCCAAATTTGGGCAAGGATCGGGAGCCGACGACAGTTGCCAGCCCTCACTAAGGTGCTGTCGCCCCACCGGCAATGGGGCAACGCCCATTGGCTGGGGAGGGCTACCAACCCTTCCCTTTGTTTTTTTTTTTTAAAATTTACCTTTTTTTTATTTTGTTTTTTATTGATAAAAACACAAAAGAAAAAAAAGGAAGAAAAAAATAAAGAAATTTAACAGACGAAAATGCCCTTGACTCCAGTGAGGTTAGGTCCTTTTTTTAGACTAAGATGGTTACTTTAAACCCTTATTTGAGGTAATATTCACTTCAAGCTCTTATTTGAGAAATGAGGGCACTTCACGCCTTTATTTGATATAAGGTCCATTTCGGGTCATTATTTGGAATTTTCCCTATCTTTTAAGGTGAACCCAAATTGGTCTTTCAACCTAGTCATGTTTACGAGACTTGCTGGAGGTTTGTCCTATTCAATTTTTGTGACGGACAATTTCCAATAAACATGCTATAGTCAGAAACACGCAATATACTAGTGTGTTATAAATTTAAACACCTTTACAATCACTTATGTGAATGTACACTGTTAAATATAACAACTAGAATTCTTTTTGCAATTATGTTTAGTCATATACTTGCGTCTCGTCCGATTATGCCTTTTGTGGCAGCCCGAGTATCTACATTTGAGTGAAATCAACACAAAGAGAAGCAAGTACAATCAGCGGATGTTCATTAGGCTTCGAACGATACAAGCTTGGACATGTTGAATGCTATGGAATATTGTATGTGTACTTGATGCAGTAAGATTTATGACAATCTTCGAACTTTATTACGTAATCTTCATATATGTGAACCATTTGAAATATAAAGTGATTCCCCATGAAACTGCCATGAGGTGATGAGAAGTTTTGTTACCTTAGAACGGATGAAGACTCCGAGATTCTGTCGTCTTTGGCCATCAAAGGTGGTGAAGGCAGGTATCATTACCTTTCGCTACCTAAACGCGACGAAACTCAGCTTCGTCCCCTTTGATCACCAAAAATTGATGAACGGGGTTACGCCTTTTGGTGAACGAAGATAACAATAATAAACTCCCATGCCTTTGCCTAAGGCGACAAACCCACAGCAACAAAAAATTCTCGGTAGGCTAAAGCGACAAAAAAAAAAACACAAACGACGAGATGGTAAGTCCAATGGAAATACATCTTTAAACCTCTTCCAAAAGAAATTGAACTTAATAAGGTATGAGAGGTATAATTACGTTCTCCACACCTGTTTTGTTAAGCAAAATATACACAATACTTATATCCTTCATGGCACCCTTTACATCTTTCATTGTAAGCAAAGTATGAGACAATGAATTCTCAACTAAAGGAGTCATGAAAGGTTCCTTACTAGGAGGCAAAGGCAAAGTAATTTTTTTCCCTCCATACACAAAATAATACATATTATGATAACCATCATGATTAGTCCTCTTATCAAATTGTCATGGTTGGCCAAGAATAATGTGACTAGCATCCATTGGAAGAACATCACACCATATCTTATCTAAATAGATAGAGTCAATGGAAAGATTAACAAGGCATCTTTTGGAAACGGTTATCATGGTACCTTTCTTTAACCACAACATTTTGTAAGGTGTGGGGGTGCGCTTTTAACTCCAATTTCAGCTTGCTTGTTGCTACGTTAGAAATCACATTTTCACAACAACCAAAGTCAATAATTAATTGATATACCTTCCCCGAAATGGTGCAGGCTGAATGAAAAATATTGGTGCACAACCACCTATTTCTGGTGTTATCTTTAGAAGTGAGGAAAATCTTTCTCACCATGAAAAGCTTTTCGGGAATCGGCATGTATTTTTTGTTCATCATCTGCAACAACTTCATCATCTTTTGATTTGTCATTAAGTGGTTCCTCCGTGTTCTTTTCAAACTCATTATCAACCAATAAAACTTTACTGGCTAGGCAATTCTTATTAATTCGATAATTAGTAGCACGATGACCAATCTCCCCATAAGAATAACAACGCATATCGGTTGCAATTGGTTATTTCGAGTGTTAGGTAGAGAATAAGGTTTATTAGTTGGTTGTGCCATAGCTTCAGCAACTTTAGCGATTCTAGTGGTACTGCTAGTTGCTCAGTTTGGCAAGGTTGAGGTTTGTTGCCTCCTAGAACAAGAACACTCCACTTTGAGTGCCCCATTTTGTGCATCTCCTAAGTCCTAAATGTCAAGAACTTCTAATGCATCTTGGATATGAAGTTGAAGACAATTCAAGTACTTGTTCACAAGCACCTCTTCCGGATCTTGAATGTTGATGCGAATCACCAACTCGTTGAATTTGTTGGTGATTGGTCTACTGTTCGTGTACCTGGTCTTAGATTTTAGTTCCTTTGGTAGAACTCTCTCTTGTAACCTTTGGGAAGGAAATACTTTCGAATTTTTTCCTCTATTTTTCTCCATGAAATGACTGGTGAATTTACTTCTCACGTCTCCACCAAGTTATGGCCTTGCCTCGGCATTGCATAGCAATTATGCCAACTTGGCGATCTTCTGGGACATTCCTATGCTCAAAAGCTTCATTCGCAAGTGTCAACCAATTGATGATTTCATCAACAAAATCAATACTTGAAAATTTTGGAATGTCTCTCTTAGGCTCCATTCGTTTGGTGGAAAATATTCTTCTTTTGGAAAATGTTTTTCCAGAAGTCATTTTCCTGGAAAATATTTTTCCGGAACATAAATTTTCGGTGTTCGGCAACCAATATGAAAAAGTTTCGAAAAATATTTTTTGCCGACGGTCGGCAACCAGTGGCGGGGACTAGTGGCGGGCGACCGGCGGCAGCGGCGGCCGGTGGCAGGCGGCGGCGGCCGGCAGGTGGCAGGGCGGCGGTGGCGGCGGTGGCTGGCGACCTTAGTGAAGAAGAAGAAGAAGAAGCTCCAGAAAATGATTTCCGCTTTTGAAGAAGCAGAAGTCATTTTTCATATACTTAGGCTATTTTGTGAGAGGGGGAAGGAAAATATTTTCCCACGGAAAACGTTTTCCGCCCCCCGAACACCGGAAAACCAAGAAAATATTTTTTGGGAAAATATTTTCCGCCAAACGAGCGGAGCCTTAATTTCCTTTTCCCAATCCGGTTCACAAACTTCTTATGCACGATACGGAGCATTCCTCTTTCGAGGAATAGATTACACACTTTCTGAAAAATAAGAATCATCATTGGATTCTCTAGTTCTTGAACGGAGTGGAGGGTTGTTTGCTTCGGCCCTTGGATGTTGAACTTCTTGGGTCAAATCATCGATTTGTTGTTGCATATGCTGTTACAAATTTTCAGCAAGTGCGTGCACTTCGTTCAATGGAATGGTCCTGCCTCCTTGACGACTTGCTTGTCTTGGAGGCATTATCCTCTCCTCCAAAGCTCTGTTACCAAACAATGTAGCTCAAGGTTGACTACTCAAACAATGTGATCGGAAGAGTGACTTGCACACACGGACACTCCGTTACAAACTCGAGCAGAAATTTCAGTTCTGTGCTAGTTCGGAAAAATGGGCATAACTTTGTGGACACATATCAAAATGACCTCATTTCAAAGCCAAATGAACGAAGACTTCTGGATCTACAACTTTTGTCTTTTGAGTTTTCTCAAATAAGCAATGTGGAGATGTTGATTTCAAAAGGAAGTGGACGATCACGAATGGTCAAGATACGAAAAAAGGATATGAACTTCAGTGGTTGCTCTTCTAGGCCTCTAAGGAAGTTGAAACAGCATCAATTCTTCTAGATTGATGGCCGCAACTCTTCAATGATGCAGACTTTAAAAGCTCCAACTCTTTAAGGACGGAGTAAATACTCTTCTAGGTTTTCAAGGGTATGAACTCTTTGAGGTTTAAGGAATTGCACTAAGCAAATTTCATTAATCAAAATTTGTCTCCATTTGTACATAAACTTGATGGCCTTTTATAGTAGAACAAAAGAAAAGCAAAAGACTAAAGGCAAATCCATAAAACTAGAAGTCATTAAATGTACAATATTTCCCATTCTTGTGATTGTCTCAAGGAGTCTTCATACAAGCTTCGATGGGAAATGACAAAGTCTTTGTGACAAAGTCAAAAATGAGGCTTTTTACTTATCGATGAGACTCTTGATGTTTGTCTTGAATAAGAGCCGATCTTCTTGGCTAAATGAGCTAGTCTTGAATACATGATGCATCAATTACCTAATCAGTCCCAAACCTATCGTACGACTATCAATTTGATCATAAACTTCTCAATTTTTTCAATTTAGTCCTAAATTTTTACGCTAAATTCCAATGTAGTCATTCCAATAACTTTTCATCGGAAATCGCTAACATGGTAGTTTAGTCATTATCGACTTTCTTATGTGGTGCACCAATTGACCCCCTCTTGATATTTTTGCCCAATCTATCACTCCAGTTTTGTGTTGTGGTGAAAAATTCCACCATGGAAGTCCCATACTATCATGTTAAACTCGGGAAAATTACCAAAAAAATTATAAGTCTATTACACTTGTGCCAATTTAGTTCTAAGCATTTTGATAATTTGCTAATATAGTTCTTCCAACCAATCAAAAAATGCTGACGTGGGCCAACCTATGTGGCACATTGTCACTGACGTGGATAATTTTTTAAAATTTTTATGATTTTTTTCCTTTTTTCTTTTGTTTTTTTTCTTTCCTTCACACTAGTGGCCGATCTTAGGTGATGGCAAGTCACCGGCTATGTCCGAAAAGGGATGGGTGAGGCCAGCCTTGACAGCCACAAGTGAGGCTAGTGAAGGTTGCCCTCTTCGGGTGGATGGCTATCACTTCAGATTGGCCACCGATAAAAGTAAAATAAAATAAAAAGAAAAAGGAAAAAAAGAAAGAAAAAAGGAAAAAAAATTCAGGGAAAGTAATTCATAATTTTTTTTTTAAATTGTCCATATTAGTACATGTACGCCACATAGAATTGGCTGGTTGATGTTAATTGACCGTCACATCAGCGTTTTTTGGCCAAAATTGATCACAAAGATTACATTGGCAAATTGTTAAAGGGTTTATGACTGAATTAACACACTTGAAAGGTTTAAGAATAAATTGACAAAAGTACAATAATAGATTTATGACTTTTTTTGGTAATTTTTTCTGTTAAACTCCGTAGATTCGTCCAATTGTTGATGAAAATTCTTGACTAAGTGAATATGAACATGTGGCTATGTGCCGGATATCAACATGTGGCGTCTACATGGAATGAATACTGGAAAATTGATGACCTAAGCCTAGTGTTGCAATGATCGGGTTAGGTTTAATAAACCAAATTTTTGGAAAGAAGTTCTGAACCGGTGACCATGTACGAAAATCGCTGCTAAGTCGTCGAGTTTTGCGCTAATTGTAACTCGTAGACATCACATGCTAATCTTTGGCATAATGAAGTTTCTGATTGTATTGGCTGGAAAATTTGAAAATTGTCCTAAAATCTTTCAAGATCAATGATTAATTCAGGGACCAAATCTATTACAAATAAAAAGTAAGTGCACCAAATTTGAACATCGTCAATACCACACGGACTCACAAAATAACATATGATGACCATTTTGAAATTAGTCTAAAAATTCATGCAATTTTCAAATACTTTATGCTCCGTTTGTTTCACATAAAATGAATAATTTGGAAAGTATTTTCCTAAAAATGATCGCTTGAATCGCTAAAAATAATTAATCAATTGAAAATATTTTCATTATCGACGACAATTTATGTCCAAATATTTTCGTGAATGATGAAAATATTTTTTATTAATTCATTTTAACCAAACATGTCTCTCTCTCCACAAGTTGGTTGGCTTAGTTGGGCATGCCACAGCCCGACTTTAAGGGGAGGGAGAGAAGGAGGGAGAAGATGCGAAAAAAATAATTCGGATTAGGTTAAGAATTTTTCTGTAGATGAGTACCATTGGTGGCAAAAAATGATACAAATGACAGCCATATGTCCCATCTGTAACATTAATGCTAAAAATTATAAATGCGGCATTAATTATTCATGTGGTAAATTTAAGCAAATATTCACTGTGCGCGCTCTATATTCAAATAACGAATGAGTATCAGACGCAATAATAATAATAATAACAATAATGATGACGATAATAACAACGATAATGTTAGTACTTTTAGCATTATAAAATTGTTAATGAGATAGACTCTCCAGCATATCTAGTCCTTTGCAAGTGGATGTTGTCACCTATATGCACGCAAATAAGACAACCAGATCTGCAGATAAACCGGTGAAATCCTTCATCATGTGCAATTAACGTGGGAGGGGGAAAAATAATAGTGAAATAGACATTTGCGCAAGAAATGCTAGATCAAGCAGCAAATTTTCTCATTTAAAAAATAAATCACTCATATTCAAGTTACATAAATCCATAAAAGAAAAAAAAGGGTTAATACCATGAAAAACCTCAAACTGATATATATGTGACAATTTTACCTCAAACTATTTTTTTTACCATAAAAATCCCAAAACTGGTACACCTGTGATAAATTTACCTCGTACTATTTTTTTTTTATCACCAAAAATCTTAAATTGGTACACTTATGATAATTTTACCTTAATTAATTTTTTGACCACCAAAAATCCTAAACTGGTATACCTGTGATAATTTTATCTTGAACTAATTTTTTGACCATTAAAAACCTCAAATTAGTACATTTGTGACAAATTTACCTTCCGCTAGTATCCGTTAAATTGGATTAATATCACGAAAAATCATAAATTGGTGAACTTATGACAAATAGAGCGGTAAAACCCCAAATCGGTGCACCATCATCTACCACGTGTCATTAAACTTAGTAATTTGACAGTAAAATTTAACGAAAATTAACTGAGGGTAAAATTTTTACAAGTGTATCAGTTTGAAGTTTTTTGTGGTTAAAAAAATTAATTCGGAATAAAATTATAATAGATGTATCAGTTTGAAGTTTTTTATAATCAAAATAATAATTTGAAGTAAATTTATTAAAATTAATTAGTTTGAAATTTTTCGTAATATTAATCTCAAATAAAAACAAATCAACTTGAGCGGATAAATTAAAGAAATCAGAAAGCTGAGGAACCCGAAGCACATCTATTTTTCTTTTACAAGCGACACGTCCCCAGAGAAGACTTGAAGGGAAGGAACAGTCAAGTCAATTGTCTAAAATATTGTATGTGTTTCAATCAACTGTATTCACTTTTGTAATCTATACCGAAAGCTCATTGAAGTGCGGAGTCCTCCCTTTTTTTTTTTTTTTTTTTTTCTCATTTCATAAATTACCCACATGATGAAGAAGGAGAACAGAAAGGGGTGTCCTTTGAATTATTTTTCCCACTTTAAAAGATTGAATTGAAAGAAGAAAGAAAAGGCTGAGTGACTGAGGAGTGAGTCCCATCTCTCTCTCTCTCTCTCAAATCACTATCTCCAGTCATGTCTGTGGATGGATGTACTTGTTTCCACTGTTCAAACCTTCTGTTCCTCAGCTTTCTGTCCCATCCACACACACACCCGCAATATTCCAAAAGAGAACGTGGGGTCTCTCCTTTGGGCTCTTCATCTGCTCCCAATCACCCAGCATTCTCTCTTTTTAACTCTTTTCCCCTAATCTCCAGCTGACATCCCAAGTTCAGGTAAATAACCAGAACTAGAAGAAAACAAAAGGTGAATTATACGAAAGAATTAAAAGAAATAGTAAAAAAAATTCCATCCACATGAAATTCCATTGTAATTTGACACAAAAAGGGTTTATAAAAAGATCAAAACCCAAGAATTGAGAGATATGTTACACCCACAATTGCTATAAAGCTCCTTTTTTTCTGGAGTCAATGGCCTTGTTATAAACCCCTCTTCATATTGTTGAATGAAGTGTTGTTATTGTTGTTGTTGTTATCTGACCAATCAAGTAGACTGAAAGGGTCCAAGGCCTTGTCCCCTTTCTCATGCCCATGATCTCCTGAGAACCCTTGGTTGAACAAGATATCCAAAGGGCCTGCCTCTAGCTCCCCTAGGTCCTCGAAGAAGTCATCAGTTTGGTTAGTGTCGAACATCGACGGCCTGTACCCGTGGCCTAGGCCATCACCAAATTCATCGTCGTCGAATTCCAATTGCTTGTCCATCTTGTCTTCATTCTCCTCCTTGATAGATGCGCCAGCGGTTGCCCCTGCTGCTGGCTCGCCGGCGAGTTCCGTGGGGACAGTGCCGTCATTAATGTTCTCCTTCTGCTCTTCCTTGGGGTTGATGTGGTTTTGGGTTTGGGAGTTTGGGGAGTTCTTGGAAGTCACATTGTTGTTCTTCGATGGTTGAGATGACCTCGTCGAGCCGGCGAGAGCATTTCTTTGAGTCGGCCACGGGTGGTTGTGTTCAGATGTGTAGGTGATGACCAACATGTTGGGATCGGTCCGGCTTCGCTCAACTTGTTTTCGTGCTGAGCACCCCTTGGAGCTGCTGCATCTATAGTAGCCCCTGGATACACAAAAATTGCCAAAAAATAATATAGTTATATGGCAAAATTTTCCAATTAATCTAGCCTGCAGTTCAAGTTCACTCAATAATTCAATTTGGAATGTGTCATTCAAAAAAAAATTGATTTGCTGATGATCTCCATTTAATTAATCCTATGATCACAAAACAAATTGCATTCGAATATAAGGGAATCACAGTCTACCAAATAAAATTCATTTGATAAATCCATTTCGTAAATCTATGTAAACCGATAAAAGGTGTTTCAATCCGATAACCTACGCGAAAAGGCGAAGAGAAAAGCGGAAAGAAAAAAGAGGACGATCTTGAACTTGACGATCACAATCATCATGGCCGGGACATCTTCATCGGTGAAAATGATGCGAATTAACAAACTTGCCTCGGATAAGGAGAACCTTTGATAGGTTTTTGACCGTACTTCCTCCATGCCCACAGATCTGAGGGAACCACTTCGCCACCCGCCCTGCTATTCGCTGCCGCTGGGGCTGGTATGCACACCACCTTCTTTGCTTGGCTCTTCCTGGACAATTGGTAGACATGAACAAATTGATCTTTACAATTCCAAGGTCGAAAAAGAATACTGTCAATCAATAGAGAAGAAAAACTCATGCGTCAACATAACGAAAATTATCAGCTTTTGAATATTTGTTAAGTCATAGGTTGAACGTCATTCTTAAAAACTGAAGGCAGTATATATTATGATAAGTGTAATCACTTTGCTTAATCTTTGTATTCAACCATAATTCCTTGAAAATTATGGTATTTGGAAGCTAAGTTGCAGATAACTTACTTAAATACCTTCTGAGTGAGTTCAAACCATTCATCTTAATCCTTTTACACATTTGATCTGCCGAGAGTCTCATATACGATCTAAATACTAAAGATATGCGTTGACACATAAGCTGTCGAGAGCTTCATTTTAGATCTGGACATTAAATTTCATAGAAAGTTCAAGTTCCTAAGTATCAGAAAGTTTTGTTCATTCACACAGAGGGTTGTATCATCATGTGCAAAACCACCAATAAATGATGCTAAAACAAAACTTAAAAGAAGTATCTATACTACTGCAAATTAGCAAGACACAGATTTCGAAGTCTTCTTTTTAATTATCGGTTTAGTTGATCGGAGCCATACGGACTGCCCAAGATTGTATATAATAATCTCATCTCACCTTCTCTTGATACCCGGGTTTCGAGGCGACGAGATCTGCATCGCCGAGTTATCAACCAAGCAACCTTTCGAGCCGCTCAGGCTAATCATGTCACTAGGAACCAGGCCCGGGGTTTTGATTCCCGGGGGCGAAGCAGCCATAACTGGAGAGTCGCATGGCGAAATCGGGAGCTTGTTGGGAGTGATTTGAAGCATCCGCGTGAAGCTATTGCAAGGCCTTTTCAAGTCATCTTCGATTGGTGGCGCTGCATACATGACACCGCTGTTACTGCTAAAATCGCCTGCACCCTCGAAGCTTGGGCTGACCATCTCTGCCGGCTTCAAGAAGCCCAAATTCGGCAGGTTTATGTCATGGAGGAGCGGATCTCGCATGTTGGAGAAGGGATCACCGAAGTTATGCCGGATGCTGCTCTCGTTTATCGCAGACGAGAAGCTCTCGGGGCTATCTGAGGAGGAGAACTGCCAGGTGTTGGTCGCCACAGTAGGGTCGCCGACCATGCCGCCGCCGCTGGCTCGGACGATGTCCGGTAAGGTCGCCTTGGTGGTAGTTGTCCATGATTTGATCTTGTTCGGACAAGCTGCACATAATTCTTAATGCAAGAGACACGAGTAAGAGGGGAATGATTTCATTTGACCCCAGCTAGTTTGGCCAAACCAAGAAAAGAAAGAAAACAACCTTTGTGTACCAAACACAAGTAAAAGAGACACATGCACTTAGGTTGGTTATTTGGATGCTTGATCAAGCTATTGTGATGTTTTTGATAAAAAAAAAAAAGTTAACAAACAAAAAGGAGGGACTGAAGACTGAGACGCTATGAAGAGAGACGTGGGGGGTTTTGGTCATCAGGAAGCAAAAGAGCAAACAGTTTTTGAAGGTTGAACCTGATGGTGTTCTCAAGAAGAAACAAAGAAAGGATGGTGTTTGAGAGAGAGAGAGAGAGAGAGAGAGAGAGAGAGAGAGAGAGGGGTCGCTGACTTTTCCCACGAAGCAGCTAGCCTTCATACGCAAAATGGAGAGAATAATTAAATACCTAAAGTACATAGAAAAATAAGAGCACCGCTAACAATCTCACCTATAAAAAAATGGTTAAATAAGTGCCAAATATGTACAGCACGAATTCAATCCTAGCAGGTCGCTTCATAGACTTATAGATCTATGAATTGATGATGTTATATCTAGCAATCTACCGAAATCGAGATTGAAACAATGTTTTATTCTATCTGAATCACATTAACAGTGCGCACACTGCTCTTGGTCATGATTACCACTCATGTGAAAGGTTTGAACAGCTTAAGAGAGTCGCCAAATATTTCTTGAACCTCCAGATAACTGAATCTTTTATGGTTTGGAACCTAAGAGATTCATATATACTATAAAAATATTAATTATTTTTTGTTATTCTTGTTTTATTTTTGTACAATGGGTGATGTGGTGCTCAAGCCAGCATTGGTGCATCTCGACTGTTATTTAAAAAAAAATTAACTATTGTTGATTAAGTTTATTTCAAGAGTCATTCCATTTCAGGGTTTTTAGCTAAAAAGGCTCCCCAGACATAAAGTGAAAGTCCATTATTCGAAATGAAGTGATAAGAAAGTAAAGGGGCGGCAAGTAGCCGCATTTCTCGGAAACTTCTCGTTTCTACTCGGCGCGTTTCTTCCTTGTGAAGTGATTTACAGTTTTGAGACTGTTGAACGAAAAAAATATAATAATAAATAAAGCACTCCTAGTCGCTAGCCGGCCTAGGGTTATCAAGAACTTTTCATCGAAATTAACTCATTGAGAAATGACACAGTAATATTTAGTTATGCTCTACACCAGTGGATGATATCATCTGCTAGGGTTTTCCTTTAGTTTAAACAGTACTTGCTGATGATTGATCTTATGTTGATGAGGGTTCTGGTCTCGGATTAAGGATTGTTGCTTCACATCGATTAAGTCCTTTGCTAGGGTTTTATCCTTTAGTCCGTGGCGAGGAAGATAATCTTTTAGTGACATATATGGTCGACGCAAGAATCTTGTACGATTAATTGTCAAATTCAATTAAAGTGACTTTTACAAGTTGCGCGATTGATGATGTGACATGTGAGAGTTAATCATTAGGTACTTTCTCGATGTGTTAGATCAAGAAAACTTATTTGTACTTAGAGCGGCTAGATATACGTCCACAACAGAAGATAAATTCAGTTTTCTTTCTTGTGCAAATTATCCATTGTGTAAGACAAATCATTTGTCCCGAATATTTAAACTATTTAGAGGAGGGAAACTACATGTGTGTATGTAAGCTGATCCCCTAGACATGCACAACTGAGCTCTGTTATCATGAAATGGGCATAGCTCCTATTTTTTGTGAACCAATTATTGTGAAACTACCACAAGCAATGTATTTGAGAGGGGAGTATCAAGATCTGAACTCTTGACTTATGCTTTGACAACATGTTAGACAATTCATTTTTTTAAAAGTTTAAGCTGTTAGAGAATGGACCAATAATGTATTTATGGTAGATTGATTACTTAACATTCCCCCTACTGTGCAAGCTGGTCCTTATGCGTGCAAGTCAGGTTTTGGACGAAACTACATTAACAAGATTACGATGGAACAGAAAAACAAATAAAATAGCCTGAATAATAAACACAATAAGAGTGTTAGGGTTTGAACCCTTGATCAATGCTCCGATATCACATTAGACAAATCATTTTTCCTAAAAGCTTAAATTGTCAAGAAATTGGCCAACATGCATTTATAGCGGATTATTTAAAATGGATGAGATGTATGATTTAGTAAGTGCATTGGAAGCTTATAATATACGCTCAAAATCCTCACGATAAAATCGAAGTGAAACATTCAGATATTGTTGCTATGAGCAAGTATATATCCAAATCTTTTATTTTGGTTGGGTATTTGGTCACTCCAAATTAATATTCTCACTCTTTCACTACTTAATTAGTAATATTTTTGAGAAGTTGGGCAAACCTAAATTTATGGCATAAACATAAAGTCAAGACAAGTATATGGCGTCGACTTGTTTCGATGTGTTCATTGGCCACAAATTAAACAAAAGAATGAGATACAATATAATTTGGGAAAGCAGATTGTATCCCACTCACTCCATTAAATGGTAATTCTCATCCCTTCTGACTGCGAAAAGAAAAGAAAAATAGAAGAGAAGCTCTATTCATGGTAATATGGAATTTGACTTCTTTGGCCAATGCATCATTGATATCTTATGGTCTGAAATGTGTGGAACAAATTAATAGGGCGGCGCTATTGCCACACTCTTTTGGCTAGAACATACCTTTCTTTTATGTTAACTGACTAAATTAAGTTTCAACTTTATTAACTATGTAATAATATTTACTAATATCTTTCTTAGGCGGATTAATAACATATGAGTTCCTACTCTCCTATCTTGGTTTTATTCAAAATTATCTTTTTTTATTCTTTTTTAAGCCTAGCTTGAAAAGAACAATTTACTTTTGGTTTGCGCTCAGTTCCTTTCATGAGAGGTCTCGGGTTCAAATTCGCCCATCGGTGATTTAAGTGGGGGGTCATGGCGGTGGGATGCTGCGCTAGCCCCCCTCGAGGACTAGTCGGGCATCACCGTTGGTTTGAGCCCTAGCTCGCCGGCCGCGCGGACACCTCGGTTATCAAAAAAAAAAAAACCCTATATGTGTTCAGCTAGAAACTCAATTCGGGATTTCAATTCACTTGTTCCTTCCATCTTTATACATAAAGACTGAAAAAAGATTAAAAAACAGGGAAAGAGAAAGATCAAGGCCAGACTTTATTTTATTGTTTAACCATGAAGAAGGTTATTAATATTGCTCGTGAATCATGTCCTCATTTTTTTTCCACCAAAAATTACACATTTTAATAGGAAGAAGTTGTAATTAGATTCGGACTTTCATCAAGATCATTTATAACTTCAACAATAAAACAAATGAACAATCTTATAACAACTCAAATTGACATTATTTTCACCGATTCAAAAGGATATGATAAGTCAACTCGTTCAATTTGGAAACTTAGCACGTATATGGTGTATGAAGGAGAGAGATTATGAAATTAAATTTAATGTGTCTGTGGGAGCTAATATTAATTAGAAATATTTATCCAAATTTTATGATTGAAAGGTAATTTGGTCAGTTAATATAAGGATGGTGTGTTTTAACCAAAAATGGTACGAAAATAGCACCAACCTTAAAGAATATTAGATAAATTTATTTTTATATTGAAGTGTTTGACATAATCAATCATGTAGCGAAAAGTCTGCTCTTTTCTTTTTATAGGGAATCCGATCCAAATAGTTGCTCTACATATGATCCAGTGGAACAAAGTGAAGACCCTGCCACTTAATTGTTTGGAAAGAGTCCACTTTTTTTCTCCCACTAATTGCAAGGGCAACCACTTTTGACGATTGTCACAAAATTTGTGGAGGTGCAAATTTTAATAGAAGTAGTATCTGAACCCTTGAGGTGATAGAAGTCATAATGATTGCAAAAGCAAGAACTGTGAAAGCCTCTAATGTACCATGCTAGGGAGTGCCCTAGAGGCATTTTGTGGTCTCTAAATAGCTTTCCAAACTCGAGAAAGGACAGATTTTATGCGCTTATAAGAATCATAATGCTCTTGTAAATTGTCCAAGGGGTTCACGCTATTTCAATGCAACTTTAGTTTATCTAATGCAGGTCGATATTGTATGATGAGGTGCTATTATGGAGTCTATTGGGTACATGTTAGCGTAGCATATTACAAACAGCATATCATTTGCATCTCACGTGATACCCATCAATTCTAAGGGTTGTATAGTGCAATGGACTCAAAATGCCGGTGGACTTGAGGATTTTTTCTACAACGAGTGCATTCGTTGACTAAATTATGGTATGAAATAGATTGTTTTCAAGTTCATTAACATTGATATTAAAAGGAGATGTTAGTAAATTGGCCCATTTCGAGACTAGTTTGCAGCCAAGTAGGATTTGTATTAGTCTAGGATCATACATAATGCAAGGCATAATTGCCCACAAAAATTTTAAACCTATTGTACGGCGGCCAATTTAATTCTTAATCTTTCAATTGTGTCAATTTAGTCTTAAACTTTCGATAGTTTTCCATTTAGTTCTAATCCATTCGATTGTGTCAATTTAGCTATAAAACTTTTGAAGATTTACCAATTTATTCCTAAACCTTTTGAAAATTTTCAATTTAGTCCTAAACCTTTTATGATTTGTCAATGTAGCTCTTATAGCCAAATATCCAAATAATAGATTTAGGACTAAATATGCAAATTATCAAAAGGATTAGAACTAAATTAGCAAAATTAAAAGGTTTACGATTGAATTGGCCTAGGGTATAATAGGTTTATAACCTTTTAAACAATAACCTTCATAATGAAAGTACATAGTTAAGGCAATTGTTGGAAATTACTCCTATTTGTCACAAACCCAAGAGAAGCGAAAAACCCTGCATTATTCTCTCCTTCTCTGGCTTACACGGAATTTATAATTAAGCGTTCGTGGTATTTGAGAGTCACTGAAATAATAACATCTTGTGTGAGCTAGGGAGAAATAATCATATGACTATAATGCATATTGAATATGAACTGTTGAAGATGGTGAATTCCATGCGAGTTTGACCAAATCTTATAGTTCATGGAATACTTGCTCATGAGTTTGAAGATTGCAATTTTCATGTATAGATTATGCTATAGAGAACATTAAATCCTCATAGAACAGGTCGATGTATGATCCTCTTGAAAGAGGTCCACGCATTCTTGCTAGATATGCCACATACCATTTTGCAAGAAGAATTGAAGGATATCCCAATGACACCTCTTCGAGTGCTGAACTTTGATCATAACCTTTTAAATGAAGAAAAGCATAACCAGTTGGAAGTTTGTTTGTAAAACAAATTTGGGAAAATTCCAAAAATGAGCTCGAAGTGGAATTATTTTCTCAAATAAGGACTCAAAGTGGACCTTGTCTCAAATAAAGGTTTGAAGTGCTCTCATTTCTCAAATAAGGGCATAAAGTGAATCTTGTCTCAAATAAGATCTTGAAGTAGCCATATCAGTATTAAATAAGGACTTAACCTCACCGGCCAAAGGGTATTTTCGTCTTTTACTTGCTGAATTTTTTTCTTTCTTTTTTCCTTTTTCTATTTTTTTCTTTTCATTTTCGTTTTCGTTTTTGTTTTCGTTTTCGTTTTCGTTTCCGTTTTCATTTTTTCCTCTCTTCCCTCCACCGACCATCACTAGGGGTGACGGAGGTTGGGTCTCAGGCTAATGTGGCCCTTGCCGGCGTTGGGCAAGGGCCACATTTGCTTGAGGTCGGCAACCTCCACCGGCCTTGGGTGAGGACCGTCCTCGCCTGGGCTAGCTAGGTGACCCTCGCCCGACGCCGGCGAGGGCAACCGAGGTGAGGGTTGCCTTGCCTGGGTTGGATGGGCGAGGATGACCCTTGCCAAATCAGACAAGGGCAACCCTCGCCCTCGCCTGATGCCGGCAAGGGTGACCCTTGCCTGACGAGGGGTGGGTGGCCCTTGCCCGATGGCGGTCCTGGCGATAGGGTGATCCTCACTGGGCTAGGGGAAAACCTGGGCCTGAGGCAACCCCTCGCCCAACACCAGCAAGAGCGCCCCTTGCCCGCGGATTATAATTGGCACTAATCCTCATTTTATTATTTTTATTTATTAAAATTTTAATTTATAATTATAAAATAACCTTTATGTCCCATTAAAACAATATGACTATTCGGAATAGAGTTACGATTATTTTTTTATTATTTAATTCCGAATTTTATTATTTTTTCCTAATGGTTATTAGGCGTTTGACAACTTTTGGAAGGTTGTATTTATTCGGACATAACTTCCTAATATTTGAACAATGATTGATTATTTTTAAGAAATTTATAAAATTCGAAATAATAAAAAACAAAAATATGTTATTATTTTTAACCCGAATTTTGAACGGGTCTTTTGAGAAAGTATTCGTTCACTTTGCAGCCTTTCCCAAATGGTTGCTTCTATTCTAAAGACTTAAATAAATTCGTCAATTTTCCGTCTCATAAAAGTCTTGGTCAAATTTTCTTTCTAAAAACTATGGCAATTGTTTCTAATTATGTCCTTTTGAGAGTTCTTGGACAAATACTAGAATTGCTACATTGTATTCTCGTTGAGACTTTGTTATATCCTAGAGGATTTTTGCTAATAACTATTAGCAACGCTGTGGAGCAAATAATTCATTAAAGAGAGTGTCATCATGTCTCAAAATCTCATTCTATTCTTCTTCCCAATTGTTTGATTATTTTCCCAACATAGCCTTAATTTCCTAGGTATTAATATATCAGTTTCATACCTTGCCACGGAATGTTTGGCCTGGGAATCCATCAAATTAGACGTTGCATCTTCCCCTATGAGACCACTATGCATTAGAAGGTCACGGATTAACCTTCAAAATTTATCCTCCTAAAATGGGGCGGCCATCATCATAATCGCACCGAAACTGTCAATTGTATAAAAGTCCTCTTTTGGTGCAGGTTGGCTCAAAGTTCAATTTCCAAATTCGCAAGATTTGAATTTGAACCTTTGATCACAATTTACTTTGGAGTAACTCTTCACCAGGCTAAGCTACCACCTTAGTGGTACTTCTTCAATGCACTTATAAAGATTATGTTTATAACTTAATTAATGTGTCCTAATCACATCCTTTACAAGATGCATTTATCAAACCGACTCTCTATCTCTTTTTTATTTTTTGGCCAAGATATACTAAACTGGCTTTAAGGATTACAATTAATTAAGCAGCAAAAGGAGATCATCTTCAATCTTATCCATGTAGAGGGTAAAGTGTTGAAGCCATCACGTCGGCATGATTAAGGACAAAATATAAGATTTCAGAGGTCTAAAAGGAGTTCCTCTTTTTCTCCTTTCTTAAGGGTCTGTGGGCTCGTCTTTTGCGAGCGCGGAAGGTTGAAGAAACGGCTATTGGTCAAATGCTTTTCGCCTTTACAGTTGGTCCAAGCTTGAGATTTCTTTATGGACTCCGGTTGACCTTTTCAACGTAATGATCTCATTTCATGTTGAACATCACTGAAATCTCTCTCTCTCTGCAGTTCAGCAGTATGGGTGTGTATGTATACGTATGCGCATATGTGTTGTCTTTGTGCTCTTTGTCCTTCTTGATTTTGTAATTATGCATTTTATGGAATTAAAGACTTTGTTTAGTGCCCACAGAATTGCAATGATTAAAGAAAGGATTGAGGTTTTCAATGTTCCAATGATCGTTCAGAGAATCACGATCTGCTGTTTGTCTCTGATGAGACGTTTTAAGAATCTCTTCTCTCTCTCTCTCTCTCTCTCTCTCTCTCTCTCTCTCCTTTGCTTTTTTAAAATATGGAGGGTTTTGTCCTCTCTAGGCCACAAACCTCCACTGCACATGAGAACAAGAACTCAACGCATTCATCATAAGTATCAACTTGGATGGATCATACTTTAGGTGACAAGACCTTAAAATAAGAGTAGCGTTGATTAACCTGTAAGATGGCACTTAGTGGATCCGTCCAAACGTTTACTTTCAATTTCGGTCAATCTTTATCGAAAATTTATAAACTCCATATTACACCCTTTTTATCTTTTGTAATTTGATGAGAAAAGTACAAAAGGCAAAGGAAAAATTTGTAAGTGTAAGTAGATTTATTGATGAAAAGCCTACTCAAGCAAGACAAGATGAGCCGAAATCTTATAGAGCTCAGCACTTCAGTTCCGAATAGGTCAATATTAGGAACCGTGGACCTTGGCTATAAGCAAATTAACTGTCTTTTTATACTCAACATGGGATTTCCATTTACCCTATGCACTTTTCTAGGCCATAATAGGGAATGTCCTTTGCATTCTAACGAGGGTCATGTTACTGTTGGTTAACCCTCAACCCGAAATTGCATCTTTGAAGGATCCCTACTCATTGTGGCTGGCTAGCACCAAAACAAGGGAAAAGAAAATAACAAGAAGGTTGTATCTTGGGAAGTTTCTTTTGGGGTGGAGCCCAGCCACAGTAAATTTGATGAAGCTAACTCCATAATACATTCAATCTCGACAATGAGGGACTGTTGTGACTAGAGGGATTTAGTTGGGTGCTCTAAACAAATTCGGACACATAACACCATTGATTAATGAAGATGTAATGTTACAAAGCACTTTTAGGACACCGATTTAATTGCGGTACAGTATTGAACTTTCAAACATGTACAATCTACTCAATGCACATTTAGTTATTGTCAGCATACTTTCTCCTCAAAGGATAGTTAGATGATTTCGGGATTACATGAATTTTTCATGGCTCTTTATTCACTTATTGAACTCTCTTTTTTATTTGTGACTAATCACAACAAAAAATAAAACAAACTAAAACTTTCTTTCTCTTCTATCTCTTAGTTTAGCTATTATAGTGCGGTACCTTCACATTCCAGGTAACCACGAGCGATGATAAGTATCGGATAGCGACGAGAATCCTTCTCTGACGACATCGTCCCCCTCTCTCATGTCTCAAATCTTTTACCTTCACATTCCAGGTAACCACGAGTGATGATAAGCATCGGATAGCGACGAGAATCCTTCTTTGACGATATCGTCCCCCTTTCTCATGTCTCAAATCTTTTTCAAGCCTTTTGAGAGAGAGAGAGAGAGAGAGAGAGAGAGAGAGAGAGAGAGAGAGAGAGAGAGAGAGAGAGAGAGAGAATTTTATGTTTTTCACAAATTAATTAGTTAGACGTATCACCACCCGCCTGGGTGGCGCTGTTGGAGCGCGCACTCTTCCTCTCGCAAAAGGTTGAGTGTTTGAATCCCAAGCGCCGCAGGGTGACTTAACCGGTGGCATGTGTGTGGTGGTTAGCACGTGTCGCCCCCAAGGTTTACTCCCGATTGTCGGCCGTGCGGGGGTTCCCTGGGTTATCAAAAAAAAAAAAAAAAAAATTAGTTAGACGTATCCGAACAAACCTCTTCATCTGCAAGTTAGTAAAATTACGAAAAAAACTGATGAATGTAAATCCAATATATGTTGCTAAAAGTATTTTCTTTTTACATGTAGATGTATGTAGATGTATAAAGAAACAAAACTCATATTATTTTTAGGAAACCTAAGTTGTGAGATAATTGACAAGCTGAAATATTATGGTTTAACTTTTACCACTCACCATCACACGTAAACTTATAATATGATGAAAGTTCAAAGTATGTAGCTCGACATTTATATGCTGACTATTTGATAAATAATTAAATATTTTTTTAGGAGAAAGACCGGAATGATCAAGCTAAAGCTGATTCATCTCAAAATCAGCCACATAAAATAGCCAATGCCAAGAACCTAAGTCAAGTCAAGCCCCCAAAATTGCTTCTATAAAAAGGGTCGGAAAGAAGCCGTTTAAAAAGGTTACCCCTATATTTTGATAAGTAAAAAAAGGTTGTGAAGGATGGGTGTTATCATAGAAATTGCACACCTACATCAGAATACTAGATCGAGTCATAGTTACTGCTCATTTTGAGCGAGCCCATCAATGTGGCACCACTAGATTCTAATTGTAGTAAAACCAGAGTGATCCCTACGCTTGGTACATGAGTCGAACCTACGCCACAGACGATCTAGGACTTCTCGAGATTGAGGAGCAACCAGAGGATCGAACAGGTGATCAAGAGGGGACTCCAAACCACTTGGAAGTAAGCCTTGACCAATGCACACCAGCCGTCTGGATGATACCTGCTCCCCTATATACATTTAGCAAAGGAAGTTCAATCTCTCTTTTCCTTTGGTTACAGAGGGAGTTCCAATTTAAATAACACACCAAATTGGTCCCCACATGATCTTGATTGTTTGTCTTTCTTTCCCTTCTTTTTTTTTTGTGTGTGGCTTTTTAATGCACGCCTTCTTTAATGACCGATTCCTATGCACCCGAATTTTTTTTTTATGGATTCTCTTTTATCAATTCAGATCACTGAGATTTGATATGGCACATCCAAATATTAAAAAAATTACCCAAAAGTTTAGTCCCGAAACGATTGATTGGCCTCCCTCCAGACAACACTTGCCCCACGTTCCTGCATGACAAGAGCCAACACACCTTATCAAAAAGCCAAAAAGTAATAATTATAGAACCCCAAAAAAAGAAAAAAATTAAAGAAGAAGAAGAAGAAGAAGATGGAGCCAACGCACATACACACACTCATCACAAGAGAACAAACTGAACTGGGATTCTCTCCCAGCAAAATATACTATACAAGCACAATTTTGTCCTCTCTTGGAAAAGAATCCGTCCCATGTGACGCAGACCCGTTCTTTAGAATACTTCGAAATGAATGCAGACCCGTTCTTTAGAATACTTCGAAATCAATGACCAATTCATCAAATCATGGCCAATTTAATAACCCCCACACAGAATTAAAATACTTGAAAATTGTTCAAAATCATGACTTAAGGGGGTCTCAGAAACATGCCTGCTGACGATCGCCCCGAAATTTAAAAAAAAAATTGAAATTCGGATCAAACCCAAATAAAAATACCATTAAAAAAAATAATAAACGATAATTGCGATAATGTATAATTAAATTGGTGAAATGACACAAGGGTGGTGACCTGCACGCGGGGACACTTGGTCAGCCATCTTACGGCTCACGTCGTGCAAGCCGTCCGCCGGCAGCACCGCCACCGGTCACGCCCATCGCAGCCGTCGCATTCGATGGACGGCCAGGATCCGCTTGCCACCTGTTCTTTTTTTATAGTTTAATGGTGTTCGGCTGCATTGCATTAAGCTGCAAGTCCAAGTAAAAGTCCACGGCTTCTTCGGGAGTGATTACATGCTGCCCCCGTTCTAATTCTTTTGTTGCGTCTAGTTGAATCCACTTGATGTCATGTATGTAGTATTACGTTATCTTGTGTTTGGAAAAATATTATCGGAAATCGGTGCGGTAGGAGTGGATAGACTCGAGCCGCAACCCGCTGAGGTATGCAAGGAGCGTATGTGTGCACAAAGCTCGCGGAGAAAGACGTGATTTGGAAGGAGGCAAACTTCGTTTTGTGAAAGTAAACGTGCATTCGTACGCGTGCAGCCCTTTGTTGGACACGACGGCATTGGGGACGATTGCCCGGAACCACTGCATGAGAGACTGGGCCGATAGGGACCATTGCAACGATGGTCGCCCTCTGTTGTGGCGGCCCCCTTAGACTACCTGGAAATGAAATCTTAGAAGACCGACTCGAGGGTGGTTGCACGGAAGCGATGACCCGGGCCACCAATATCGTGGATTCCCTATATGAGTATGAACATCGTGAGATCGAGCGAATTTTGCCAATGACTCTGAGAATGGCAGAGCCTTCTACACTGGAAGTGTTCAAACCGTAGGGGAGGTACCAAATTTTTTCATCATGCCCTTGCCGGTGGTCGACGAGAAGTTGCTAGCCATCCCGCACCCTCGCCGGTGGCCTTCCCGGCCAGGGTGGGGCGGCGGCAGCCATCATCGCCAGCTTGGTTTCTCCCTCCCTTTTTTTAAGCTAATTTTTTGTAATTTAATTTAAATAAAATTTATATTAAAAATCATATTTGAACCAAAACGAAATCGTTTTAACCACGTCATCACCATGTAAGATAAATATCAGCATTTTTTATTAGTCAAATTAGATGGAGTTAACGGAATGACTCGATTGAATCAATTTGACAAGTTTTAGGAATTGATTATACTTTTTGCAAGTTTTAGGACCCAATTGCATTTTCGCGACAATGTTAAGACTTCTAGTATATATATCCCAAAAATTAATATGTTTCTTAATCATGGGCAGATATGGGCAATGATTCAAGGCAAAATAGTACGGCTTGCCCATTAATCAGGTCTAATTCAAAGTGTGCCCCAGATGCATAGCGTGATGTATATTATCCTATGTGACCTTATATCCGAGCTATCACCCTAGAGTTATGAGATTGGTTTATAGCAAAAGATTATAGTCTTCTAGAGTTAGGCCGTTGGTTTACAGAAATTATTATCATAAGACCGTTACATCATAATGGCGTGCTGATACGACACTATCAAATAATTCAAATATTATCTTATTCAAGATACTCAGCCATATGTACCTCAATTTCTATTTAATTTGCAATGAAGAGAAAGCCAAAAAAAAAAGTTATACTCCCATAAAAAAAATTAATTGCCCCATGCTTAGGTCCTCTAATTGGGCCAAATTCATTGTCTAAGCCCAACCAAATGATGGCCATGCGCATTGGGTCGTCGTGACTGATCCTCAGTAGAGATAAGAGGGGCTCTCGAGAGACTTTGGAAAAGAAAAGAAAAGAAAAGAAAAGAAAACCCTATTTCAATATATTACGACATAGAACAACTTAAATATTTGCAACGTGGAAAGTTACATAATTATAGCATATTTGGTTACCTGTGAAAGGTGTACGGACCGCTAAAGGCACATATTAAGCATATTCAAGCCGCTGGCATCCATCATCATGCAAATCATCATCACTCCTATCGATCTATCTTAAGGAATGGAAGGGTAGAGACCTTTGAGCTGCAGACGATGCATTGTTCACCGTCACATAAAATATATATATATTTTTAATTAACATATTGATATAAAAGATAAAAGGTACATTGCATCCTTATAATTTTTTCCTCCAACATGGAAAGAACAGCTAGACTTGATGAAGAGGCATTAATGGGGGAGCACAGAAGAATCAAACAATTTGCACGAGCTTGCTTGATTGGCCACGGGGATGAAACAGCACATGAATCTACCGCAACTTCTGCTGATCCTTTGGATGGTGCCCTCTTGTTCCTGAGAGGAATTGAAGAGGGAATAACTAGTGGGGCTCTCTATGAATTTTTTTGATATAATTAAAAGGGTACTCGTCTTAATTTTAATTTATTCCCACCAACCCACAAATTGCCCCTACTTGTCCTAGCTAGACACTGGACCATAGAATGTGGTGTCCATGATCTACAATCTAATGTTGTATCAACTAAGGAAGCTCCTTCCTAGGGACTCCAATCCTATTTAAGGATTATGGAAATTTGAAAATATGAATATGGTTCACATCGAGAAGAAGAAAGACACATTGGGAACCCCCATGACCATGAGGATAGATTAACAAGTGATTTGAGATTTGGGGTCTGGATAAAAATCAGGCATTGGACTCTGTGCAAAGAGCATGGTGGTCCTCCTACTTGCTTCCAATGAGAACTTGCAATTACTCTATAGAATACAAAAAGAAGAAGAAGAACAACTTTTTGGCCTTTATTTGAGGGATCTTTTTTGGAGATCCCATGGCGCTTTGAGTAGATTCCAAGTTGAGAAAAGAACTGACATTATCCATGGCCTGCTTTTGATCTAGGATATTCATTTGTCTTTAGCATTACATATGACAAAAACCTGCAGAGATATGTTTAGTATAATATTATGTTTAAGGAGCTTGTTGATAAAGCGTGCCAGGACATCTGTTAAGCAATCAAATAAAAAAGTATTGTTATTTTTAAGATTGACTGTTCTCGTAATATACGCAATTGATATTCTGAAAATCAAATATTACTTTGGTAAGTACATTTAACAGGTGCATGAAAGACATTCATTCATAAAACTCTAACGTAGAAACAACAATCCTTGCCGTGTCATCTTCTTCTCCTAGTCGATGATTTTTGTACTTTATATTATTCGTTGAAGTTGTTCAAGCTTTGACTAATATGATGGAATTTTCGTTTTTCAACTTGTGTCAATTTCAAGTGAATAGTGTTTACTCTCATTATTCTCTTTATCGGGATAAGTGAAGAATCGGTACTTAGTCTTTCGACCTTTTAGGCCTTGACGTTTTGTTTTGATCGATTTAGTTTTTAGCTACAGATGAAAAAACAAAAAACTTTTAACTTTGGAAAAAGAAGTACGACCAAATCCTCAACTTGTTGTCGATTTGTTTCCAACGCTAGAAAACCCTAGGCGTCTCCCACCTGGCCCTTTTAAATGCCAAGTGGCCACAGACTTGAGAGCCACGTAGGGTTTCTGACATCCGCAATTCATAGACTGCGAGTTGAGGACAGGATTATAGAATTTGTTCTAAAAAAAATAACGATTCAATCGATCAAAATAAAAGGTAAAAGAAGCAACTCAATTGATATACAATCAAAACGTTAAAGGGGTCGATTCTAAATTCATCACAAAACTCTTTTATCTTGTGCATATTGCGTCAATATTTTGTCCTAAGGCAAAAGTCTCGCAGAATAGTCCCGAGGAAAATGTCATATCCGCTAAAGTTAGGCATTATTCATCCATCAAGGATGAGTTTCAACAGCCACCAGAAGTAACAAGAACTAGTCAACATTGGCATTCTCGCCACATCCCCACGTTTCCCTCCATTTTCTCCCATGAATTCCTCGACATTAATTTCATAGAACGAATTGCATGTTCACACCTCACTACAATTGGCTTGTGTCCCTAAATCAGAAGGAACAAAAAGCAGAAATCGACATGGTGCAAGGAGTAGTTGGAGATTCATTAGAGTGGATGATGCATAAGAATGGAGATGGTGAGATTGCAAGTAAGATTTGCGATTCTGGACATAGTCCCCTTGCACTATACAAGATAAAACACGAATAACAAAAAGAAAATCTGAATATGACATGACACTAAATGTGTAACTTATTGACATGAATTGACACGTATTTATCTTAAGATAATGTTTCACTAGAAATGGATGTTGAGCCAAATAGTAAAAAGCATTCACCACATGTTGATCTCGAGTTTTTTGTTAGACAAGTTCGATGGTAATTTCAGATCAGAGTTGAATTGGTGTAACGAAGAAAATGAACAATAAATTTAAAAGTAAAGGACTATAAATTGACAGAAATATTGATAAACCGAAAAAAAACGTCGGGCATTTGTTCTTGATGATTGCGCTCCCTATAATAATTACACGCCATCATATATAATCCCCAACCATAACCGCCATTAGTAGTTATTATACTAAGTACAGTTGTAACTACACTTTGGAGATTCTAGGCCTCCTGTTGACACCCGCCTCATTTACAAACGGTTACAGCTCCCAAGGTCATTGCATATCAATTGTCTTGTGTCCCTAAATCAAAATAAACAAAGAGCAAAGAACGACATGGTGCAAGGAGCAGTCGAAGATTCATTAGAGTGGATGCATAAGATAGAGATGATGAGACTACAAGTAGGATTGGCAATGCTGGACAGACCCATTTGCATTGCACGAGATAAAACATGAATTACAGAGAGAAAATCCAGATATGACAAGACATAATACACCAAAATGTATGTGTCGACACGAATTAACATGCTCAAATGTTAAATTCATCATTTGGTATGTAAAAATCAAACTTCAGATATTTTATGATAATACAAATTGACAAGAACTACAAACACAATTACGATACGCCAACACCGTATGCTAGCCCCAATTACAAGCAGGCATCTTAACCTTTGATTTGCGTGAATCCCTTGTAAAAAAACCCTATCTTTTAAGGGCTCAAATGCTTATTACTAGCTTACTAGACGTAACCAATGCGGGGCATCTAGTGACTCGATACGGCTTGATCTTTAGATCAAGTGAGTTTCATGCGAAATGTAGGAGATTCAAGAGTTGAGATGGATGACAAGCAAAGGTTGCTAACCTTGAGAGATGGGTCCTAGTCCGATGCCCTCCCCTAGGACCCATATGCAATCTCCAAATAATGCAATGTTAGACTCGTGCCACGTGTCAATCCAATACCCTAAAAGACCCAATTCTGGCCAGACTCAATAGGCGCGCTTGATTCAAAGAAGACTAAACTTCGCATGCGAAATTCAATGGGCCTAGGACAAGAAGGGCTCACCTAAGCCCCTCATATTCATCTTTCGTGGGATTATATGTCTAATCTCCAAGAATAAGAACTCAATATCGAGACTTTAAAGAAAAAATAATGTTCGGATGATTATTAGTTTCGACAACGTCTGTCAAGAACAAGAAATTACACAACATAGACCTAAAATTTCTTTACAGACTATGTTTATTATTGTTATTATTATTATTATTATTATTACGAGGCAGGCCTTGCCAATGTGCTTTTAGCTTATGAGATGATAGACAAGCTCTACGCAATGAAAGAACATTGAATACTTCTCAAGATGTCCAGATTTGAATAAATTAAGGTGTGCTATAGTAAGCCAAGTGCGCTTCCACGTAGGGTCGAGTTTATTAAACGAAACACATAATTTTATGCGTAGTATTATTTGGTGAATATCTTCATCCTCTTGTATTTTAAATTGAGTCATTATATAATCTTGACGCTGTTACAAAGACAGCAAGCGTCTGGTTGGACCTCATGATGGACAATACAATCCGAAGTGGACGATCACCACTTGTGGTGTGACCAGCTGCCAACCTGATGATATGGCACAGAATTTAGATGTCAATTCAAGCTAATCAACTTTTGTTGACTAAGATAATACAATATCTTGTACAGTAGACCACGTTCGATGAAGAAGATACGCAATTGGACTACCCTTAAACTTAATTGAATCAAAAGAAGAAGAAAATTTTGATGAGCGAGGGTTCCGAATGAACAAGGTGAATGTGGAGGTGACCAAGTATTTCTTTCCATGGTGTTGAGTGCAATATATACGTATAATATTTAATTTCTCCAAGATTAAATAATTCCATGTCGAAAAGCATGACGTAAAATCTTTTGCGACCTAACCAAGTGTAAAAGAGTCGTGAAAAAAGAGACTATAAGGTACCGATGTATATTAGAAATTTCCTCCCTCGTAGTGGGCATTATACTATAATAGGATACGGATCATTTCCACTCATTTCGATAAAAAGACCGGGCTTTGACATCTATGACTAAAGGGTCCTCAAAATCGCATGGATTATTAGCCTAGGTAAAACTAATAATGTTGATAAGCATGTGAAAGTACAAATTAACACAATTCTCAAGTAATCAGAGCTCTATTACTCGAAACGTGCAACGACCCCCATTTCATGCAAGCTTCGTCTAACGCAATACAACAAGCTGCTAGAATTCTTGAGGACCACAATCCATGCAATCTTCGCATGCGATCATCGACAAAAACCTTTTCAAGCAATGATCTAATCACAACTTGATCCGGAGAAATTTTCATTCTGGTGATGGTTCAAAGCATATGAAATCAAAAGATGTTTTTGCAAAATTGCGCCGCGGGGATGTCGAGTATGGCGCCTTCGAATCCCAAAGTGATGGAAATAACAGTCCCTGGTGGCATCGACAATCTATCCGACTCCGTGCATATCCTTAAGAAGGGAAAATGGGCGTTCTTCATGACTTTTGTCGATGTCCGTTCGAGTTAATTAGATTGCTTTTTTTTGAGTAAGGAATGTTGACTACGAGGGTGGATGCACTTGGGAACTTTTCAACTTCGGAATAAGGTATGCTCTAGGAGTGGCTAGATGCATTCAAGCTCAATCCCGGCAAGTTAGAAACCAAAATAAATCCTAGGTTCATCTAGGGCGGTTGTCTAATTTCCTTCGTGGACATGCTAATTGCTCTTCTGATAACAGTAAATCTTTTCAAATTTGGTGTATTCAACTCGTTTGGGAAGAGCAGGGTGCAGTGCCCAAATTCTTGAATCCGGAGTCGCTTGCCGTTGTTGCATTGGTACAACATCTAGCAGTTCAAATGAGAGGGCATACTGATATGCTCAACATAGATGGAAGTGCAGACAAGCACAGATATATAAACCTATCCTTTTCCCTTTCTGCAACAAGTTCAGTGTTTCATGTTTCTTTTGTTCTGTTCCATTTGCTCCAATGATTGATCCACCAGCAAGATGAAGTTTCGTGTTACTGTGAGATCATCAGCATAGAAGTGTTTTGGGCATGCCATTGAATCTTGCATTGAGTAATTATATAGAAATGTGGGATTTCAGATCACATGGGTCCAAGATGCTTATATTTAGATGCTGCTCAGTAGTTTGCTAAAGAAATTGAGTTGATCGGCCAAGCCTCGGAATGGGGAACAGTCTGAGAGAAAGGGGAACTATGCTAGGCTGGTGAATTTGTTTGGAATCCGAGGGAGGGCGTTCAACCATAATAATTTGCTTATTATTTATCTGCCCGGGTTTATGCCATAATGCTTCATTTTTTTTTTTTTTTTTTGCTAGAAATTAAACTTTATACTGCAAACAAAGCAATTACAAAAAGGAAGCATTACCTACACTAGAGCGAAATATAAAAGAAGACTCTATTAGTACAATATTTTTAACTCTAGAACGGAGATCAATGCCATAATGCTTCATAATTGAAAGACAAAAGAGCATATTCAATTGATTTATTGAAATCAACCGAGCACTCTGATTACAACAATCAAGGCCAGACTACTGAATCTGACGCATCACAGGCCGATCGATTTTATTCTCTTAGGTCTCTATCACATAACTATGATCACTGCATCATCTCCATACAGCTCAGTGAATCCTGTAAAATCAAAGTGTCCAAACATCAGTCATGTTCTTCATTTATTCGGCGATGACAAGATTGGACTAGATCTGCATCAAGAATTTCAGAAGTCCATAGCCAAATCTCACAAAGGATCAAGTTCGCTTCTATATGATCAAATCCTTGGAAACATGTTGCAATTTCGACGTCATATCATTGAGAGGAAGCGGAATCACTTACTTTTCACAATAGATATTGGCCGAAACAGGGAACCCAACATTGATGTGGCAAGCTGTAGGAATCTGTCTCAGGAACTTGTCCTTCAATCCCCCAGTGGACTTTGGCGCCAGCCTTCAAAGCATCGGCAAATGTCTTTCTTGTCATTGACTGACCAGATGTTCTGGGCGAGCTGTTGCAGGCCGCTGCATTAAGTGGGAGGCAGTGTTGGAGCCTTTCCCTTGGCGAACATCACGCATGGAGCCGCCTTGGCATTGACCATGCTGCACGGGATGGTGGCCTTGGCCGACACGAGGAACAGGGCCGAGAAAAACAGGCACTTCATAACTGATAACTGTCAAGTAGAGAAGAGTTTTGAGGGTTCTTGCAAGATTTTTACTTGTTTTTGGAAATGACTGGTGATGAGGTGTTTTGGGTGTGTAGGGGGAGATTTATAGAGACAAGAGTTGGGGTTTCATGGGAACTTGGGAATTTGTAAATTTGAGGTTTCCAGGGAGACATGAGGCATAAATCCTGCAGGTTCTTACGTTGGGGTTGATGAAGGCAGTGTCAATACCATGCCAGGATCTTAAATTGTGGTCCTGTCCAGTCCAATGAGAAATCCTGGTGGCAACCTTCTACAGTTCTGTTATGTGTTACCCAAAGGTGGTGGTACAATGTATCAATGGTTGGTGCTCAAGTTTGAATACTCTATGGGCAATCCATGCACCACCTTGTCGTCATCCGCGATTGGCAAAGAGCATGCTAATTTCATAATTCACCCTGAACAGAGCAAACTATTGGGTGATGACGTTAGAGCCTGTTAAGGTGCATGTGTAGAGGTGTTTGTAAAACAAAGTCTCATATCAAGTATATGATAGGGATTGAGCAGTTATATACCTAGTTGACTCTCATTCATTAACTGGTGTTTTCTAGGAATGTGAGCTTAACTAGAGATGTCAATAGGCTTGAATTTGAAAAGAGACCCTTTTCTTCTGTGTACAGGTACTATGTAGATGAAAAGCAAAGATGCGGTGGAAAAGAGTTTGAGTTTGAGATAATCTTGTGGACATTGTACATGATGGCAGAGGAGGATGCCAATGGAAAACAGTAGCTTAAGAAACAGAGAGATGGTGTCATTAGATGTAAGCCAAGGGGTTTAAGGCAAGTTGGAACTAAAAAAACAGGCGTGAAATATATGTTCACAATTCATATACAACAACGAGGCTAAATAACCATCTTAAACAGGTTAAGAATTTCTCTGACAATGTGTTCCAAGGTTCGACGCATCTAGCATCTAAGAATGACGAAAAACTAAACAGTTAATGGGAACAGTGACTTCAGAATCATAGCTCTGATTTGGTGGTTGAACCACGGGGTTGATTCAAATAAGTTGGTGTCAAGGTTCACCAACTTGTTCAACTTAGGTTACTCAAGTTCTGCGCACGAGTGAAAGAGTTCAGTCGAGTTCTTCAGCCAGACTCTAAGATTTATCATTATAAAAATCCCTCCAGAATATTCTTTAATGTACCTGATTCATAAATGACACTGCAATAGAAAGCACCAAACTTTTCTCTGAAAAGAACGACGGTCTCTTCATCCAAAGAGTCATTATTTGTTTATTGGGGGAGGGGAGGAAATGAAGGCGCAAGGAGAGCAAAACAAAGGGAGAATAATGCAACCAGAAAATCCATTACCAGGGCAGTGAGTCTCATTGGAAAAGAAGGAGCAATGCTGGACGAGGCAGAGCCCTATAGCACCAAATGCCTTGGCAATTACCTCAAGCAACTCCGTTGACTGAAATACGAGACATGGCAAGATTCTTGCTTCCGCCTCCCTCTATGCTATACCATATCAACTGGTCCATCAAAAGCCATCAAACTTAATCCTCCCATAATTTTTCCTGGAAATCAGTGGATGGCAAAGTCATCAGGTCATGTGGTTTGGGTATGAGAAGGAGCTTCAGGGTGACTGGACAAAGGCTCATTATTTTGCAGAATAATATCTCATCATGGTGAATTCTCAAGGGTGATGCAATGAGGATGATGTTGGAGTTATTGGTTTTGGAAGAAGCAAAAGGGCTTCCTTCCACTAAGTCATAGTTTCAACTATAAAGGAAGAATTTACCAGGGATGAGATTTACAAATTTCAGGATAGGAATTAGAACTAAAGTTGAAGATGAATAATTTTTCTATGGCATGACTGTGCTACCAATTTTTGCCACCAACTAAAGACCTTAAAGATTACACTGCAGAATACGACTGGACATTGTTGTGGCTATTATTCTTAAGTATGGGTTTCCTAATGCCAATATCTTATATTCATCTCACTAGTTTTTGGATCAAGATCATCTTCAAGCTACCAGCACTGTGGCTCTTCCTAGCTGTCGAAGTGTGCCACAGCCTGTCAGTCCTGCAAAGTTCATAGAAAAACCAATACTAAGCCAAGGACAGCCTAATTACCTACTAAAATTTTTCAGAGAGCTACAAAAGGTAAGTGCAAGCTTTTTTCAAGATTTTAGCCGAAGGAACTAATAAAAGAACTTGATGAACTTCTTTAACCAAAAAAAAAAAAGAACTTGATGAACTTCTATAACTTCATCAGAGACTTGATTCGACAATTGGAGACTTAGAGGACTAATATATATATATATATATATATATATATATATATATCGAAAGAGTTAAAGAACTGGATACATGCATGGAAGCATGCAGAGTCATCCTTGCACATGTTCAAACATCTCAAATCAATGATTCCTAGCTCATTTCCCATCCAGGCAGAACTCATCTTTACCTCACTACATTGTGTTTGTTAATATACTATATCTTGTATGATGGCAAACCAACTGCTATATACTTATCACGGTTATAGTCATTTTCTGGATATGCTGTGATGCCAGCATTCGGCTTCAAACACTTAATGCCTCCCAGCATCTTGTCCTCATAAAGTTCTTATGTTCTCTCATAGTACTCTAAAGTGACTCCCATAAGTTTCATCAGTTACTGCCCAGTTATAGCACTTGAATGTCAGATAGGCTAATCCACAGAGGACCAATCAAGCTGGATCTTTTGAGTTGATTAGACCTATATAAACCCTGGTGCTGGAGAAAACACGGCCAGCAATTCAGAAAGGGCAATACTTGACTTGTTCAGGTTAAAGTCCTCAAAACAGGGGAACTAAGTTTGTCAAGAATATCAATGTGAGTGCAATAAAAAAACCAGTTCTTCAAGATCAAAGTTAGTGGATGCCATCTAAATCTTGTGCAGACACCCCAAAAAGCCCCCTTTTTCTAATTATATTCACACAAATTTCGAAGCTTAAGATCATCAAATCAGAATGCTTTAGATGATCAAAGCTCTATGGCATCAAGGTTGCAGGAAAGCAGCTCTTGTGAGAGGAGGATTTAGGCAAATGAAACCGAATCTAATCAGAGAAAGATAGATAAAAATACCCCACAATTGAAAGTACCATTAAACTCAATGTTTTTGAGTCCACCACTGACAGATAAGAGTTAAACCCCTACTTCTGTTTATGCAATATGCTAGTTTGTAGTGCAATAATACAGTTGTCACAGTGAAGACCATGGAGAGAGCACATTTCACAGAGGGCACTTATCACTACAAGGTTTAGAGGAGAGTGAGAGCAAAGATGAAAATTGATGAGTGGTACCTGCCAGAAGCCTTTATGACATGAGCCCCCAACTCTGGTTAAGGACTTGATTTAATGTCAAGTCAGTAAAACCCAACCAGAGTTATGTTTTCCTCTTCATTCTTCCACAGGCAGAATAATGAGAGACATTTCTTGTGCAGCTGTGCCACAAGACTGCATCCCTCCAATGTCAGAATTTGAAAAACTCTCTCAGTATTCGAAAAACCAAGTCTCTTCAAGCTTCAGACTGAGGTGGCCAGATCTAAGTGCTGCTACAGCTTTATTCATCAAGCTGTCCTTCACACCAAGCTGAAATGTTTTTGAGATAGTAGGATAGAGTCATCAGCTATCACAAGTAAAACTTTACAGCAATAATCAAAGTGCTGATTGACAAAAGCATGAAAAATATGACTTGCTTCTATAGTATCTAAGAGGTCAAAATGACAGAAAGGAAGACAAGTTGTCTGCCAATGTCAACAGAGAAGATCTGCATACCCCAACTGTGCCTTTTGTTTTCCCATTGAGGTAATTCTCATGAAGGTGATGATTCCCTTTTCTGTGGGACACCCAGTCACTTAGGATAGAGATCAGTGCAATTGATCACTGCATGTCTGGAAGACTGCATCTGATCTAATCATCTTTTCCACAGGACACTCATTTACTTCGGATAGAAATCAGTGCAATTCTGCACGGATGCCTGCAAGTCTGGATCTGATCTAATCATCTCAAGCTTCTTGACCACTGGCCAGCTAAATCTTTTAAAAACACTGTCCAAGAATGGGTTACCTCATTCTGTTTTCGACAGGTTAACATGCTTCAATTCTCTCTTTAACCACCTCAGGATTATACTCAAGGAAGGTTTGTATCTCATGCTTAATATCAATCCAACTGTAGCCTGGATCTTTACCAATCTGGTTATCATTCATTTGGTTTCTTACTGCCCTTGCTTCATCCCATCTTCCTAATGAACAGTAGATGTTGGCAAGAAGCAAATAAGGGGCTGAATTTTGCGGGTTCAGATGGAGAAGTTCTCCAGCTGCTTTTTTTGCTAAACTCACATTAGCATGGACCCTACAAGAACTAAGTAGAACCTCCCACAAAACTGGATCATCTCTATATGGTATCTTATCTATGAGCCCTTCCACTTCATTGAAGCACCCGGCTCGTCCCAAACAATCAATTATGCATACATAATGATCCAAAAGAGGTTCTACGCCATGTTCTTGCTGCATTGAATTGAATATACTGATTCCAGCATCAACAAGCCCACCATGACTACAGGCAGTTAAAACAGCAACGAACGTAATGCTATCTGCTTTCACGCCCAAACCAATCATATCTTCATAGAGGTGTACAGCTTCATGTCCAAAGCCATTCTGTGCATATCCATGTATCATCTCATTCCATGTAACAGTGTTTTTGTAGGGCATCATATCAAAGAACCTCCGAGCATCATCTACATCACCATATTTGCAATACATATGAACAAGGGCACTTCCTACACATACATCACGTGCATATCCATCTTTAGCTATTTGAGCATGCACCTGCCTCCCATAAAATGAAGAACTAAATTTACTGCAACAACTCAACATAGTACCGTAAGAGGATTCAGTAGGAAGCATCTCCATTTGCCGCATCTGATTAAATAATACAGCAGCTTCTATGTCCAGGGAATTAAGCACCAGACCCGCCATCATTGAGTTCCAGCAAACAAGATCTAGTTTGGGTATTTTATGCAATATGAGCTTCGCTAGCTCTATCTTTCCACAATTCGAGTACATGGTTATGAGTCCACTGGCAACATATACATCTGCGTTACCGGCAACCTTTAGTGAGGCTGCATGCACCTGTCTCCCAAACTCCAAAACCTCAAGCGCTGCACATGAGCTAAGAATAGTAGCTAAAGATGTTCGATCAGGTTTCACACCTAGAAATTGCATCTTCTGGAAGAGCTTTATCACCTCAGTGTGGTTCCCACTCTGAAAATACCCTGACAGCATGGCATTCCAGGAACTGACTGTTGGAAACAGCATCTTTTCAAAAACTTGACTAGCCATTTCAACATTCCCAGAGTTTACACATGCCACAAGCATATTTATAAAGGTGACTTCATTTGGTTCAAAACCGCAGCATTGCATTCTCTGCATATATCTTATGGCCTTGTCACTTTCACATTTGTTCCCGTACCCAGCAATCATCAGATTCCAAGTAACTACACTAATCTCCGACATATCACCAAAAATCATCTCGGCGGTAACCATGTCGCCATTCTTCGCATACATATGAATTATTGCGTTGCTCAAATGAATATCACTCCCATATCCAAGCTTAATTACGAGGGAATGCACTTGTTGGCCCTGAAGTATGCACGAATGCCCACCACCACAACTATCTAGGAAAGATTCATCATATCCCCCACTAGAACAAACACCCAACACACTTGACAGGGAGATGGCATCAATAGGTATCCCTCGTCTGCACATCAGTCTAAACATCTCAACGGCCTCCGGGACTCTATCGGTTTGCGCTAGGCCATGCATCATTGCCGTAAAAGAAACCTCATTCGGATCAGGCAAATCTCGAAAAGCCCGAATGGCATCGTCAATGTGGCCACACTTGGCGTACATACACAACAAAGCATTGCCCACATAAATATTCTTCTCAATACCGATCTTCACAGCAAGCCCATGACACCTCCTTCCAACCTCTACATCCAACAGAGCACCACAGGCGCTGAACACACTGGCCAGAGTGAAACGGGTAGGCACAAAACCGTCCAGTATCATCGAACGATAGACCTCCACGGCCTCCTGGTCGAAACAGTTTCTGACCAAGGAGCTAATCACGTTGTTCCACGAGAAGGCGTTCCTCTCGGGCATTGCGTCGAACAGCTGGCGCGCGGACCGCAGCTCTCCGGCCTTGCAGTAGGCACCCAGAATCGCGTTCCACGTGTAAACGTCCTTACGGGGCGTGCCGTCGAACGCCGAGCGAGCGCGCCCCGTCTCGCCGCACGCGCCGTACAGCTCGACGAGGCGGTTGCAGAGGAAGGTGGCGTCGAGGAGGCCGAGGCGGAGGATGCGGGCATGGAGGAGCTTGCCGGTCCGGTAGGATCTACCGTCGATGCAGGACCGCAGGAGGCTCGCGAGGCGGCGGCGGTCGGTGCTCTGAAGTTGCATTATTCTGAAGCTGCAGATTTTCCCATGTTGTATTCTTGGGATCCCGGCAAGGTTTCTCTTGACGATGATGATGCATGAAAGAGAAACAGTCCCCCCTGTTCATAAATTTCACAATGAAATAAAAATCAAACTTATTTTAATAGGCTACTTCATGTATGAATTATAAACAGAAATTAAAAATTAAGAAGTTATACCATGCAGGTTTACGGTTCGGTTCGGTTCGGTTTTAGAATATTTGAAATATTTTGTCTCCTGTATCTTCATAAATAAAAAAAATTGCTCTTGTACGCTGTATCAGAGCGCAAAAAATGAATTGACTCGGTTGATCTGATGACATCCCTATTCCCTAACTCAACCGGTCAATTGAAATGCTAAAAAACGTAGTTATAACTTACATACCTTCATTACCTACCGGACCCAAAAAAAAAAACTTTATTACCTAACTAAAAAAGATATCGGAAAAATGGAAGTAATCGATCCGATTAGAGATCGAAAATGGAGAATAAGAATAAATAATGAAAGGAAAAGGATTTATTTGGAAGTTTTCTTTATATAAGAAATTGGCGGATCAATGGAAAGTTTCGATAGAGTAGGAAATTGTTGAGGATTAATTAGCGTCGAGAAAGCACGGAAATATTGCGATCCATTAAAAAGGTCCAAAGAAAAAGAAAATCGAACGTTAATAGATTCTTCCCTACATTAAGGATCTCTTCAAAAGCCGACATGTCGACCAAACAAGTTTGAACTCTTTTCCCTAAAAGTGGCGAGAACCAATTTACCTCCGCTTTATTCAGATATATACCAATGCAAATTCCTGTGCTCGCTTATCCCACAATAGAAAAAGAATATGTTTACCTAAAGCACGTGTTAGTCACTGAACTTATACGTCCTTGATCTTAAATATTTTTGCAATCAAGTACTCGAACTTTCAGAAATTTTCATATCAATACCATTTGTCGCCAACGCCAAGCAAATTAGAGCAAACTTGTTGATCCGTACCGACCGAAAGCCTCGCGTTCTAATCGTCGATGCCACCACGCAATGAATCGGTATTGGAGAATTTTCTTAGCTGTATCTTGGATTAAAATTCCCATGAATGCACACCCTTTACTTTCCAGATCTATCAGAGAGTATGCATATGGGAATTCTCTAAATGCATTCAAATTTATGATGTTCAGCTACATGGTTCCCCACGATTAGAATCTCTTAGACGAACCCGAGGGAGGGTGTTAAGGAGACTCTTGTCACGCGATCTTCATCGCAGCTGAATTCTTTCCTGGAATACTTTCAGAGCATAAACGAAGTTATTCTCATCTGTTTTTTTTTTCGGTTTTCTCCATCTACATAAGTCAGGTCCACAAATTCATTGGCAAGCTGATTCTATCTTTAATGAATTCCAATTTGCCACACAACAGCTAATCCCCTTGCCAAAACCCACGGGATTAATTGCAAAACACTGTCGGAACTTGAGTCTTCTCTTTAGCCTTTGTAAAACGATTTCTTGATTCTTGGTTTCCCGAGGAACAAAATACTTGGCCTTCCCTGAGCTACAATAGCTCTTGAGGCTTAGACTATCGGGCTCGACACAGAAAACTTCGTTTGTAACCCAGTGGCGTATTAGGACTAGTCACCAAAGCCCATTCAGTTGAGTCTTTCAATAAATGGATTGGAGTGTCAAGAAGTTGAGTTTATAATGACTATATCTCCTCTCTCTCTCTCTCTCTTTTTCTCAAGCTGAAGTTTTAGAGCCCTTATTTTTGCTTTCTTCAGAATTGCCTGCACCCCTTATTTGCTTCTGGAATATTGCCTTCTTTGCCTCTTGATAAATCTGAGAATCCTACAAATTCGAGGTCAGCACTTCCCTGGATGGAACACCATTTTGTCCCCTTTCCTCTGAGATTGAAACTCTGCTTTCCTGTCTGTTCACTTGAGTTTCGATAGGGCTAAGATCCCTTTGCTCATAAGAGAGACAATTTGAGTAGAGTTGGTTGGTGTCTCTGGTATTATTTCCTTAGGCCCTTCCTCGTCACGATTCTTTGCGTAAAAAAAATACTCCAAAAAGGACTGCTCCCATGAACAACTTGGCGTGGTGGCCAATCTTACCACAAGAGTAGCAAAAGTGCAGTAACCTCTCGTACTCAAAACCCAGCCAGAGTTCTTTGCCTTCATGCACAGAAATTGTCTTACATTTCAGAGGTTCTAGTATATTCATATTAACCTTTGCTCTCCCCATTTTATAGGAGGCCACACCCTTTGCTTCCACCTTCACTTCTGGCACTTTTCCTATCTTGCCGGCTGCTCTATGGCCGTGGGGGGTTGCGGATAAAATTGCAAAGCAGAGAGGAGGGTAAAGGTAGGGGTTTCAAAACCAAACCGGAAAATTGAACCGAAACCAGAACTATTCGGATTTTGGTTTGGATGATGAAAAAATAACCCTTTTTTATTCTGGTTCGGATAGTTTCGGTTCAGCTGTCGCGACCTACCCCTCCCGATTGGTTAAGCCAAGAGGTATTTGTCAAAAGATGTGAACATTAATTAATTCGTTTGAATGACAAACCAAATAGTTCATTAATCCAAAGACCAAAGAACTCTCAAGCCTCATACCTTGCGGGACGAGAATTGTTTAATTTATACATTCGATTGGAATCACCACTAGTCATAATCAAGAGCTAGCTAGAAAGCCTAATCAAGACGTGGGAGTATCATCTCGATATGCACGAAAACTAGAAATTCTAAGGATCGGGGACTTGATTATACTAGCCATTTAACTAGTGCCATTTCGGTACCTAAACTTAATCATTTGCTGACTAACGCACTAGGGCAGCCTATCGGGAAGCCTAAAGCTCGTCCTAACCATGCTAAAAATGAAAAATAACAATCAATGTATTAATGGTGCACAACCAAATAGCCATAAAGAACAGTCAGTGACCTAGCTAGCATCGTCTCTAAAATGAAAAGGCAATCAAAAACCTTAAAGTAAAGCCCTAATAGCTTGTCCCAATTTTTGGGAAAATTTTTTAAAGGCTTTTCTCATTTTTTAAACTAAGTCTAAAATGAAATAAACACTAATATCTAGTGAAATTAAGCAAAAAAAAAAAACTGATTTCTAGACATTTCCTAATTTTCTGGATTTTTGGAATTTTTCTGAAATTTTTTTAATTTTTTTAATGTTTTTCAGACTTTTTAATTTTTTTTTGGATTTTTAAATATTTTCGCATTTTTCTGGAATTTTTAATATTTTTAAAATATTTTTATTAATAAAATAAAAATTCCGGACCGGGTCCCCTGACCCGATCCGGCTAAATATCTGACCCGGGACCCCCTTTTTCCATTTCTTTTCTATTTTTTTCTCCCTTTTCTTTTTTCTTTTTTCTTTTTTTTTCTTTTTTTTTTTTTACTGGACGTCTTCTCCTCTTCTGGACATCTTCCCCGACGTTTTCTTCAACCTTCACCGAGACAACATCGAGAACGCTTCTCGGCCTCCGACCGACAACGCGTGCCGCCAACGCCTCCGACCGACACTGGGCTCACATTCTCACCGCCGACCGCCACATCCACCGAACCGTCGGCTAACTCCGGTCACAAAACGACACCGGCGACCAAAACTCATTCTCCGACCACCAACCTCGCGGCCACCAGAAAAACATTAAGCCTGAACAACCAGGCACGCACGACATAGAATAGAAAATAGTGAACTGACGGTGGCGGCATCGAACTGCAGGCGTCACCGACGACGAAGAACTTTCCGGCGGAGGGGGAGACGCAAACACGGCCAACTCGGGCGATGTGCGAATCGCGACAAAACCACACGAAAGACAAAGGAAACTTGCAGTCAGTGACAACATTGGAGCAAATCGTCCATAAATCAAAAGCTCTAGAGCAATCGGTTTTGCAAAAACAGACTCGGAACTTCGTCTAGACATTCTATCAAACAGGTGGTGTGCGGCTTGGACCATCACTCCCAAGCTTGGGTTTACCATCATACAAGGCCTAAACCTAGCATATTCAGTGTTAACTCGACATTGTTCATCACGATTCAGGGTGGGTTTTGCGTGGTTTGCTCAGAATCTCGTCGGTTGGTTCAACGTTCTTAAAAAACCAGCAGGCGGAGAGAAAACAAAAGACAAAAAAACATGAAAGGGCATTTCCGGGAGGTTTACCCGGTTCGGGTGACTTCCTTGACGACGAACGGCGACCGGCAGGTGGAGCTTTCGACGGGCCCCCTATTTTGTCTCTTCTTTCTTTCTTTTTTTTTTTTTAAACTTTTATAATGACTTTTTTTAAATAAAATAAAATAAAATAAAAATATATTTCGCTAAATTTTATAAATGCAAATGCGCCTAATATCTACATGCTATGTAATTTAATGAAAAATATTTTTACTTTTACTTGTGGATTAAAAATAAGCCCCTAATTTTCTATGCATTTAAACTCTAAATGACTGGGTAAAATTCAGGTGTCGACGGCAGTTAATTGAACCAAACTGAAAATTGCCCATCTTCTTAATATTAAAATTTACACAATCTCTCTCCTTTTTCACTAAACCTCTTCTTAATAATTTAATACTACAAAAAAGAAAACCAAACCGAACTGGGTCTTCGGTTCGGGCTGCGGATCGGTTCGAAGCTAATGCAGATCCGAACACACCCGTGAGTAAAGGTTAGACTCGATCATTTGATCGCCGGCCCGTTACATCGGCTAAGGCTGATCAAGCTAAGTTGGCTGTAGGGCAAAGTGGATGGGCTTAGGTTAAAGCCTTTTCTATCTTAGGCACAACTCGCCCACCTTAACCCACCTGGGCCCTAGGCCCACCTAGGCCCAGTCAATTTCACGTGCAAAATGTTTTTAGTATTCTTTTAATCATGAGCAGATCTAGCAAAATATTTTTAGGCCGAATACTGGGCCCAACCCACCCAAGCCCACTTATTGAGTTTCGTGAGAATTGGATTCTTTAGCTATTTGATTGACCCGGGATGCAAGTCTCCCATTGCATTTCGTGGAGATGGCATATGGGTCGAGGGGAGGGTTTAGGTCCCTTCTCTCAAGGCTAGCATTTGAACTTTTAACAAACGGGATTTTTAATGTCGTTCACCCAAATCAAAGGTTAAGATGACTACTTGTAATTAGGGCCGACAATAAGCATTGGCATGACATACTCATATTTGTAATTTGTGTCAATTTGTATTGACGTATTTTCGTGTTAATATATAAAGTTAAACGTGTCATGTCGTGTTATATTCGGATTTTCTCTTTGTGATTCGTGTTTTATCTCATGTGGTGCAACATTGCCGGTCCTACTTGTAGTCTCACCATCTCTATCTTATGCATCCACCCTAATGAATTTTTCAACTTCTCTTCGCGCCATGTCATCATTTGCTTTTGTTTCTTCTGATTTAGGGACAAAAGACAACGTAAGAACAGTAATTTTATTGAGGAGTGTACATAAAGTTGGTTCTATGAAATCTATGCTCACTAATTCATGGGAGAAAATCGAGGGAAAAGTGGGGATGCGGCGAGAATGCTAATGTTGACTTGTTTTTGTTGCTTCCGGTGGCTGTCGAACTCATCCTTGATGGATGAATAATGCCTAACTTTCGCTGATATGACATTTGCCTCCGGACTACTCTAATGAGGATTTTTCCTGAAAGATGGACTCCACCATTCCAATGATAACTTTAAGACAGCTTGGTCCACACTAATAATCGTTCCTAAATAATTTTAAAAAAATTTGGTGACAAAAAAAAATAAGACTTATTCGCACAACATGCATAAGGTAAATAGAGTTGTGATAAGTTTGGAATTAGTCCTTAAACGATTTGACCGTTGGTCCGTAGAATTCTTACTTCTAATTTTGGTCAATGAAATCCTTCATGTTTTAGTAAAATGGACAATCAAGTCCTCGACTCCCCCCCGTTAGTGAATTTTCGACATCGGAAATCCTACGTTGACTCTTAGGTCCGCGGCCATATGGCATTTAAAAAGGGTCAAATGGGAAACACGAAGGGTGTCCAGTGTTAGAAGCCCATTGACGACAAGTTGAGGACTTGGTAGTATTTTTTCTTTCAAATGCTAAAAGCGTAATGTTTCTATCGGTAGCTAAAAACTTGATTCATCTTATATAATGTTAAGAGCTCATGCCAAAACATTAAGGATTGAATCTGCACTTATCCCGGTAAAAGATATTAAGATAATCATGATAGTCGAGTCGACACGTTTTGCTACCCTTTTTATTCTCAAAAATAAAAAAATTTCTTCATATTTGTCAAAGCTTGAACAACTTTAGCAAATAATATAAAATATAAAATCATCAACCAGAAGAAAATGACACAACACGAATCGTTGTCTGTACATAAAATAATAAGAACAAGTGTCCTTCACACACTTGTTAAATGTACTTACTCAAGAAATATATAATTTTTAAAATGTGGATTATACATATCGTGAGAACAATCAATGCATTGAATATTATAATATTTCATTATTTGATTTCTCAACAAGTATCGTGGGGCACTTAATCAACAAATTCTTTACATACTATTATACTGCGCATATGTGTATAGATGTTTGTCTTATGTAATGCGTAAGATAAATGAAGATCCAAGATCAAAAGCAGGCCATGGATAATAAGTTCCTTTCTGAACTTGGAATCTACTCGAGCCTCATGGGATCTCTAAAACGATTCCCCGATAAAGTCAAAATTTATTTTTGTTTTTATAAAAGGTGGAAAGTAATTATAAATTTTAATTTGAAGCAAACCGGAGAAGGACGATGCTTTTTGCACAGAAAAATTATCTAATAAGTCCTAAATGTATTATATGGATACCAATTTAGTCATAAAGAGTAAAAAGGGAACATCCAAACTGTCAACATAAGTAGCGGTAGATTCATGTGCTGTTTCATCCCATGACCAAATCAATCAAGCTCGTGCAAATTGTTGATTCTTCTGCGCACCCACTAATGCCTCTTCATCAAATCTAGCTTTTCTTTCTATGTTGGAGGATAAAATTATAGGGATATAATGTACCTTTCATCTTTTACATGACTATGTTATAAGGAAATATTATACGATAGTGAAAATTACCCAATCAATGTTAAACTTATTGTATGGATGTAAATTCAATCCTAAACTTTTTCAATTTTATCAACTTAGTCATAAACCTATGTGCGAAATTTTAATATAGTCCTTACGATCAATTTTTTCTGGAAATCAATGCCGTGGCAATCCAGTTATCACCGGCCATCTTAAGTGGCACACCGTCTCGTTAGCAATTTCCGGCAAAAATTTCGAAAAGACTACATTGGAATTTTGTACAATGGTTTAGAACTATTTTGGATAAATTGAAAAAGTTTAGGATTGAATTAGCATCCGTACAATCTGTTTATAACTGATTGGACAATTGTTGGGAGCATGTAGCAAAACTCTAATACCTTCACCATGGGAGATCACCAAAAGGGAGCTGGAATCCATGTTGGTTGCCATATTCCTTCACTGAGATATTTACCGAACATAGAAATAGATTAGGGGCTCACCAATTAACCATTAGCTCTGACACCATTTGTGAGCGCATGCAAAAGCTGGATACCTTCGCTTGAGGAGATTGTCAAAAGAGAGCTCAAGTCCGAGATTATCAACATATCTAATTAGACACACCTTTACTAAAAAACTTAAGCCAATGAATTATAGGCCAATTAGGATATATAAACTGCTCCACACCATACCAATTCTTTGATGTAGGACTTCTCTAACAGAATCATACATGCATTCTAACAACAATTTCTTCCTCGAAGGTCTCTACCCTTCTTTTCCTTAGATAGATTGAGAGTAGAGATGGTAATTTGCTCGATGATGGATGTCAACGGAATATGCTTAATGCGTGCTTTTAGCAATCAGTATACCTTTCACGAGTCATCAAATATGCTTTAATAATGTAACTTTCCATGTTGAACACAAAAATTGAAGTTATTGTATTTCAGAATTTTTATGTGCTTTGAATACACACTATTGAATGTATGAGACCATGAGTTTTAAGATATGAAAGCGATGTGCTTAGTTCAGTCCTATTTGTTATAAGGGTTAATACCACTAAAAATTTCAAACTAATACCTCCATGCCATATTTACCCCAAACTAAGTTTTGTGTCACATAAATCTCTGAATTGGTACATCGGTATGCTACATTTACCTTAAATTAATTGTTATGTCACAAAAAATCCTAAACTAGTATACCCGTGCCACATTCACCCTCAAACTGGTGCACCTTGCACTGTCGCGGGAAGATGCGATGCCATATATAATAACAGTTTGTGTGCAATCTTCATGTTTTGTCAGTAAAGGATCTGGGGATTTTTCTCTTACTGTTACTTAAGGTACATATGCATACATTCTCGATGCTGCATACACCTAATATTTATGCTTTTAATTCATGGAATTTGACCGATCGGTTTTTTTGCATCAGACAGCTCTTGCTTGTAGTGAGATGCATCGAAAGATTGGGATCTTGATTGTTCTTTGCAGCAGTCCGCAATGAACCATCGATTTCTGATTAAGTTTTTGAATTCAGTGAACATTAAGCTTTATAGTTGATACCCACCCATGGGTAGCTTTGGTTAGGGCGTAGGATTTTAGGCGCATTGGTCCCAATTCCCTAGCTGAACACTTGATTTAAGTGGGGAGGGCCATGGCGGTGGATTGCTATGCTAGTCTCCCCTGAGGAATAGTCAAGGTTTTTATAGTTGATGATAACCATCTACAAAAACCAGATTATTATTTTCTTTATCAAATAAAAGACGATATGACGTAATTTTGCAATAAATTTTTCATCTACGACCATAGAGTGAGTATACCTTAAGTGAACATTAGAGCCATATTACCTGAGAATTTTAGCCTTGGATGGCTGCACGTTGCATTTGAGGGAAAGTTGTGTATTGCCTTTAATTGGGTGAAAACGAGGCAAACACGCAGGAGTATAAATTGCATAGCCTGCAGCCCCTCCCTTTCCCTCCTCTTCTCATCATCTGTTACGTCCAACCAGCCTACCGAATTTGATCTAAGAAATTTAAACTGGTTCAGATAGTGAATCTCTCTTTAGCAGCTGGTGGCCCAGCTGAACCTGGTGCTATAAAGTATTGAAATTTTTGACACAAGGTTGTCTACAACAATAATACTGGTTTAAGATTTCTCTTACCAGTTTGAGTTTTAGTTTGCTATGATGCTTTTCTGATTTGCTTGCTTGGTACATCAGTTATCCTTTCCACGTCAATTCTGTAACGCTGCTCAGATCCCCTAGTGAACATGGTATAATTGCTAAACTTGACTTCTTTGTATTACAACTTGGGATTTCATATAGTTGAAACTAGTGTTTCTTTCCATCAATTTAATGGCGGAATTGGATGTCCCCAGCTCTTTAACATTGTTAATTATTTGTCCAATTTGAAAGCATAGTTCTATACTTAGTCTGAACCAGATTTTCCAGATTTGACGCCCAAAGGAAAATTGATTTTGGACTTCGGAGGGGATGTGCACATCGACATTCTTTTCCCCTTATCACAGTAGCAGATTATTATGTCTAACGTGACTAATTTACTATGAGGATTGCAAGCGTTGAGGAATATGTCATACAATATGATGCCTCAAGACATAACGTTTAGTGTATTGTACATCGTATTCTTCAAATAATGGCAAGTAGGCAAGATCCTTTGGGATTCAAGTACTTCGTTAAAACTAACAACGAGTCGTCTCAACGAGAGAAGTCACCACCAAGAGTTAAATAAGCTGATATTTACAAATGCTGTGTATATATGATGATGCATATTTGTAGATTATCTAAACAAGGATTCTCGGGTGTCACAATACAATCAATATTGTTTGAGTTAGAACCATGTTGCGTCATGTTGGGACTAACAATACAACATGGGGGATGAATATGTTAAATGAGAAACTATGAAGAACTTTTGCGGAATATAATAAGTTAAACTTTACTAGCAGTAGAAACAGTTTAACGTAATTAGGAGTGCTATTGATGAACAGATTAATGTAATCAGGTGCTATGTTGACATATACAGATAATAACGAACATGTAATGCTGATAATAATGAGATAGAAGATAACACATTGAGATTTATCGTGGTTCGATTTTATCCCCCAGCCTACGTCCACTTTCAAGACTAATAGCTACAACAAGACTAAAATCCACTAGTAATCAGCATTGCAATTTATAACTGGCAAGTGTTGTTCCTTTCACACGATATATCACACTATAGGGACGCAACCATTGCTCTTACACTTGTACACTTGACTCTACTATGATTACAACTTAGTAGAACCATAGAGAGACATAATCAGCAACACAGTTGCTATCGATAAAAACTGAACAAAGAAGAACACTCAAAAGCTATAGATTTGGTTTGTTCGTTTCCACCCAACCTCACTTTTCTTGGACTGAATTTTTAGCCATCCAACTTTTAAAAACCGTTTGCAACTCATCTCCATGAATTAGTCGTTGGTTCTACTATTTCCAAGATCAGAATGGCTTTCTTTCGCTCACCTGCATCAGAATGGCTCTCTCCGACAGTGTGTCACGCCCCGCACTCCTCGGTGCGCCACATCCCTCGCAGAGGTCGATTCGTGTGCGACGTCCCAGGACGCGTCGCCGACCCAACACCCAACACGGAGATACACAGCACATGCGGAAGCAATTAAAACTACCCGTACATATATAAGCGTATAACCAAGGGTAACCACCAAAATCCACACTTGTACAATTCTTTGGAATTCATATACAATATTCGATTACAGCCCCGCTACCAAAAATAAAAAAAGCGGTTCAAGGCCACTCTTGACAAAAAGGGGTAAGTGGCTCGGTTCAAATACTACAATTAACGGGGTCTTCTCCCAAAAATGTATCGGGACACCTGTCCTCCTCAAGGCCGGGGATCTGAAAATATCGGTTTACAACAACCGTGAGAATAAATCTCAGCGAGTAATTCCCTAAACCTAAACTAGGCTAACATGCACCTCCTGACAAGTCTTGAACAACACAAAGTACACACATAAGCCGACTCGGGCCCTCGGGCCTAAATCTAATTTCACTAGACCCTGCGGGTTAGGCGTCAAATCAACAAAAAGCAGCCACGCGGCAAAATATAATCACAGCACATACACGTGCATTTCTATGTCTACAACGCATGTTATGCATATGCTAGTGCTCGCACTCATGCTCATGCCTCATCAATGCATTATCGCACACTTGCACACTAGCACTCAGCCGATTCTCAATTACTCCTCCGACCAGCGTTAAACGCGCCGGTCCGACCAGCGTAAAAACGCGCCAGGTCCACACCGAGATCGATCTCTAGCCCGCAGGCTCATGCCACACAGCCCAGCGTAAAGCGATCAGGCGGACATCTTCCGGTAATCCGGGCATCGTCCCGCGTAACACGCCTCGGGGACGGGTTCACTACCCCGCGTAACACGCATCGGGGTTTATTGTGATCACACATTCACAAACCTCAATTTTATCTGAACCCCGCGTAACACGCATCGGGGCATTTTTAGGTGATCACAATGCACATGTCATTCAAGCATACTTGTGAATGCACATGCCGTGCCAATGTTCGTGATGTACATCCATGGCCATGAAATTCACACTTGGGCAATTCACAATATTCAATTTCATAAATTAACATGCCCACTCAAACAATCAAGTTCAAATCAGCCATAGCATCAAATCAAGACACTATCCATGCACAATTTTACTTAACCGGGTCAACAAGCATTCGTGCATTCGAGGCTCACCAAGTTAATCCATTTCTAGTCCCGCTAGACACGTGACATGGCATCATCAAATTAATCACTAATAGGCTCAATTAGCCAATCAATTCCACAAACCGATCGATCCCGATAATCGCGCTCATAAACCTCAAATTAATTGCGCCGCGCCCAATTTAGTCCCATCGTGGGCGACCATCAAACCATAATTTCTAGGCCAATAATTATCGCCAACAAATTCTAATATAATCCTCAAATATCATTTAAATTGGCCACCACAAAAATCAAGTATGGCGCGCAATATAATCCACAAAATTAAACCCGGACATTCCCGAACTCGGGTCAATTTATTCAATTGATAAGCCCATTCATCGCGCCTCTCGGGCCACTAATCCTCCATCAATTTATCAAACTAATCCACTAATTTGGCCATAATCCAAGCCCTAATCACCTTCACAAATTAACCCCCAAATTAACCCCTAAAATACCCTAAACTTGTCAAAAATATGCAAATAATCCTAATTAGGGTTTAGGGTCAAACTCACCGGGTGTCCGACACTTAAAACGGGCCGGACGAGCCAAATCGGGCTCGGATGAGCGATGTCGCCCGGAGCAGTGCCGCCGGGCAGTCGAAGGAGCGATGTCGGTCGGAGCAGTGTCGCCCGGCGGCGGTTCTCCCGAGAAGGCGGCGGGGAGAGACGGGAGACTAGGCGAGCTGGCCGATTTTGCACCACGATTGATGGACTGCTCAGCTTATTTTGCCCGGTCGGTACAAGCCCACGATATCCGCATCCAAGGCCCGGCAACAAGGTGGTAAGGCAGGAGAGAGAAGGAAAAAAGGCCGAGGTGTGGGGGTGATGGTGGGCTTCAACGGGTGAGGCGGTGGCCGAGCCCAAACTTTTGGTAAGGGCGACGGCCGCTGGGCGGCGAAACCCGCAAACTTGCCTATATTATTAAGTATTACTGGAAGGATAGAAGAAACTTTTTTTAAGAGGAAGGAACCTTGAACTTATACGGCAAAGGTTTAAACGCGCGGCGCTGGGCGGGCCGAAATTGGCGGTAGAGGCGATATATATCACGGAAAGGGGCCGTCACTGGCCCCACGGGCGCGCTACTGGGAGAGAGAGAGAGGGCCGCCTGGGCCAAGGTCGGCGCTCGCCGCCGGGCGGGAGGCCGGGCGTGGCGACGGGCGTCCGGGGCCGGCCCGAAAGGGGCCGGGCAAGCAAGCGAAGCGAGGAAGAAGGTGTATAAAGCCAGAGCAATGGCCCAAGGAGGAGAAGGAAGGAGGAAGAAGAAGAGAAGAAAAGAAAAGAAAAGAGAAAAAGAAGAGGAGAGAGAGGGAGCAGGTGGGAGTAGGTAGGGGGGAGAGGACAAAGCGACTTGACCTGGGGGGCGCACGGGAGGGAGGGAGAGAGAGAGAGAGAGAGAGAGAGAGAGAGAGAGATTTGAATTTTTTTTTATAGAAATTAAAATATTAAACGCAAACCCGGGGTCCAATTCCAAAACGAAAATGGTCTACCGTCCAAAGTAGACCTCGCACTTAAAAAGGGACAAAGGCCAAATTGATTTGACCAAAATTTTTACGAGGGGTCTACTAGTCCAAATTTGCACCCGGTCCGAAAACCCAAACTTTTTCATTATTCCTGACAATCTCGATACTGCAACCCTAATAATCGACACCGGCCCAATTTATTGCGGCCCCGAAACACCCGAAAATTGATCGCAAAGTTCAGGGTCCAAATAACGACGAAATTCGATCGAGTGCGATTCTAGCGAAATCTCTGGTTTAAAATAAATACCGGGAGGATCAGCTCCCCGGCGAGACTTTACTATAATGCGCCTTGCGACAAATCATGCATTTTATAAACCCCAAATTGGGTCGAAAATTCGGAATGTTACAATTGGCGCTTCCCAATCCAAAGAAGACTACTCCTGTCAATGTCTGTCTCTTGTTAGAATTGCCATAACCGCTATGGTACATCTTTAGTGCTCCTGATGCGAATTCCAAGCCTTTGTAATGGCTATATTCATCTTGATCAATGTTTCAATCAAATGAGTAGATGACCAGCACCTTCCAAGACTTAATATCAGCATGATCCCTTACCCATAATCAGGAGTGCATATCATCTGTAGTCTGTTGATGCTACCCACTGACGAACTCATGTGGAATGACTTCTGATCAATCATCCCATGATTTTCTTGCCTTCATTATCTTCCAAAGACTTCCAAGGATATCAACATCCCCACTGATTCCTCGTCTTCACTGATTGACCAAGTCAGAGACCTTCAAGGACATCAGTATCACTGCTGATTCCTCGCCTTCACTAAACTCACTAGATCATCGGCATTGTCACTATTTCTCCACCTCATCTGAAAAGAACTGCTCCAACCAACAATCTTCTGTTCCGATAATGATTTGTTGCTCTTCTATCTTTTGGTTCTTCCAAGCATATTGACGATTGTGACTCTATCAAGCTGTTCACCTTCGCAAGTGCGGTCCTTCCAAGCTTCAACAAACATTACCGTTCTAGGCTTGTTCACCATCACCAATGTCCATCCAACTATTCACCTTATATTGGTCTTTCCAAGCCATCACGAACATCCCCATTCTTCACTGCTTGTTCACCCTTGATCAAGATCTTTCTAGCTTATTCACCTTTGTAAAGATCCTTCCAGCTTGTAGACATCTTCATTGCCAATAGCTAGTGCACCTTAGATATCGACAGTGATCATTCCATATTGGTAGAGCATTCCCAATTGTGACAGAGCAGTCAACATATCAAAATCACATCTAATACTGATCATCACACCATCTACATTGTGGCTTGTGTATATATCACCTGATATTGACTCAACTAATACACACATTAGTAGCCTTTGGTTGTCTTTGTCATCGTCAAAACAACATAGGGAATTTTCCCAACATGTCAAATGTCTAACAATATCAATTCTCATTATAAGTTTTTTCATCTAGAAGGCGACTATTAGAAAGCTTTGAACACTACATGTACTATATGTTCATATGAAACTAATTCTCGGAATTTCATCTTAGCGTCTTTCATTCGAACATGCTTATTTGTTTTTCTAAACTTTTTCCTTCTTTATGTTGATATGTGAAAGGGAATTCTAGTCATAACACAAGTCTATCAAGCAATGTAAGTCCATATCTTCTAGCAGTCTTCCATGCTGCCATTCTCCCACCCAATAGAACCATAGATTATAATGTTGTAAAGCACGTGATTTTTGCACCATGATTGATGTGACCACTCAGCTTATTTTTGCCTCATAAGCTCCGTATCCTCCAACAATCTTTACAAGAAAGGGTTAATAAAAAAAAACCCCAAACTATACTAACTATGACACAAATATCCCGAACTTTTTTTTTGGTAAGGATGAACTTTTTTTTGTGTCACTAAAAACCTCAAACTTGCCTATTATGACACAAATACCCCAAACTTTTTTTGTGTAATAAAAAACCTTGAACTTATACCAGTGCTGCAAATATACCATTGATAGAGCTGAAATAGAGAGTATATATATCACATAGTATAGGTTTGGATTTTTTCATGACACAAAAAAGTGTTTGTTTAATCACAATCAAATAAGCTTAAGATTTTTAATGATACAAAATTTTTTTTTGGGTATTTGTGTCACAGTGAGTATAGTTTGGAATTTTTTGTGGTATTTGCCCCATAAGAAACAACAAAAAATGAAAATTTTCTTGGCCACTCATTAATATTGGAACACGTCGAATCATTTCCTGAAGCGCCTACCGATAACTTTGTTTTTCCTCTTGTGCCAACTTCTTAATATTGTCACGTTGCATATAAGCTCACAAAGAGACACTTCGATAAAGTTGCAGAAGAAACATAGAAAATGGAGGATTCAAGAAAATTCCACAAGCCACACTGTTCAGTTCTATCCTTTCCAGCCCAAGGCCATATCAATCCTATCCTCCAATTGTTGACATAATTTGTTATTATGAAAAGAAGTAATTGTTGGACATGAAAAGAGGTGGTGGTTGATCATGAAAAGTTGTGATGGTTGATCATGAAAAGTGGTGATAGTGGGGATAAGATACCTATTCCTAAGAGATGTGTTGATTAGTTATCTGTAAATAGCACCAATTCATACATTGTTCATCATAACTATTCAAAACAACTTCTTCTTTGTAACTCTATCTTCTTCTTTTTTCACACACAAGTTTGATAATACATTCAAGGTGAAATTCCAAGAGAGAAATTTAGTAATTGCTGAACTTATTTTTCTGTCGCTTTGGTGTATATCCTAGAGGTATATTTGTTTTAAACCCGACAACAACAATAATGAGGGAAAATAATACCTTAAGGATAATGATAGTCATTAAGGGTATGCATGGCAATGATTCTGTGCCTGGGAGCTAATTCTGAGCATTTGAAGGCGTTTGATAACGGTCCAAAATTTTTATTTCTGGATTAGAAAAAGAACATAAACGCGTTTAGTAACGGGGATTATTAATATTATTTTTAAATATTTAAATATTTCTTTCTCAAAACAACTTCTTTTTTGTAACTCTTTTTTTTTTTTTTTGATTTTCTTTTCTCTTCTCCTCCTTCTTGGCCATGGTGTATATCCTAGAGGTATATTTGTTTTAAACCCGACAACAACAATAATGAGGGAAAATAATACCTTAAGGATAATGATAGGGCGAGGGCAATGGACCATCGATTCGGCTTTGCAAGGGTGGCCCTCGTCCGAACTTTTCTAGCCCTTGCCCTTTTTTTTCTTCGGTGAGGGCCGCCCCTACCCTGGGCCGCGGCAAGGGTTGGACCCTCTAGGGGGTGGCCCTCATCGGCTCGAGCCCCGGGGAAAAGGCCGGCGAGGGCCACCCTCGCCTTGGCCGCGAGGGTCCAGCCCTCGCCTGTGTTGTCGGGTCTCCGGTGGCCAGCTAGGCAAGAAGAACTGAAGAAGAAGAACAGTAAAGAACAGGAAAGTAGAAGAAGGCAAAAAAAAATCTTTTTCAATTTCGATTCTTGTTCCTAGAATCAATAAGCTACTTTTTTTTTTCTTTTAATTGCTCCAAAACTGATTCTGGGAATAATTTTTGCAAATTTGTGCCCGAAAACAAAAAGTTTATCAAACGGATTTCTATTCCAAAATTGATTATGGAAACAAAAAATAAAAACTTTCACTGTTTGGCAACTTGCCAAATGGGCCCTAAACATCAAAGAACTATAAACTATTGCTCTATCTTCACTAGCAATCAAATTTTCCAAACAAAGGTATTATCTTCATGGAGATGAAGACAGTGGCTGCACCAAGTGCGAATCGATCATTATGATGGAACTAATTTCATCTATTGGAAGGACAATATGATCCTTCTTTTATCTAAATTATGTATCTTCTACATCTTGGATCCCAACTCATCCGCTATCCTTGATCCAAAGGATAATAATTTTGATGAAATTAAAGATGCGAGGAAAGGTGTGAGGGTGATGAAAGGAGGTGTGGAGGAATGATTCTCAATGCTCTGCCAAATCATCTGTATGAAAATCTATCTCTAAGCATGTGAAGGAACTTCAATATATGTTGCCAAACTTAAAGACCTTATGATTGAAGTATCTGAACCTCTTCAAGTTGCTGTAATTATTTAAAAATCGCCTTCAACTTGGAATGATTTTTGAAAGAAACTTCCCCAGCCCATACAACCGACAATTTGATAAAACACATTCGAATTGAGGAAGGTTCTTGGAAACGTGAGGCTGATTATGTGAAGGAAGTTGCGAACAAGGTGCATTTTGTTGAGAACCATAACATGAGCAAAAACAAAGAAAATAATATGGGAAACAAGAGGAAATTCATTAACACCAATGATACCAACAAGCCTGGCAATAACAGCACATTCAAGAATGACAAATTTTAATTTTATTGTGGTAAAAAAAGCCACTACAAGAATGAGTGCCGCTACAGGAAAATGTAAAAGGTTGATACAATAGCAAATTGTGTGGAGCAAAATACCAATGGATAATTTGCCTCATTGGGGCGGTGCCCCAGCACGGATGGATTCTCGGTGCCCATCCTTATCACCACACAACACAGACACACACAACCCATCCTCTCTCTCTCTCTTCTCTATTCGTGGGCACACCGCTTATCACGGCCCCGCCAAGGCTCATGGCTCACCATTGGTGGCACGATAACCCCTCCATTTCCAAGATCCACTCTTATTAATCCTCACAGAGGATCTACTCTTCATTATATAACCTTCTAACGTAGCCGACATTTTGTCCCTTAAAAAAGTCCATTCAAATTATGGAAATCTGTGTGATATTGGAAATTCTCCTGTGAATGCATTCTGCATGCGTGCCACTCGTCGAAAGATTAAGAAATGAAGAAAGGGACGTGTTTGTTTTTTGAATCGTCCTCCCTGCTTAGCATTTATCGAGATGGAGGCCTGCTGCTGAACAAGTCAAAGATACCATCTTTTCCTAGTAAGATATGTTTTTCCAAACAAAATATGATATTGATCTTTTTCTCGTCTTTAATACAAGATACGATCTTTTGCTCATCTTCAGGGCATGATGAATACCTTTTTAAGTGTATGTATAAAAACAAGAAATGAGGGTGGGGGTCACAAGATCACCTCTTCTATTTTATCGCTATTAAAGGAAGAGGTCATTATTGGAGGATGACACGAAGTGGAGACAAGGCCACACGCAAAAGCATGTCAATAGGCAAAATTAGAAAAAGAGAGCAGAGCAATCATTGTTCTTGGAGGGTCCATCGGCCCTTTTTACCATTTTCATCATCGCGTCCGGAAGGGACTCGCTCTCTTTTCTCTTTGGCGCATTGTGAGATATGTGCAGTAAATACGTGCGTATCCGACTCAATCTAGACGTGAAAAAAATTTGAATATCCGAGCGAATGTAATTGTGTAATTTTTCAATTGATTGATAAATTATTTGCTAACTTTCCTCGTGAATATTGATTCACACATTCAAATTAAATCATATAAATTTATGGTGTCCATTATTATTTTTCATTTTATTTTCTCTAATAATTTTATCTTTTCGTGTCCCAATGTAATTGCAAATGTCCCATCCGTTTTTCAACATCTACCGGTCTCCCAATGCTTCTTGGGGGAATTGTTGTCGTCACTGATGGTTACAAGTAAAAATAATTTTATTTTGTCAGCAGAGCTCCAACCTCACGGAGGATCTACTCCATCATTTTATAACCTTCTAACATAGCCCACATTTTGTCCCTTAAGAAAGTCCATGCAGATTGAAATCTGTTTCGTATTGGAAATTGTGCTGTGAATGCGCTATTAATGCGTGCCCCGCTCGACGAAAGATGAAGAAATTGAGAAGAGGACGTGTTTACTTTTTTAATCCTTCTACTCTGTGTTAGAATAATTAAATATTAAATCAGGCTTGCATCTACCAGCTTAAGTTTTTAGAATAATTGATAGTGGCCCATCAAAATTTTCATATGGTACCATAGCTGGTGTAACAGCCCGAATTTCAATGTAATTTCGGGATCAATAAAATTAACATTATTTCATATTTCATTTTAGTAAGTCTTATCCAGAGCTGATCATTCTCGAGATATTAACCAATGGGGTATGGCTAACTAGGAATCAGTACATGGACTAGGGATCCGATCCTGAATCGAACACCGATCACGAGAAATGATGAGAGAATATTTTGGGCCGACGTGGGCCGATATTTGGAAAAGCGATGGATTTGGTTTGACCAATGCCAACGATGTACAATTGGATCGCAGGTGATTCTGCACGACCGAAAAGTGCACGTGGCCAACCAGTCCTGAACTTAAACCGAACGATCGCGATCTCTGGGACTAGTGATATTTTCTCATTTTCTCTATGATCGGGATAGTCATGACTCGGATAACCGTAGGTCGACACGCGTAACCTCTAAACAGCCGCCCGTTAGTGAGAAACCCCTGAAATTTGAAAATTAGAGAGCTTTGATCATAAAATTGGGCCCGGATTTCGATGTTGATTTTTTATGGCTTAAGGGACTATTTTTGGGAATCTGACGTTATATTATGCTGGCCACACATATTTTGAGTAAGTACGGTTGAAAATTGAAATTCTGGCCCGGGTATGAAAAATTACGATTTTGCCCCTCGGGACACCGACTTGGACTTTGAGGCCGTATGAGGTTATTTTTCGAGGCCAATGTCATTTTGGGGTGGCCACGTACATTCAGAGTTGTTTCGGTCAAAAGTTGGAATTTTGGCTTGGAAGTGAAAAATAATATTATTTTAATCCTCAGGACTTTGCAATCAATTTTCGAAGGCTTAAGAAACTATTTTCGCAATTCCGACTCCATATTATGTTGGCCACACATATTTAGGGTTGGTATAGCCAAAAATTGGAATTTCGACTTGGGATCAGAAAAATGACCATTTTGCCCCTGGCCTATTTTTGGTCCGAATTTTTGAGAAAATATTTGAGATAATTAAAATTAATTATTAGCTCAATTATTGGACTCAAAGCCCCTTTTCCCCATCAATTATTGGATTAGGACGAATGAGGACCGTTGGATCGAGGGCAAAATGGGAAGATCGCGTAGGATCGCGACATGTGGCGCCTACCAACCCCAATATTTGACCAGCTTGGACTAGTTTCTCTCCTCCTCACCATTTGGCCCCCTCCTCTCCCCCTCCTCTCTCTCTTTCTTTCCCTCTCGGCCAAGGGCCAGTTCGTTCGGACCATGGCCGTGTGCCATCTGTGTCATCCTGGGTGGTCGTTACTCCGTCGACCTCGTCTCACCACCACCACCCTCAAACCGTTCCCCCCTATTTCTCTCTCTCTCTCTCCCTTGTTTTCCCTCTTGGCCAAGGACCGTTGGTGCCGTCCCCTTTGGCCGGCTTCCGGCGGCGCTCAGCTGGCGTTTGCCACCGTGAACCTCCAACCGTCAAATGCGTCGCCATACGCCGCCGTCCATTATCCGTGCGCGCCCGCGTCCGTGCGTTGCCTCCGACATGCCACCGCCCGATTCCACCGTTCACCGGTGATCGGCCGCCGTTCCTCGTCGTCGTGATCTAGAATTAGGTGAGTATACATCATAAGCCCAGATTAGGACTGATAGTGCATTTTCTGGACTAGCTTAGGTATTATCGGTATATATTTAGGACAGGATGGAGGACCGATGGGTGGAAATAAAATCCGAGGAATGTAGTGGGATTATTGTAGATAATTATTGGACTTGAATTGATGGAATAGTGGCTGTCCGTACTTTGGGGAATGTATCGGATTATAACGGATAGCAAGAATTGTTAGCTAAATGACCGGGATTACCCATAGTGATTGGTTGTTGATTGAACGGTGATTAATTGTGCTTAATTATGAAATACCATGTTGTGTGCTCGTGTGGCTGAATTGTACAGTATGTGATTGGCCAATTGTAGCTTGAGTCGAATGCTAAATTGAGATTTGTGTACATGGCCGCACGGTATTAAATGGGCCAATTGAGCACGTGTTTGTGGCATTAAAATGATTGGGTGTTTGAGTTATTGTTTAATGCTCATGGTGCATGGTGTGGCTTTATATGGACACGCATTGCGTATGCCGAGTATGAGGCATGAATTGAAAATTGTGCGAGAATGCATGCTTGCCATGAGCATGTGATCACCTAATATACCCTGATGCGTTTTACGCAGGGTTCAGATAATAACTGGCAGTGTGTGTATGTGTGATCACAATCCGCTCTGATGTGTGTTACATGGGGTGCGCCGTCCTGATGCACTTTCAAGCAAGAGGATGCTCGATTAGTCCCGAAGACAACCATCCTAATGCGTTTTACGCGGGTTCTGGTTCGTGAGGAGATTAGTGTTGCGCCTCATACACTTTGAAGTAGGCAAGAGACACTGGGCCAGATCGGTGTTGCGCCTCATGCACTTTGAAGCAGGCTAGACGCACGAGGCTGGGAATTGTGTTGACTCGAGTCGTAACAAATACTGATGATTGAGACAGTGTGCAGAGTGAACCGAAATGGGAGCCTGGCATGACATTGACATTGCATGCATAGAGTGCATGACCCGGCATGCAAGATGAGCACTGTAAGCATGAGCATGTGTGTGATGCACGTGTCACCACTGTATTCGCGCATGTGCTTTGAGAATTTTAGTGAACTGCTTAACCTACAGGGTAAGTCTTATGTTCTATTTGGGCCGAGGGCCAGGTCTTTGTCTACGTACTATGTTGTTTTGCTTGTCAGGAGAATGCACACTAGCCTAGCCTAGGTTTAGGGGTTGTACTCACTGAGATTCGTCTCACGGTTGTAATAACCCACATTTTCAGACCTCTAGTCGTAAGGATGCTGAATCCACCGCTTTTTGAAATACCTACGCAGATACATCAGTATACAAATACATACTCCGCAGGAAATAGAGAATTTTATTTGAGATACCGATTCGTGGTGTTTGTAAATGTGGGAGAGTATTTTCATCAAACTCAGAAATATGTAGCTTGATGAGAGATGCCGATGGAAACCTCGGGCGACCTCTTAGGACTTTTGACGTGCCGATTGGTCAAGATGGATTGATGATTCCAAAAATGGCTGATGGTGAGATTGTGAATCCTCAGATTATAGACGAGCTAGTCGATGTGAATCCGATACCTAAGATGTGGTATGAAGACCCCGAGCCTATGGAGGAGAAGCCGGAGCTGGAGCCGATGGATCAAGACTCAAGCGAGGACGGAGAAGTTGCTGAGGTAGGATCTGACGAAGAGCTAGGAATGGATGATGAGTTAGGTATCTACCTAGATCTAGAGTTGGAGCGGGACTCTGAAGATGAGCGAGCCCAGGCCGAAGATATGGATTCTGAACCGTCCAAGTCTTTAAAGAATCCTTCAGAGGAGCTGTCGGAGGACACTACTGAGTCTTCTGACCTTGAGTGGGAACCCTAGGTTTATCCTGAGCCATAGCTAGTAGTGGGGGCTAGTAACTTTTTGACTGTAACCCTCTATTTGAGTGAGTCCGACCACCCTAGCCACTTCCCTTTTTGACCCTGTGGCTGCTGACTGTGTAGGTGTGGGCTTGTATCTTTTGATAGTTGCGTATGGATGTTTGTAAAGAAGTTTTCAATAGCAATGTAAAGTGCAAGTATATTTTCAGCATTGTTGGTTGTTTGTTTGGTTATCCTTGGCTCATTATATATTGTGAGGGTTTGTTATTTATTACTTCCGCTTGTGCTTTACTCTCAGCTTGGGCGTTGGGTCGGCGACGCTTCCTGGGATGTCGCACACAAACAAATTGACCTTTGTGTGGGATGTCAGCGCTTCGTGGGGTACGAAGCATGACATCCCCGTTTGAATTAGTATCAAAGTAAGGTTAGCTCGGTCCAATCTGATCGACGTTTGGAGTGATAAGGAGCAATGAGACCATGAGTAGCCAGTAAGGTGACCTCGTGTGCAACATGTATCTCCTGACAGCTTGTGTTTGTATTTGAATTGCTTGACTATTTGACTCGTAAAGTGCAGGTGCGGCAAGACCTGAGGTGAGTATGCAAATCCCTTGGGTGATGAGTTGGTTAATTTTTATTAAGCCGCATGCTGATTGCTTGATTGATGTTTTAATACCTGTCGAGAACTTAGACCGGGTTAGATTGGTTTAAGTCTTTAATTCCTTCGTGGAATTATAGTAGATAGTTGTAGAATCGAGTAGCCAAGATGAGTAGGAGAAAAGGAAAGGAGTCTCAAGGTCAGTCTAGTGAGGGAGCCCATGAGGCTAGAGACCCAAGATTTGATGAAGTGATGAACACTCTGCGAAAAATTGGGCATATTATGGGATTGCAGGCTCGGGAAAGGGCCGGAGCTTATGCTCAGGCAGCTAAAGTCACCCCGATTGCTGGTAATGGAGGGAATCAGGCCCATCAAGGGCAAGCTCAACCAGCAAGGGTTAGGCAAATGCCCCATTTAGTGGAACAATTTATAAAGTTGAAGCCGCCTAAATTTCATGATCGCGGTGACCCCGAGACTATGCCGAGATGGGTGGAAGAATTGGAGAAAACCTTCAAGGTTCTACGGTGCATCGATGAGGAGAAGGTAACATTGGTGATTTATTAGTTACAGGACGGTGCAAATGATTGGTGGAATGCCACGGAAGGCATAGTATTTTCGGAAGGAACGGCCCCGACTAGAGCAGTATTTGTGGAAAATTTCTATGAGAAGTATTTCTTGGAGAATGTCCGGGAAAAGAAATTAATGTAGTTTATGCGATTGCGCCAATGTCAGATGACCATTGACTAGTATGAAGCAGAATTTGCCAGACTAGCGAAGTTTGCACCGACCATGATGGAAAATCCGCGAGATAAAGCTCGGAGATTCCGGGATGGACTGAAACCGAATCTTCGGAGCCTGGTTTTGTCTCATGATATTAAGGATTATGGGGAGATACATAGACGGACTTAGATTATGGAGCGGGACCAGCAGGAGAGGGCAACCGCTTTGGGATCGCGATTTGCCCAAAATAGAGATAATCGCCTTTTGGGGAAGAAACCTATGACTGCAAATAGGCGGTTTGTCCCACCGGCTAGGCGGAATATTGGAAAACCGAGTCTCCAGCTGAGTAAATATGGGGCATGTTTTAAGTGTGGAGAGCATGGAGCATCAGATTTGTAATTGCTCGCAGATGCAGCCCTTAGGACCGCCTAGATTGCCGCCTTCGCGAGCTGAAAATCAAGCCGGACCTCCCCATTGGCCAATCAAGGGCGACCGCCAGCTCAAGGAAGGGTCTATGCCATGGCGCGAAAGAAGCTGAGAATGCGCCGGGCGTGGTTATAGGTATGATTTTCTTATGTGATCATGCCGCTTATGCATTATTTGATCCGCGGGCGACCCATTCTTTTATTTCCGAACAGTTTGTTAAATTGGCTGGTATGGAACTAGTATTGCTTGAAAACGTGGTTTGTGTGTCAACACCCATGAATGATAAGGTGCTAGTTTCTTTTGGATGCCATGACTGTAAGATAGTTATTGGGGGTAAAGAAGAAAGTATTGACTTGGCAGTGTTGGCCATATTCAATTTCGATGTGATCATTGGAATCGATGGTTAATCCGACAGAAAGCTGTATTGGATTGCAGCGATAGGACGATCCAATTTAATCCGGATGGACGTCCTAGTTTTGTATTTTAGGGAAACTGAGGAGAAACCTCGATCCCTTGGATTTCCTCGCTGGAAGTAACTAAGTTGTTGGATAATGGGTGTGAATGATATCTTGTGAATGTCGAGGATCCGACAGTGGCGGAATCCAAGTTGGAGGATATACCTATAGTATGTGATTTCCCTGAAGTGTTTCCTCAAGAATTACTGGGCTTATCACCTGAGCGAGAAGTGGAATTTGTGATTGAACTAGCCCCTGGAATAGAACCGATTTCGAAGGCACCATATCGGATGTCCCTATCAGAATTGAAGGAGTTGAAAGTACAAATACAGGAATTGTTGGATAAAGGTTTTATTCGCCCTAGTGTGTCTCCATGGGGAGCGCCAGTCCTATTTGTGAGAAAGAAAGATGGAACTCTGAGGCTGCGTATAGATTACCGGCAGTTGAATCAAGTGACAGTAAAGAATAAGTATTCGTTGCTAAGGATTGATGATATGTTTGACCAATTGCAAGGAGCCTTTGTGTTTTCTAAGATTGATTTGCGGACCGGATACCATCAGTTGAGGATCCGAAAGGAGGACATCCCTAAGACCGCTTTTAGGACGCGGTATGGGCACTATGAGTTTACAGTGATGTCTTTTGGGTTGACCAATGCCCCCGCAGCCTTTTATGGACCTGATGAATAGAGTGTTTAAGAAATTTTTAGACAGATTCGTCATAGTGTTCATAGACGATATTTTGGTGTATTCGAAAAGCCCGGAGGAGCATGAGGTACATTTAACTGAGGTATTACGAACGTTAAGAGAACACGTGCTCTTCGCCAAGTTCAGTATGTTCGAATTTTGGCTCAATAGAGTAGCATTTCTTGGTCACATAGTTTTGGGAGACGGAATTTCTGTGGATCCAACGAAAATTGAGGCAGTGACCAAATGGCCTAGACCAACATCGGTAACGGAAATCAGGAGTTTCCTAGGCTTGGCTGGCTATTATAGATGATTTGTAGAAGGATTTTCATCAATCGTTATGCCATTGACAAGGTTGCTTAAGAATGAGATTAAGTTTGTATGGGATGATAAATGTGAAAGAAGTTTTCAAGAGCTGAAGCATAGGTTAACAACTGCTCCAATGTTGACCATTTTCGTCTGGACCTGGAGGATTTGAGATCTACAGTGACGCTTCTTTGAGAGGGCTCGGATGTGTTTTAATGCAGCACGGAAAAGTGGTTGCATATGCGTCGCGCCAGTTAAGACCGTATGAGATTAATTATTCGATGCATGATTTGGAATTAGCTGCAATCGTTTTTGCCCTCAAGATCTGGAGACATTATTTGTGTGGAGAGAAGTTCCAGATTTATACAGATCATCAAAGCCTCAAATATTTGTTTTCGTAGAAGGAATTGAATATGAGGTAGCGTCGTTGGATGGAGCTTTTAAAAGACTATGATTGCGACATTTTGTATCACCCGGGTAAGGCAAATCGAGTTGCTGATGCCTTAAGTTGTAAATCTAGTATGACGCACCTAATGGTCAGAGAATGGACCTTGCTAGAGAAGCTCAGGGATTCGGAATTCAAATTTGAGGTGAGTCAGATGTCCAGCCTGATAGCTGTTTTGAGAATTGAACCGGAGATCCAAGTTAGAATTAAGGAACTGCAATCTACGGACCAAGAGATCCAAAAGATTGTTGGGTTGGATGCTGCTAAGAGGAAGTCAGATTTCCAAGTAAGCGAGAATGGAATCTTAAAGTTCCGGGGAAAGACGTGTGTGCCGAATGATGTAGAGCTTACGGAGGAAATTTTATCGGAAGCTCATAGGAGCGATTACAGTATCCATCCAGGCAGTACTAAGATGTATCAGAATCTACAGCAACATTATTGATGGAACGAAATGAAGGCGGATGTGGCCAAACATGTGGCCAAGTGTTTGACATGCCAACAAGTGAAGGCACAGCACTGCAAACCAGGTGGCTTATTGAGACCATTAGAGATCCCTGAGTGAAAATGGGAGCATATCACAATGGATTTCGTGTCGGGATTGCCATGTAGCCAGAGAGGACATGATTCAATTTGGGTGATAGTGGATCGACTGACTAAGTCAGCGCACTTCTTGGCAGTGCAAAAGTACTTTGAGCTAGAAAGGTACGCAGAATTATATGTGCATCAAATAGTACGTCTTTATGGAGTGCTAGTGACGATCACGTCGGATCGAGATCTAAGGTTTACCGAAAATTTTTAGAAAAGTCTGCAAGTGGCATTAGGAACCAAGTTACAATTCAGTACGGCCTATCATCTGCAGATAGATGGCCAGTCAGAAAGAATAATTTAGACCCTATAGGATATGTTGAGAGACTGTGTAATTGATTTTCAAGACAAATGGGAAGAGCAGTTACATTTAATGGAATTTGCCTATAACAATAGTTACCGGCAGAGCAATCAAATAACACCGTTTGAGGCCTTATATAGTAGAGCTTGTAGAACGCCATTATGTTGGAACGGAGTTGGTGAGCGACGTATAACAGGCCCAGAATTAGTGCAGCAGTTAGTGGAAGCTATTGAAATTATTCGAGACAGACTGAGGACAGCATAGAGTTGCCAAAAGAGTTATGCCGACAAGAGATAACGACCCTTGGAGTTTCAAGTAGGAGATCATGTATTTCTCAGGGTGTCGCCAATGAAAGGATTATCCCAATTCGGCAAGAAAGGAAAACTCAGTCCAAGGTATGTTGGACCATTCGAGATATTGGAAAAGATTGGTGATATGGCTTATCGATTAGCATTGCCGCCTAATTTATCTCAAGTGCATAATGTTTTTCACATGTCGATGTTAAGAAAGTATGAACCAGATTCGACTCACGTTTTAATATACGAGGAGATAGACGTGGACGACAAAGTGTTGTACGTGGAAAGACCAATCAGGATTGATGATAGAAAAGATTGGGTATTGAGAAATAAGACAATCTCGATGGTCAAAGTGGTTTGGGAGCACCACGGGACTGAAGGTGCCACTTGGGAAAGCGAAGAAGCCATGAGACGTCAACACCCCCAGTTGTTTGAGTAGATAAGGATATATTACAAATTTTGAGGATAAAATTTTTGTAAGAGGGAAGAGTTGTAACAGCCCAAATTTCGATGTAATTCCGAGATCAATAAAATTGACATTATTTCGCATTTCATTTTAGTAAGTCTCATCTAGAGCTGATCATTCTCGAGATACTGACCAATGGGGTATGGCTAACTAGGAATCGGTACATGGATAGGGACCCGATCGTGAATCGGACACCGATCACGAGAAATGATGAGATAATATTTTGGGCCGACGTGGGCCGATCTTTGAAAAAGTGATAGATTTGGTTTGGCCAAGGCCAACGATGTACAATCGGATCATAGGTGATTCTGCACGACCGAAAAGTGCACGTGGCCAACTAGTCCTGAACTTAAATCGAACGATCGCAACCTCTGAGACTAGTGATAATTTCTTATTTTCTCAATGATCGGGACCGTCATGACTCAGATAACCCTAGGTCAATATGTGTAACCTCTAAACAGCCGCCCGTTAATGAGAGACCCCGAAATTTGAAAATTAGCGAGTTTTGGTCATGAAATTAGGCCCGAATTTCGATGTCAATTTTCGACTGCTTAAGGGACTATTTTTGGGAATCTGACGTCATATTATGCTGGCCACACATATTTTGAGTAAGTATGGTTGAAAATTGGAATTCCGGCTCGGGGATGAAAAATTATGATTTTGCCCCTCGAGACACCGACTTGGACTTTGAGGCCATATGAGGTTATTTTTCGAGGCCAATGTTATTTTGAGGTGGCCACGTACATTCAGAGTTGTTTTGGTCAAAAATTGGAATTTTGGCTCGGAAGTGAAAAATAATATTATTTTAATCCTCAGAACTTTGTAGTTGATTTTCGAAGGCTTAAGAAGCTATTTTTGCGATTCTGACGCCATATTATGTTGGCCACACATATTTAGGGTTGGTATAGCCAAAAATTGAAATTTCAACTTGGGATCGGAAAAATGACCATTTTGTCCCTAGACTATTTTTTGTTCGAATTTTCGGGAAAATATTTGGGATAATTAAAATTAATTATCAGCTCAATTATTGGACTCAAAGACTCTTTTTCCCATCAATTATTGAATTAGGACGAATGAGGACCGTTGGATCGAGGGCAAAATGGGAAGATCGCGTAGGATCGCGACATGTGGCGCCCACCAGCCCCAATATTTGACCAGCTTGGACCGGTTTCTCTCTCCTCACTCCCCATTCGCCCTCCCTCTCCCGATCACTCTCTCTCTTTCTCTCCCTCTCTCGGCTAAGGGCCAGGGAGTTCTCTGGACCCAGGAGTTCCACCATCCATCTGGCCTTGCGACCTCGTCTCACCACCACCACCCTCAAACCCTCCCCTTATTCCCCCTTATTTCTCTCTCTCTCTCTCCTTTGTTTCCCTCTCGTCTCTCCACCGCCACCTCTCGATCTCCTTCGTGTCCGACCCCCACCTGTTACGGCCATGCGTCGACGCCGCCACCGCCCATACGACGACGATGCCGCGTCAGCGTGGCCGCCGGGCCTCCGCCGGGTTCCACCGCTCACCGTGATCGCGATCGCCGCTCTCATCGTCGTGATCTAGAATTAAGTGAGTATACATCTTAAATCCAAATTAGTACTGATAGTGCGTTTTCTGAACTGGCTTAGGTATTATCGGTATATATTTAGGACAGGATGGAGGACCGATGGGTGGAAATAAAATTTGAGGAATGTAGTGGGATTATTATAGATCATTATCAGGCTCGAATTGATGGAATAGTGGCTGTCTGTACGTTGGGGAATGTACCGGATTATAACGAATAAAGAAGAATTGTTTGTGAATGGCCGGATTACCCGGAGTGATTGGCTGTTGATTGATCGGTGATTAATTGTGCTTAATTGTGAAATGCCATGTTGTGTGCTCGTGTGGCTGAATTGTACATTATGTGATTGGCCAATTGTAGCTTGAGTCGAATGCTGAATTGAGATTTGTGTACAGGGCCGCACGGTATTAAATGGGCCAATTGAGCACGTGTTTGTGGCATTGAAATGATTGGGTGTTTGAGTTATTGTTTAATGCTCATGGTGCATGGTGTGGCATTACATGGACACGCATTGCGTATGCCGAGTATGAGGCATGAATTGAAAATTGTGCGAGAATGCATGCCTGCCATGAGCATATGATCACCTAATATACCCTAATGCATTTTACGCGGGGTTCAGATAATAACTGGCAGTGTGTGTATGTGTGATCACAATCCGCCTTGATGCGTGTTACGCGGGGCGTGTCATCCTCATGCACTTTGAAGCAGGATGATGCTCAATTCGTCCGGAAGACGACCATCCTGATGCGTTTTATGCGGGCTCCGGTTCGTGATGAGATCAGTGTTGTACCTCATGCACTTTGAAGTAGGCAAGAGACACTGGGCCAGATCGGTGTTGCGACTCATGTACTTTGAAGCAGGCTAGACGCGTCGGGCCGGGAATTGTGTTGACTCGAGTCGTAACAAATACTGATAATTGAGATAGTGTGCAGAGTAAACCGAAATGGGAGTATGGCATGACATTAACATTGCATGCATAGAGTGCATGACCCGGCATGCGAGATGAACACTGTGAGCATGAGCATGCGTGTGATGCACGTGTGACATTGTATTCACGCATGTGCTTTGAGAATTTTAGTGAACTATCTAACCTGCAGGGTAATTCTTATGTTCTATTTGGGCCGAGGGCTTGGTCTTTGTCTGCGTACTATGTTGTTTTGCCTGTCAGGAGAATGCATGCGAGCCTAGCCTAGGTTTAGGGATTGTACTCGCTGAGATTCGTCTCACGGTTGTAATAATCCACATTTTCAGACCCCAAGCCATAAGGATGCCGAATCCACTGCTTTTTGGAATACCTACATAGATACATCAGTATACAAGTACATATCCAGCAGGAAATGGGAAATCTTATGTGAGATACCGATCTGTGGTGTTTGTAAACGTGAGAGAGTATTTTCATCAGACTCAGGAATATGTAGCTTGGTGCTTGAGAGATGCCGACGGAAACCTCGGGCGATTCCTTAGGACTTTTGACGTGCCGATTGGTCAAGATGGATTGATGATCCCACAAATGGCTGATGGTAAGATTGTGGATCCTCAGATTATAGACGAGTCGGTCGATGTGAATCCGACACCCGAGATGTGGTATGAGGACCCCAAGCCAATGGAGGAGGAGCCGGAGCCAGAGCCGATGGATCAAGACTCGAGCGAGGACGGAGAAGTCGCTAAGGGAGGATCTGATGAAGAGCTAGGAATGGACAACGAGTTAGGTCTTTACCTAGATCCAGAGTTAAAGCAGGACTCTGAAGAAGAGCGAGCCCAGGCCGAAGATATGGATTTTGAACCGTTCAAGTCTTCAGAGAATCCTTCAAAGGAGCCGTCAGAGGACACTACTGAGCCTTCCAACCTTGAGTGAGAACCCTAGGTTTATCCTGAACCATAGCTAGTAGTGGGGGCTGGTAACTTTTTGACTGTAGCCCTCTCTTTGAGTGAGTTTGACCTCCCTAGCCACTTCCCTTTTTGATCTTGTGGCTGCTGACTGTGTAGGTGTGGACTTGTATCTTTTGATAGTTGCGTATGGATGTTTGTAAAGAAGTTTTCAATATTAATATAAAGTGCAAGTATATTTTCAGCATTGTTGGTTGTTTGTTTGGTTATCCTTGGCTCATGTATATATTGTGAGGGTTTGTTATTTATTACTTTCGCTTGTGCTTTACTCTTGGTTTAGGCGTTAGGTCGGCGACGCTTCCTGGGACATCGCACACAAACAAATTGACCTTTGCGTGGGATGTTAGCGCTTCGTGAAGTACGGGGCGTGACAGCTGGAGGTCTTAAGTTCAAATTTTTCCAAGCCCTAATTGCCTTTCCAATTAAATATGTCAATGCTTAGTGCTAGAAAAAGGACCAGACTAATCGCGAAAAATAATATTAGAGTAATTAAATATTAAATTACGTCTTCATCTAATAATTTAAAATTTTAGAATAGTTAATAATGATCTCTACAAAATTTCACTCTGCTTGGCATTTATTGATGGAGGGAGCCACAAGATGGAGACCTGCTCAGCGTTTATTGACTGAGGGGAACACAAGATAACCTATTCTATTTTGTCACCATAAAGGGAGAGGTCAGCATTAGAGGACGACACTAAGTTGAGACAAGGTTACATGCAAAAGCAAGTCACTGGCGAAAATTATAGAAGAGAGAGCAGAGCAATCATTGTTCTTGGAGAGTGCCTTGGCCCATTTACAATCATTGGCAGAGCGAGATTTGTGTGGTAAAACACCGCAGGTATTGGACGTAATCTAGGTGTGAGAAATATTTGAACTTCCAAGTGATTGTAATATTGTATTTCTCTGATTGATTAATGGGTTATTTATTGGCTCTCTCTGTGGATTAGGGTCATACATTCGGATTGAATTACGTAAATTTCCGTTGTCTATTATTGTTCCTCATTTTATTTTCTATGATAATTTCATTTTCTCGTGTCCCAATATTGTTGCAAAGACGCGGCCCTTTCTTCAACAATTATCGGTCTCGTAATACTTCTTGGTGGAATTGTTGTCATAATTAGTTCATGTTATAATAATAAGGCCTTGTCACTAATAAAAGTAAGGGATAATGACATAAATAATTTCTGAACTTTGGCTCAATGTGTAATGTGATCCTTGAACTTTTAATTTGTTTAATATGGTCCATAAACTCAATGTGGTCCCTGGACTTTTGGTAATTATTCAACTTAGTCCATGAACTAGATGAAAATGTTCAATGTTATCATTCTATTAATTTAAGTTAAGAGACAATAATAAACATTTTCACATAATTCAGAGACTAAACTGAATATGTACAAAAAGTCTAGGGACTACATTGAACAAACTAAAAGTTCAAGAACCACATTACACATTGAATTACAATTCATGATCATATTAAACAAATTAAAAATTTAAAGACTATATTATACATTAGGCTAAAATTTAGGGATCATTTGTATCATTTTTTCTAAAAGTAAAAAGCCCTCTTGACTCAGCTATCGAACTCAATATCTTTAAATGACCAAGCTGGTCTTTGTCGGCAGCGTTCCACTAAAAGCCAATTAATCAGATGCTTCTGCTTAAAGTGATTAAAGATCCTCAGAGCAGAAAGACAGGTCTATACAATTCAATTACACACCTATTTGATGCATACAATAGTATATGGAACGTCGTTGTCTCAAACCAAGCGCGTGCTTGCCAACTTTTATTTATAAAAAGCGAGACAAATGGGCTGCAAAAATTCAGACATACTAGTTGCGGTCTCAGCTTCAATTTGAACTTCAATATAGCCTTGCCACAAATCACGGGTTATATTGAAGTTCCAAAGTCCCAAACACAGGTCAGAGATAGATGGGTGCCGTCGAAAAGATCCGCAAGAACCAGCGGGCCAAGGGACCATCGACCATCCTCGCCATTGGGACGGCGAACCCTGCGAACTGCATGTACCAGGACGAGTTCCCCGACTACTACTTCCGCATGACCAAGAGCGAGCACATGACGGCCCTCAAGCAGAAGTTCATCCGCATATGTGAGCCGCACTCTAGTTTGCCCTAGCTACAAAACATTGCGGCTTCCATTTCAATGCTAGTGATTTTTCTTGCTTCTCCCATTACCGAAACCAAACTCATTCATATGTTAGAAAAAGAAAAAGGGTTCCACCAAAAAGGGAAAAGAGTCCATGCATCTAATCCCAAAATTCATATCTTTTATACAAATTGGGATTCTCTACAGTCAAATATAACTGCAGTAACTGAACTGTAATTAGCCCTTTGATATATCTATATATCATCCCATATATATGTACTTTAGACGGCTCATGCATATTTATCATTTTTTTCCTTTTATGATCGTCTTTCTTTCTTCCCTTTGCCCTGCCTTTTCAATTTCCATGTCTATCCTTCCCTCTGCTTCCCTTGGAGTCGCCTGTCGCAGTTCTTCCATCGCCGCCACCCTGCCATTGCCTCCCTCTCTCTGCCTAAGATTTCGACCTCAGATTTGATATTTCCAGCCCTATGAGCGCAACCACCAACGTAGGGTTACGTGAGGTTGGGCCACCACTCACAGTTGTCACGACCTCCATCTGTCTTCATTGATAGAGAGAAAGATGTTAGAGTTTGTACTTGCATATCATGGAGTAAGTTCCTGAAAGGTGGAGGCAATTGAATCATTTCGGTGAAGATACAGTTAAACCCAACTGCAGATGTCTTTATCCTAACTTCGCAGTTACAAAGAAAAACTCCAGCGCATGCATGACAACGCTATTCTAGGAAAGTAAAATCAATATTCGTGAACGTCCCAGTTGACAAGTCAATGATCCACAAGCGCTACATGCACTTGACCGAGGAGCTTCTCAAGAAAAACCCCGAGATCTGCTCGTATGACGCCCCTTCACTCAACGCACGCCAGGACATAAGCATCGCCAGCATCCCGAAGCTCGGCGAGGAGGCAGCGTCGGAGGCCATCAAGGAGTGGGGCCAACCAAAGTCCAAGATCACCCACATCGTATTCTGCTCCACATCCGGCGCTGACATGCCCGGCGCCGACTACCAGCTCATGCGCCTCCTTGGCCTCAGCCCCTCTGTCAAGCGTGTCATGCTCTACCACCAGGGCTGCTCTGCCGGCGGCACCGTTCTCCATATCGCCAAGGACCTTGCTGAGAACAACGCCGGCGCACGCGTTCTAGTTGTCTGCTCTGAGATCACTGTCGCTTCCTTCCGAGGCCCGTCCGCTGAGAACCATGCCAACCTTGTGGGCCAGGCCCTTTTTGGGGACGGCGCAGCCGCACTCATCATAGGGTCCGACCCGGAGATCCCCGCTGAGCAGCCCATATTCCAACTCGTGCGGACAGCAGAGACGGTTTTGCCAAACTCCGAGGGCACCCTCGAGAGCCAAGTGCGAGACGTGGGGCTCCCCTCTGGTCTTATCCGACAGGGTCCCGCATTTGATCGCGAGCAACATCGAGAAGAGCTTGAAGGAGGCGTTTGAATCGCTTGGCATAAGTGACTGGAACTCCATCTTTTGGGTGCCTCATCCGGGTGGCCCGGCCATACTCAACCAAATCGAGGCCAAGCTAGGGTTGAGAAAGGAGAGGCTCCGAGCCGGGAGGCACGTGCTTAGAGAGTATGGGAACATGGCGAGCGCTTGTGTCTTTTTCGTACTTGATGAGATGCGGAGGAAGTCGTTGGAGGAAGGACTTGCGACCACTGGTGAGGGGTTGGCGTGGGGCGTCCTCTTCGGGTTTGGGGCGGGCCTCACGGTGGAGACGGTGGTGCTTCACAGCGTGCCAACAGTGACCCGCGGATCAAATTAATCAATAACTTAAATGATATGACTATATATGTATTGATATGATTTTGATGTTATTGCATGATATTTTATTAGTAGGAAGTAAGTTTTGGGTTTGGAGGGATTGATACCTAATAATCGTCTATTAGATTTTTCTAATTTATTATTGTTGTAATCATTGTGTACTTTCTTAATAAGATTGAGCATTAGTCAAACAGTCGTGAGACTTTTTGAATGAGAACTTGAGTTTCAACCCACATGGAGGCTTACTAAGATAAGCTAGATCCACACCAAAACATAGGAATATAGCTGTATGTACTAATTCCAACACATTGTTTTTGGGAAAATGACACAAATGGTTCCTAAATTTTGGCCAAATGTTCAACGTGATCCATAAACTTTTAATTTCTTCAATGTGGTCCATAAACTTTAGTCCAATGTACAATGTCGCCCCTGCATTTTTAAATTGTTGAATGTGTCTTTGAATATTTGATATATGTTCAATTTAGTCCCTAAACTTTGTGAAAATATTCAATGTTGTCATTTCATAAATTCAAGTTCATAGACAACATTGAACATTTCCATATAGTTTAGGGACTAAATTGAACATGTATCAAAAGTTCATAGACCATGTTGCACAAATTAAAAGTTCAAGGACCACATTGCATATTTGGATAAAGTTCAAAGATCACATTAAACAAATTAAAATTTCATGGACCACATCACACATTGGGTCAAAGTTTAGAGAATATTTATGTCATTATTCCTATTTTTTCCATTGGTAGCATTTGAACTTCACTACCAGGCATTCAAAGATGGCCGAGAGAGCATTAGAGGGTCTGCCACAAATTCCAACAAAATCGACAAAATTTTGAAAAAGAAAAAAGGACATGGATCCTATTATTTGGTGATGCGGGAGCATTCGATTCTATGGAACAATCCTTAAATTTCTACTTGATTCTATCAACTAATCCAGCACAATTGATGTTCATTCAAGCAAAAGCAAATTTTGGTTTGCTTCAATGGGTCAAGAAGGAAGTTATCGACGTGGAGGCTATCAACCAAGTTATCAATTAAGAAGTTGTCAATTTTTCTCTTGCCGATCAAGTACTGATTACCAGACTAGTTGCCGATTTCAAAGACATATCGATGGGAGGCTATTATGAACAATTTCCTTGAATATTTGTTGATCTTCCAAGATGGTTATTTTCTGGCCAAGGCTGGTAAACGAATTTGAAGTCCAAGTTTTATGAGTGTTAATTGTGATGTAGGTTCCAAGAGTCAAAGTTTTAGTTCCTAAAACTATATTTGCTTTCTAGTTTCCATGTCTTTAAAGTTTGTTCTTTCCTATGTTTTAGTTCCTCTATCATTAGAGGAGAGTTCTTAAGTGTCATGCAGAGTTGATGACTTTCTCTATTTGAGTAAATTTCCATCTGATTCTTTATCCAACATCGTTGGTGGTGAATTAAACATTTTCTCTATCCTTGGCCAGCAAAGCAAATCCTATGTCTTGGTGGTAAATTGCCATTGTTCTGGTTTTTTATCCTTGGCAAGTGGCTTGTGCACAAACCTTCCTTATCCAACTCATCTCAACACACCCGTCCATACACATAATCCAATAAACCACCGTTCTTGAACTCACTCGTCCCACGCATGCATCATTGAGATAGCATTGAGGAAGTTATCTCTCTCTCTCCCTCTTCAAGCGAAGGATATAAAGGGTGAAGAGAAAAAGGGAAATAAAATCTTAGCAGTGGCTCAACTATATAATTATGGGCAATCATCTGAGTGTTCTGAGTGGAAAATCGAACAATGTATACCTAATCCAAGCGCGCAAACACAATTCTTTGATCATTTGACGAACTTCATAGAGTTGGACTTTCCCTTAATGCTAATGTCTAATTTGTACTTAAGTAAATTAATTTTTAAGAAGTTCAACGGTAGATGGGGTAGATTTCATGAATACTTCTCAGTTCATGCTCGTGTTTAAATTGTAAGGGAGATCAAACTTGATTCATAAGAGGTATGCAATCAAATTGAGTTAAATCAATCAATATGGAATTGGAAATAAAAACAAAAAATCCGATTGAAAAGATCGATTCAGTCAGATTTTTTAATTTTCTATTTTACAACCTAGAGAATTGAATATATGAACCCGACTAATTGAAGGCTCGTAAAACACCTTACAAGCCTCATGACATGATTTAATCCAGGCTTTTGGTTCAAACCGATGACCTAGTCAGCTTTGCCAAACATCGATTCATGCATGGTTAGAAAACAACACCAATTTGTTAATTATTTACCTGTATGTCAAATACACATCTTTTATTGACCCTTATAGAGCAAAAAAAAAAAAATGTATACTTTCTAAAATAGTTCTTTAAATCAAGTGGTGTTTCCAATGCCATAACAATTTCTTGTATAATCCTCCAAGAAAACATGTTTACACAATAAAGTTGGGAAGAATAATTATGGAAGAACTGACTTTTGTTGCCGAAGAAAAACAGTCCGGCATGATATGATGTTTGAAAAAAGCTGTTTTCGCTGTGGAAATATCATTAGTCTTTTGTCAACCATCGCATTGTTTTAATCGTCATTAAATGCAAAAAAACCCAACTTAAATAATGTTTGAGCTTAGGAAGTAAATGTTACTCTTAAATTATATAATGGACACTAGTATTTTGCCTTTGTCATTCCCTCTTAACTTGTCAAACCAAAAAAAACTTAATCAGTTTAATTTATCCTCAAATGTTTGTTTTAAAATTATATCTTGAATTTGAGTCCGAAAATAAAACTTGACTTGAATTGAAGTGTGGAGAATTCTAGCACATATTCGGCGAACATCCGAATGAGGCTTCCTGTTTTTAGGAAAATCCGAAATTTGGACTTTTAGACTATGAATGATATCCATTATGTTTCCCTGTTTTTCTATTTTTCTGTTCTAGGGAATAGGTTTGGAATAGAAATTCGTTTGGTAATGCAATTTTATTTTTCTATTTCTGGAACAAATTTTGATTTCAAAAATAGGTTTGGAACAGAAATGAGAAATAAAAATTTTATACTTTTCTATTTTTGAAACAAAAATGAGAAATAAAAATTTTTCTTACCGTTTGCCCTTACTACTACCCGATCACCCACTTGCCGTTTGCCTCCATCTACCCGCCAATTTGCTTGCCGCCGTATCTGCCTCTTGCCACCCTCCTCTCGTCAAGGTCCGTCTTCTGCTGCCGTCCGCTGCCTCCTTGCCGCCACCAATTGCCCTCTTCTTGCCGCTGCCCTCCTCCTGCCATCGCTCACCTACAGTCACCACTTGTCTCCCGCCACCGTCCTCCACACTAGCCATGCTACTGTCTGCCGTTGCCTCTTGTTGCCTTAGTCGTTCGTTGCTGCCTTGCTTTCTTTCCTATCCATCCACGGCTGCCCGAAAGGAAGAAATTTTGTGCCGTTATCAAATAAAATTTTGTTTCAAAAATAGAAATTTTATGTTGTTATCAAACACATTTTTTGCTCAAAACTAATCTATGGAATAGAAATAGAAAAAATCAATTTCTGGCCAAAAATTGATTTCTCAAATACAATGGTTGTCATTTACGTCCTTACTCGTATAAATATTCTTCAGTTAGGGTTTTGTCTTTCAGGCTGCGTGTGTAGATTAGTGAGCAAAGGAGTCTTGGTCGTGAAATCAAATTGTGCAACGAGCTCATATTCGTGAATTACATCTAAACGTGAATCCGAGAATGTCATAATCTTGATTTAATATATTTCTCTATGAAATTGAAAAAGTATTTTGGTAGGAATAAATGAGAGAAAGTGTGGACTAGAAATTTCTAAGAACGTTTGAGTAACTTGAGTAGATTTTAATCTTTTTTTGTATCTCCTAACCTAGATTGAATCTTGTGTTGCTCTCCCCTTTAATGTAGATTAAACTGACCGAGCCACATAAAATCTAATATTCGATTTAATTTTGTAATTTTAGTTAGTATTATTTGATCGCTTGTTTGCACAATAATCGGTATCAAAACCGGGCTAGGCTGAGTCGGAGCGAATTGATAGGGACAAAAATGGAAAAGTGAAAATCGACCAAGTGAAAAAGTTTGGTTTGTGGAAATTGTAGATTAAAGATTACCTGTATTAGAGAAATCTACACTAACACCTCTTTTGGCAAAAGCCATAATTGATAAAGCAAGCCGATCGGGATATGTTGGATAGATAAGTGGCTATTATTTTATTGACATTGCGTAATCTCACATATGATATCTTCGAACGAGAATAACACTACAGCTAGCCCTCGCCAGCCCAAGTGCGACCATCCCTCACCTGAGAGCGGTGAGGGCCAAGGGAGGGTGACCCTCGCTTGAGGTCGGTGGAGGGAAAATGGGAAAAAAGAAAAAGAAAAGGAAAAAAGGAAAAAAAAAGAAATAATTTCAAAATTTTCAAAAGTTTTGTAAAAATTATCCATGTCAATGTCAACCGTGCCACGTGGATGGCTGGCACTAATTAGACTACCACGTCAATGATTTTCGCCAAAATTGACTGGAAGGTTAAATTGGCAAATCGTTAAAAGATTTATGATTAAGTTGGCAAATCATTAAAAATTTTAGGACTAAATTAGCACAATTAAAAGGATTATGACAGAATTGGCCGCCATACAATATGCTTAGGATTTTTTGGACAATCTTCCCCGAAAATGGTGGATTAATGGAAAGTTTTGATAGGATAGACAAGTATTTAGATTTAATTAGCATTGAGGATGGACATTAATATTGTGATCCATTATGATATGCTTCAAAAAAGAAATAGAATTGAATATTAATATGTTCTTCCTTAAATAAGGGACCTCTTCAAAAGCTGATGTGTCTTTCTAACAAGTTTTAACTTTTTTCCCTAAAAATCAAAAGAAACCTATTTGCTGTCGCTTTATTTATTTAATAATATAAAGATAAAAATACCTGCGCTCGCTTATCCCACAAAACAAAAATCGTGTTTACCTAAAGCGCAGGTTGGTCACTGAACTTATGCTTCCTTCAACTTAGATATTTCTGCAATCAAGTACTTGGACATATAGAATTTTTCATATCAACACCATTTGTAGCCAACTCCAGCAAATTGAAGCTGACTTGTTGAACGGTACTAACCAAAAGCCTGATTCCTAATAAACGAACTAACCAAAAGCCTGATTCCTAATAAACGTTGTCATTTTGCAATGGACCGCCATTAGAGAATTTTATTAGTTGCATCTTGGATTGTTGTTCCTACAGTATGGTTGATGCAAATAGTTTGCCTATGGTGCAACTAAATTTTAACGCAGCATATTTTTGGCTTACATTCACAACCATGTTGATTTGAATCCGCCCTAATTACAGGCTAATGGACTTGATCGGAAAAATTGCACAAACTCAAGGAACTTGATGTCACGAATCCTAAGTTCAAGGGCTACATAAAAAAAAAGATCATAGGAGTACAGTGACAAAGTGCATGTTTTTCCTTATTAGGTCTTGATGAATCACTGGTACTGAACTCGAGTTAGGCTAGGCTTTTTCCATCAAAGCGGCAATTCAAATTACCGTTTCATGATAATGTTCGTACCACTGTCAATTTGTGTTTTCAAAAGCCCATCACTATTTTGATTTTGCTAGCAATATGACTAACTAACAATAACACTAGGGTCGATAAGACGGCTTAAGTACATTATGTCACGTCATATTAATTTTTTATTTCGTATTTTGCTTTGTGCCACGTTCAGGTCATGTTGATCGGTCATGTCTAACATTTTTCCTTAGCTTAAGCACACAAAAACTCGAAGATCATTTTTCTATGTGGAAAAGTAATTTAAAAGCATCAGTAAATTTAGGGATGAAGGCACCCGTAATTTTTTAACTTTTCCAAAGTGTTCAAATAGGTCTGTGAACATTATATACTTTGTATGAATTGGTTCTTTTGTTAAGAAAGGAAACGAGAGGGTGAGGAGGCCTCTTGATAGTTTTAGCCGCATGTCTCATGCTTTGAAATTGATGTGCCATGGCATATTACATGTGATTACTACCATGTCACGTCACGTCATGCCATCTTCTTATTTGGTTTGCATTTGCATTTGCCATATCATGTCATTTTTCTGTCATGAAATCATCATGTCATGTTGCATTGAATTATTACCATGTCATGTTGTTCTCCTATCATGTTGAAATCCGAATATGTCATGATATGTTGCACGTGAACATTGCCATGTTATGTCAATTTCTCATCATGTTTGCATTAGAATTTGCCATCCCATGCTACATGTGATTATTCCCATAATATGTTATTTTCCCGTTATATTTTGCATTCGAATTTGCTATCTCATGCTACGTGTTATTATACTATGTCATGTCATTTTCTAATCATGTGAATTAAATCGGGAACTAGCCATGTCATGTTACATGTAAATATTGCCATGTCATCTATTGTCATACTTGGATTATGAATTTGTAATACAAATTGCATGGGCCATTGTCATTTCATGTTACTTCTCATCAAATTCGAATTCTAGAATTGCCTTAGCATGTTGTGTGTAATCATTGGCATGTCATGTCATTTTCCTTGTTCATTGAATCATGAACTTACCGTATCATGTCGCATGTGATTATTGTCATGCCATATATTTTTCTCACTATATTTGAATTTCGAAATTTGCCATGTCATTTTATCATCATGTTTAAGTTTTGAATCTCTCATGTCACTTTGCAAGTAAATATTGACATGTCATGTTATTTTCCCATTATATTTTGCTGGTATTCGTTGTGTCAAACTTCATGTAAAATCGCTATGTCACGGCATTTTCTCATCATGGTTCAATCACGAACTTGTCATGTTATGTTGCATATTATCATTGACATGTCATGTTATTTCTCATCATATTTGAATCATGAGTTGTCATATCATGTTGTATGTGATTATTGCTATGTCATGTCATTTTCCGATCACGTTTGAATTCTAAATTTGTCACGATATGCTGCATGTGCATATTGCCATGTCATGTCGTTTTATCATCATTTTTTTCCATATGATGTCATTTTCCTATCATACTTTGTATTCAAATATGTCATCTCATGTTACATGTGATTACACCATGTTATGTTAATTGAATCACGAACTTGTCATGTCATGTTATATGTGATAATTGCCCTGTTATGTTGTTTTCCTCATCATATTTGGACGTGAATTTGAAATGACATGTTCCATGTGATATTTGCATGTTATGTCATTTTCTCATCATGTTTGAATTCCGAATTTGCAATGCCATGTCATTTTCCTCATCATATTTGAATAATTAATACATCATGCCATGTTGCATGTGATTATTAATATGTTGTGTGATTTTCTCATCATATTTGAGTCTCAAATTTATCATGCCATGTTGGGTGCGATTATTATTATGTCTCTCGTCATGTTTGCATGTGGGTTTGACTCGTCATGTCGCATGTAAATATCGCTATATCATGTCAATTTTCCGTCATATTCGAATCCAACTTTACATGTTGCATGTGCAGCAGCTGTGACAATGCATTTTGCATACGCACTTGCACACCCAAACATTGGGAAAAGTGCCAAAAAAGTCCTAAACTTTTTATTAGTGTCAATTTAGTCCTAAACCTTTTTTTGGTGCTAATTTAGTCCTAAACCTTTTTCATTGATGCCAATTTAGTCCTAAACCTTTTTTGGTGCCAATTAAGTCCTAAACCTTTTAAATTGGTGTCAATTTAGTCCTAAACCTTTTGTTTTTGTGTCAATTTAGTCCTACGGTCAATTTTGACCCTAATTTGCCGACATAGACACTTACCGGCGGTGACGATCAAAACGGGCGTGGACAACTTTAATAATATTTTAAAATTTTTTGAGTTTTTATTTATTTTCCTTTTCTTTTCCACTTTTTTTTGTCCCCCCCTCTTTCCTTTGGCGATTGCTGTCAAGCAGCGGCGAGGGCCAGCGAGCTCGACCTCGCTGGCCAAGCGGGCCTGTTCGGCGGTGAGCCTCGGCGGTTGTGAGCCTCGCCTTGGTCGGGCGAGGCTCGACCTCGCCAGATCCGGTGAGGTTGGGCCTCGCTCGACCAAGGCGAGGCCGCCATTGCTTGTCCTCTCTAGTGGCCGATCGGGTTCGAATTGGCAACCAGCCAGAGGAAGGAGGGGGGGCCAAAAAAAGTGAAAAAAAAGGAAAAAAAAAAATTCAAAAAACATTAAAATATTATTAAAGTTGTCCATATCAATGCCACATCGGCGCCGGTGACCAGCCACCGGCAGGCAGGCATCTACGTCGGCAAATTTCGGTCAAAATTGACCAGAAGGACTAAATTGGCATAAAAACAAAAGGTTTAGGATTGAATTGACGCCAATTTAAAAGGTTTAGGACTTAATTGGCACCAAAAAAGGTTTAGGACTAAATTGGCACCAATAGAAAAGGTTTAGGATTGAATTGGCACCAAAAAAAAGTTTAGGACTAAATTGGCACTAATGCAAAAGGTTTAGGACTTTTTGGGCACTTTTCCCCCCAAACTTCAACTCGGAGTAAAACAAAGGAATTTTTCTTGTTGGGAGAACGCAACAGAAGTCCGATACCTTTACCTAGGAAGATCGCCAAGAGGGAGCTCAAATCTAAGCCCGTCAACATACCCAATTGGACCTACCTTTCTTCAAAAGTTCAAGCCAATAAGTTATAGGTCAACTAGGATATACTAACTGCTCTATAGAGCACCGATTCTATTATGTGTGATTTTACTAACACGACTCACACGTGCATCTCAACACTTCTTTGGAAGAATGGCTGGCTAGAAACCTAGACGACCAATATGCCTAAAAGGGGGTACTGTGTTTGAAGTATAGTGCTGGTTACAGTGGCAATGGCGTAACTGTTGTGTTGTTCAACGATAATTTATTCATATCCATCTCAGCCAGGCATCATTCTAAAGAGTAAAGTTGAGGAAATTGTAAAAGCAAGTAAGTAAATTAACGAGTTTACTCCAAACTAGAAAGTAGGTACTGTTGGGGAAATATGCTCCTCTGAATTTATAGAAGAAAAGAAACTTCAACTTCAAATGGGATGAACAATGAAATGAGACTTTGAGGTGTGATATCACTTTTTTTAAGGAATTATTTGCCCCACGAAGTTGCTAATGGTCACCGGCAAATTTCCTCTAAGATACAACAAAGCCTCAATTGAGAATACTAAATAGCAATTTCGGTATATCTTCAAGGTCTCTCTGGGAAAACAATTAGAAAAGATGGCTGTATATCTCTTGGAAGAAATGGAAAAAATGGTTGTTCTTCTTAATGAACAAAAATGTTGAAATATTTATACGTTGAACAAACACAACCTTTCGAATGTAAAGAAGTTATGTCTGAACAGACACAACCTTCCAAAGGTTATGAGAAAGCCTAATTATCATTAGGCAGAAAATAAAAATTCGAAATTAAATTATTAAAAAATAACCGCCACTCTATTGCAAACAGTCACACTGTTTCAATATGATAAAACAGTTATTTTATAATAACAAATTTGAAATTTAATAAATAAATAAAAATGATTGTTGATTAGTGTCAAATCTCGTCACGTGCACACTTACATCCTTTCGATGTGGGACAAGGCACCTCATTGTTTGTTTTACAAACAAACTACCAACAATCCCCCACTTTGTTTGTAAAACAAAATTGAAATAAAATGTTAAAAATATACAGCCAAAATTTCCGTGAGATTAATATACATAAATAAAGGTCTCTTTCGAGTTAAACCTTTACTTAGTACAAGTATCTCAAAACTCTATCAAAGTGACAAGTAGCTCGGCTTTAAACTTGTGCTTTTAAATAATAGAATCAGACATACCACACATATAATAACCTCTTGTTTCAGCGAGAAGTTCTATATTACTTAGCATTATTATGGCCATGTGCTTGTACCTGTTTCATGAGCTCTCTAGAAAGTAACCCCAACTTTTGTAAGAAGCAGCACCACTTCTAAGCTCATATAGGTGAAGTATCTTTCATGTGTTTCTGTTACTAATAACACATTTGAACCACACTTCATTAAGAATTTAATTCAACCTACAAACGTAACAGAAGATATTGACTTCTCATGTCAGGGCTCATGTCAGTATCAAACAATCACTTAGTAACTTGTTTTTACCCATTAAACCTTGTAACTAGTGATGTTCTAGAAAAATGTCGAGTTACCATTACTGATGATTTTAATAAAAGGGTTTCAGCCCCGTTTCTTGTGAGATCATATTTACCATGTCTATTGGTAAAGCCTTTGTCAAAGAATCAGCTAGATTATTGTTTGACCTCACGTAGACAATTGTTACGGTACCATCTTTAATCAATTGTCTCACATACTCATGCCTTAGGCTAATATGTCTAGATTTATCATTATAAGTGCTATTGTAAGCTCCTGCCAAAATAGCCTAACTGTCACAATCAATAGAAATATGAGGCATAGGACTAGGTCATAATTTGATATCCAATAATTAATTCTTAATCCATTTAGCCTCTTTCTCAGTTGTTACTAAAGTAACAATTCAAATTCTATAGTCGAGTGAGTTATATACATTTGTTTCTTGCTCATCTAAGAAACAGCACACCCATCAAATGTGAAAATCCACCTAATAGTAGATTGTTTATCACCCATGCTTGTAATCCAATTAGTATTGATGTATCCTCCTAATATAACCGAATAATTATTATAGAACAGTCCCAAATTTTTTGTTCTCTATAATAACAAAAAATTCGGGTAATAGCTTTCCAATGTTCTATACTTGGATTACAAATATACGTACTCAACTTACACACGAAATAAGCAATATCAGGTTTAATACAATGCATCACATACATTAAAGACCCTATAACACTTGCATATTCAAGTTGTGCTATTGCTTTACCAGTATTATAATTTAATTTAATACTGAAAGCAAATGGAGTACTCATTCTTTGAAACCAAGATGTTGAATTTTATTCAACTTTTTTTTTAATGTAAACACTTTGGCTCAAAGAATAACCCCCACTATGTTTTTAACTTTAATACCCAAGATAGCATCCACTTCATCCAAATCTTTCACTTTAAAAATGAAAGTCAGATACTTGTTAGTCTCAATGACTCCGGTCATATTGGTTCAAAAAAATAAGTATATCATTAACGTATAAGCACACTAAAATATCATGAAAGAAGAAAAGCAACTTGCACATGCATTCCTTCTGTTCCAAGGCCTTAGTGTCCTTTGAATCAATAGTGCAAAAACATTTTGAAAATGGTTAGCATAATAGAATCAGATGTCTTGTTGATGAAAGTCATGCATACATGTCTTGGAAGCTCAGCACAACTATGGTTTGCTGCACCAGGAGACACCCAGAGACAGTAAGCCACCATAAGTACCTACAATCATCTTCATCTTCCACTCTGCTCCTCCCAAGTAATTGTTCGAATTTCTCATTCAAAACTTTCCAGTTTAAATCATAAAGCAGGCAACCTACCTCTTACAGGATGAAGAGTCTCATATGAGTAAGGCTAACATCAATTATAGCCATATGACCACCAACAACACAAGCTGGGCAGTCTTAGGCACAAGATTAGCTAGACATCATCATCATGGCCCTCGTTTCTTCATGATATTAAATTTAAGGAAGCTCTCATATCATCCTTCTCAGGACCCCACTATCAGTACCATTTTGTTACAAATGCAACTGGAACAACTCTGAGTTGAGCACCTTCAAGTGGCTACCTTTGGCTAACACCCCTGGGATCGACTATGGAAGGATCAAAGCCAAGGCTCTTGCATGAAGTATTGCCCTTTGGAACACACTACACTCTCTACTTTCGGCACCACAGTGTTGAAGAAATGCAAACACATCACTTCCCATGACTATAAGTTTGTCCCTCAATAACGATAACTCACCATCTCAGCAAGAGCTTTCGATTGTGTGCATCCAAATTCATTAACAACAATACAAATATATATATGCCAATTCAGATCGCTGAGAGGAGAGTCACTGGAATTCTCCAATTTCTCATTCTAAAAAAAAAATCAAACAACAGTAAAAAACTATCGTAACGGGTCAATGACACTGATACACAAAATGTGATGATGAATTTCTCAATCAAACAATTTCCTTGCTCAAATCAGGAACCCAGAGAGAGAATTGCCTACGAACCTGCGACAACGATGACAAAGATGAACAACATGACCGATCATACATGTGTCGGGTCCTTGTATTCGAGCAAGTACTCGTTCAAACGGTCCAATCTCACGGATGCCCTCGCGCACGGTCCCTGTGGCCTGCCCACGATGTACGAGTTCCTTCTAAAGTACTTGACGAGGAAGGAGTTCTCATTACCAAGAGTCTGCCTCACGATGTCCAGCAACCCTTTGGCCAACTCCACGTTCATCTTTGCTGCATTCCCGATCTTTGGCAGAATTCACATTTATGAAATTCAACATTAAAGTTTATCAAGTCTAACCTTTTCAATTGCTTCTGCACTTGGCTGTCCTCCTGACTAATAAATCTTCCCTTTCTTCATGCATACCCACGTCATAGGAACGACAAAATCCATTGTGAATTTGCCTCTTCGTTTGCGTTGGTTTGGTTCCACAAGATAATTCCACATCCTCCTCCTTGGCACGTCTAACTTGGCATCACTAACCACACACTCAACCATGCCATCTCCACAAATCGCCATGGAATGTGTAGAAAACGGAAAGGATTACACAATTTGTATGCGATTAGGTAATCAAAGTCTGACTCCATCATTGCCCAAATAATTCCTTAAAATTGTTGGGGTCATATGCTCTTCCAAATTTATAGAAGAAAAGAAACTTCAACTTCAAATGGGATGAACAATGAAATGAGACTTTGAGGTGTGATATTACTTTCTTTAAGGAATTATTTGCCCCACGAAATTACTAATGGTCACCGGCAAATTTCCTCCAAGATACAACAAAGTCTCGATTGAGACTACCGAATAGCAATTTCGGTATATCTCCAAGGTCTCTCTAGGAAAACAATTAGAAAAGATGGCTGTATATCTCTTGGAAGAAATGGAAAAAATGGTTGTTCTTCTTAATGAACAAAAACGTTGAAATATTTATATGTTGAAAAATTTAAATATGTTTGAACAAACACAACCTTTCGAATGTAAAGAAGTTATGTTTGAACAGACACAACCTTCCAAAGGTTATGAGAAAGCCTAATTATCATTAGGCAGAAAATAAAAATTCAAAATTAAATTATTAAAAAATAACCGCCATTCTATTGCGAACAGTCACACTGTTTCAATATAATAAAACAGTTATTTTATAATAACAAATTTGAAATTTAATAAATAAATAAAAATGATCGTTGATTAGTGCCAAATCTCGTCCACGTGCACACTTGCATCCTTTCGATGTGGGACAAGGCACCTCATTGTTTGTTTTATAAACAAACTACCAACAGGTACTTCGTCTACGTCATGAGGATATACATCAAACAGAATAACCAGTACAATCGAACTTCTCTGTGGCTAGCGAAACCTGGGTCTCCTGGCAAGTTCGTCTTCACAGACCATGTTCACGTCTCTTGTCCCGACCACCGCTGAATCGTCCCTGGTTAGGAGATCCATTAGCATGGCATGCTCTGTAGATTCTCAGAAGGATATGCCGTATCCAATCCATCTTCAGCTGTTTGTTGGCCGAGTGATCGATGCACGCTAGCCCAATCTCAATGACCTGCCGAACTTGTTCGATTGTAGTACTTGCAATCGTGATTCTCTCGTCCAACAAATTCTGGCAATTTGCCGGGAAATTCGCTCGGATGTCCTCGATAAAACCGGCCTCACCCGCCTCAAGGTCTCCCATTTTCCCTCTGTCTGTGATCATCTCCAACAAAAGCACTCCAAACTTGCGTTTGTCTGATTGAAAAAGGCCAAATGAGAGTCAAGTTTTGCAATCTGCTAAAACAACACGAAGGAAAAATGCAAGTTGAGACACAAATGAACTTACTCTTCGAGCTGCTGTTTTGACCATCAAATTCAAATCGCGATATCAGCGGCTTGAGATTTTCAGACAAGATAATACTGCTAGTCCTGAGATCATACCCCACTTGAGGCCACAATTCATGCAAATAACACATGCCTTCCATGACTCCAACCAATACCTTCAACCTGTGCTTCAATGGTGGAGCTCTCTCTGTTAACCACATCTCTAGGCTCCCTCCGTCCGTCCATTTTGTCACGACCGCTCTCAATTCCCAATCGTCGCACCAACCAAATACTTGCACCAGGTTCTTGTGGTGCAATTGGACAAGAACCTCGCACTCTTCGAGGAATTTTTTCATGCTTTCATTGGAAATCTCACTCCAGTATATCTCGATCCTCACTTGAGTACCATCTGTCAGAATTCCTCTGTAAATGTCTACACCGTCACTCTTCCCCTCTAAGTTTTCATGTGAGAATCCGCTCGTCGCCGCCTTAAGCATTGACGCAGTGAAGTGATGTCTCGGTTGTCGGGATTCTGATGATAGATCACGCCTTCTAAAACACAGCATAGCGATGAAACCCACAATTAAAATCACCATAATCGGCAAGCCAATCATCAGAAACATCGCCTTGAAGGCGAAACTCTGTTTGTTCGGAATGAGGCCTGAGTGAACAAAATTACTTGAATTGAACCGCCTGAAGACCAGGCTCTCGGACAATTTACACTCCGAGAAGTGATTGTATGAGAGGTTGAGGACGGTCAGGTTGACCAGGGAAACCAGCCTCTCGACAGGAAAATCGCCTGAGAGCTCGTTGCGGCTGAAATCGAGGGCCTCTACCTGTGCGCAGGCCAGAACGCTGGTCGGGAACTCGCCCCTCAGCGAGTTGTTTGAGAAATCGATGGACCGGATCGTTAGGGGGCAGTACTTCCAGAAGAAGTCGAAGGACAGGTAGAGCGGTGCGATCTTGGGGCGACCCCGGAGGTTGATCTTGTCGAAGGACTCGATGCAGTTGGGATTGCGGGACTCATTGCAGAGGTGGCTCGCGACGACAGTGAACTTAAAGATCTCGTTGAGGCCGTCCAGATGGCGGGAGTCGCTGCAGTACCGGAGGGAAGGGTTGCGGAGGCAGTTGCCGGCGATGGTGGAGTTGAACTCGGGGGGCGGCCGCAGGTTGCGGAGGTCATCAACAACGGTGGTGGAGAGGATCACGGGGACGAGGAGAACGACGACGACGATTGGTGGGAGGAGAAGGGAGGCCATCGGGCGAATTTGCTCACGGTTGAGCATGGTCGATCTCTGAGAAGGGAGAGAGGAATTTCAAATGCATGGCGGTTTTCAGTTTTGACGGCAAAAGGGGAAGGAAGTTCGCACGTGTGCAACAGGCCCCTCACGTAGTCTTTCCCCTTTTTTCCCATAATTCCTAGAAAAATGTTGGAACTTTACATATTTGGCAAAACTAATTTTAGGGCGCATGCCCGTGCAATGCACGGCCACCTCTTTGTCTTGGGACAATGATATGAATAGTGCTTAAACTTTGATTTAATAACAGCAAGCTGATGGATTACTAAGTAAATATTTAGCGCAACCTCTCCCAAGCCCATACCAATCGCAACTTTGAGGTTTTTAATTTAATCAATTAGATATCCAATTCAATTTATGTTGGAGTCACTACTAATTTATTATATGTTGATTAGAAACACAAATAAAATATGGGAGAGCATTTTACTTATGTGAATAAGAGATTTTATGGATATGGGAACTTGATTGCGCTAAGTAATCTAACTCTCTTTCAAAGCCCATAGCCTCCAAGAGCCTTCTCTTTACCTTTAGAATTGAGACTAGGATTAGGATTAGAATTAGAAATCAATTTTAATGAATAAAATAAGCTCACCAAGAATCATGCCTTAGGCATCACAACAAAGCCATGTAATATTCTTTGCCCGACATTGTATTGAGGTACTTTCGCACTTTCCTTACTACTTTTCATTATCGTCCTTGATTGTGTGTTTACATTACAGCTTTTATTTATTGTGTCTCTTTTAGTCTAGTTGAATAGTTAGGCTACACATTAAGATCATAATGAACACCCAAAAATATGGCATGATCACTCAGTGGACAAAACCTCTAGGGTTCATAATCGGATAAAAAAAATAGCGTGGACACTTAGATAAATCAACCAAGTTATGGTATCAAAAGGACATTAGTTGAATAACTAATATTATCAAGTCCCCGAATTTTGATTATCTAGTTGCATAGGAAGTGGGATGTTCTCTCATATTTCACTTGGTTTCTAGCCTATCCCAATAAGATAGTGGCAACTCATTTACATGGAATTCCCATAGGATTAATCGAACTAATACGAAAATTTTAACTTCAAGCAAGATAAGGGTTTGGGAGAACCCGCTCCGATTGAGGATCGTTGGTTCACCTTCGACATTACCTCTAAACCTATCTCCCCCGGACCTTAGGACCCGCTACGAGAGGGCTGCGATAAACACAAAAATCAATTTCCAATGAACATCAAATCTCAAGTTAACACCAATTATCACAATAACACAAATATTTATTTAACATAAAACATCAATCATCACAATAATACCAATTATCACGAAAAATAATTTCAAGCATTGATGGTGACGATAATAGTAATGACTACGACCCGCACTACCCACTAGCGGTGAAGGCCCCATAGTCATGGCCTTCACCGTTGCTCCCCATCACAGTCATAGACATGACCCGTGACCCCGCCATGGCCAATATCATGGCCAACATGGCGGCGAAGGAGGAAGACCATGGGTAAGGGACGGGGAAGACCAACTTGGCAAGAGGTACAGGAGACAGTGGCTGGTACGCTAAGAGACGGTGGGCAGCAACGAGTGCTCGTGTGTGTGTTGAGGTTGTCCCACATCGATTATGGAATGGGCTAATGGTCAATTTACAAGTGTGAGGGAAAGTCTTACCCTTTGAGTTAGCTTTTGGGATGTGAGAGGCCTAACATCACCCAACAATAGTATTAGAGCTGAAGGTTGATTGGTGGGCCTCCAATCTGTTTCGTATTTGGTGAATATCTCAAGTAAGAAATCTCATGATCAACGCTTGTTTAAAATAGAAATTGCCATCACGATTGGTTTGGCAAGAAGAAACCATAGACAGTTGGTCTAGTGATGCAAGATAAGAGACCATAGGTGAATGCAATCCCAAGTTAGCAATTGATGATGGATATTCAAGTTAAGATATGTTGGTGCAGGATGATATCTAAACTAAGAGGGAGCAGACCTAACACTAAGTTCATGTGTGAGGAAGAGATTGTTGAAGTGTATGCATGAGTTGTGTTAGAAAAGTCTCACATCGGAGAATTAGTATGGTATTAAGTAATTAATATATCTTAGTTGGCCCATAACTCATTGGTTTAAGCTTTTGAGTGAAGGTGAGTCTAGCTAGATATATTGACGGGCTCGAATTTGGGTTCTCTCTTGCCAATCTCCCTAAATGAAGGTATAGAATTTCTGCTGTGTGCTCCCAACAAACTAGTATTAGAGCCCAAGGTTGCCAACAAGTTTGGATCCAATAGTTAAACGGGGAGAGTCTCAAATTGTTGCCATTCCTACCCAGGTCCGATGTGTGAAAGGGACATTACGGGATAGTTACGGATTGTTGCGACTTCAATATAGGCCCGATGTGTGAGGGGGAGATTATTGAGGTTGTCCCACATCGGTTGTGAAAGGGGCTAACGGTCGATTTATAAGTGTGAGAGAAAGTCTCACCCTTTGAGCTAGCTTTTAAGGTGAGAGAAGTCCAAGACCACCCAACAATGGTATCGGAGCCAAAAGTTGATTGGTAGGCTTCCAATCTGTTCCGTGTTTGGTGAATATCTCAAGAAAAAAATCTCATGATCGACGCTTGTTTCAAGTGGAAATTGCCATTACGGTTGGTTTGGTGAGAAGAGACCATGGACAGTTGGTCTAGTGATGCAAAATAAGAGACCATGGGTGATGCAATCCCAAGTTAGCAGTTGATGATAGAGAATCAAGTTGAGATATGTTGGTGCGAAGGATATCTGAATTAAGGAAGAGCAGACCTAACACTAAGCTTACATGTGATTGTGTTAGAAAAGTCTCACATCGGAGAATTGCTATCGCATTGAACAGTTAATATATCCTAGTTAGCCCATAACTCATTGGCTTAAACTTTTGAGTGAAGGTGGGTCCAACTGAATATGTTGATAGGCTCGGACTTGAGCTCTCTCTTGCTAATCTCTCTAAATAAAGGTATTGAGTTTCTGCTGCATGCTCCCAACAGTGTGTGTGAGAGAGAGGCCTTAGCGACGAAAATAAAATTTGTCATTCATACAAAGAGCAAAAAAGATTTTACTTTATTCGCCAAAGGAGTGATCTAGTATACTTTAACGCGATGAAACTTATATTTTGCAGAGCTTAGTTGGAGCAATGGTGACAAATTACTAGTGCCATCCCATCACGTTTGTTGTTGGTCTTATCGAAGGCGACGAAAAGAACCTCTCGCCGCAGTTGCTCAATTCACCAGCGACGAACTCTTGATTTCGTCGCCGCCGATCGATGTAGGTGCGACCAAGAAATGCAATTTCATCGCCATTGCGTTGCTCTATGCAACAGCGGCAAAATACGGTGATGAGCGTTTGATTTCATCGCCGTCGCTTTGTCGACGGGGACGAACATTTGATTATCCCTGTCGTTACCCGAGGACGAAGTCATTTTTGCAGCCTAATTGTACTTGCGATTGTTCTACTCTTAAATAACTCGATATCAGAAAAAGAAAATGCCAAACATTATCCTCAAACTGTCATTCATATTTCACTTGGCTTGCCTTACTTTTTTAAACGCGTGATTTGCATCTTGAAATTGTTGCATGATTCGAGTTGGTGGTCAGCACACTCATAGATTAACGCACTATTACTACGTATCATATTGCCAAATTAATTTCCTCAGAATTTCCAGCCCCAGTTCCGCCTACCAAAAACTCTACCAAAAATTTGATTAAGATAGACACGCGAGTCACGCCAATCTTAGAATACTAGCACATGTAGCATGCTTCGAGCAAAGTCAGAGATCTCTCCGATCGAAGATAACGTTTTTATGTTGATGTATTATGAATTGGTTTCCGTTCTTATACTCATTTAGAAGATTGTTGGCGTCAGTATTATCTATTAAATTATTGAAAATGATAAAGCCACACCGGTTTCCAGCTAGCATGAGATAAATTTTCGCAACCCACGCGGAAGCGCGAATAAACGAAATGCTTCAAGTCAGAAATAAGCCCGTACCGATAACGGATTTGCGGGGTTTGGCAATGGTAGCCGAGCTCTGCTGCAAAGCTTGCCCTGCTCGTGAGCCCGTCGTGGACGCTCACGGCTCGGCCGTGGCCCTGTACGGGCTAGAGACCAACATCTATTTCTTTTGCAATAAAAAGATCGGGTTCCTGCTACTATACCCGCATTCATAATGCACGCTATGTAATAATTATCCCGATCCACTTGTGACCACTTTTGTGTGCGTATATATATATTATAACTAAATATGAATCATTGAATATAATGGGTCCTGTAAAATATGTCGTATAATATTCTTTTCAGGTATGCATTTTGTTCTTCAGATAATTTTTCTAGTGGGGTTGCACGAAAATGCCAAACGCGAACACAAACTCCTCTCTCTTACAACCATCTACGCAGTCTCACATCATCTTAGCTCACCTCCGGCCGTCAAGCCACCGCTGAAGCTGCCACAATGCCCTCCACATTACCCCCGCCATGCAGAGAGAGAGAGAGAGAGAGAGAGAGAGAGAGAGAGAGAGAGAGAGTGGCTACGAGGCGGAGGTGGAGGCAGAGGAGGCAAAGATGATGGCGAAGCCGCTGCGATGACGGCAAGTTGGTCTCTGCCATTGAAGTCATTTTGGCCCCAAAATGTGTTGAATATATGTCTCGAGTTTAAGCCCGTCGAAAATCTAAATATTTCGAATTGAATATTTTGCGGTTTCGAAATCAAGCAAAAGGGAAATTCGAGCAAAGAAAGAAGAAGAAATTAAAAAACACATATTCACTTTCTTGATTCACGCTTTGTCATTGGTCAAGAAAAGGGTAAGTGAAACAAAGTTGGACTTCATTGACTTTGCTTTACAGTTTCCTATTCCACTTTGAGTCAGCCAGCCCGAAAAAGGAAAGTGAAGGTGGACTTTTTTGTTGACCAACATGGGACTTCATATATGTTTAGGGTCAGCTTTCAAGAAGTTTGAAGCACCGAAATAGAGTGCTTGGTAGAGAGTTTTTTCACTTTCTTCGACAAATTACGTTCAAGATTATCAGAAAATCTTGTGTTAAAATTTGTGTACAATTCTTTTAAGTAAGAGATTATTTCGTGAGGAATCCTAAACAAACTGAGTTATTGGGTGTAATTGGGGCTTGGGAAATCTTAGAGTATTTGAGTGACTTGGGTTGTAATCTCCGTTGTATCGCTTTTGGAATTCCATGCTGCTCTCCCCGTGGACGCACTACGATTTGTAAACTTGTCCGATTTATTTTCTTATTCTATCAATTTATTGTTGCATGATTCCGAACAATTGGTTGGTTGGTTGGCTGAGTTGAAGTGAATTGATGGCTAGAAGAAGGAAAAGTGAGAATCATTTGATGGGAAGGATTTTGGTTTCGGAAGATGCAGATTGAGGATCAACTATATCTGATTAGAAGCCAGAGACAATGAAGCAAGCTGATTGGGATCATATTTGGGTGTTATTCCAAATTAATTTCCTCAATGAAAACCACCGGGGTTTGATGAAAGCCCTATCGGAGTACTCAGTTCCGCCTAAGATGCAAAATATCCTGAATTCAAAAATTTGATTAAGATATTGACAAGATGAGGTCACGCCAATTGCCCGAGTGGAATACTAGCACATGTTAGTAATTCATGCTTGACGCTTGATGGTGTTCAAAATTCAGAGAAGAGAATCTCTCCGATCGAAGATAACGTTTTTATGTTGATGTATAGTATGAACTCGAATTGGTTTCCGTTCTTATACTCATTTAGAAGATTAGAGTTGATCCTGGCAGCTATAGTATTATAGTATTAAATTGATTTTGTCTTGTCCATCACAACGATAATTCGTCGTTTACGGATGGAATGATTTAAGCCATAATAGTAAAGTGCAGTTGGGGAACAATTATGAATGTGATTTATTGGTGTTGGTAATGTCCAGGTATTGTATTGACCCGGATGAAGAAGAATCTGATTTCCTTGCAACCCACGCTGAAATGAAAGGAATAAAGCATAATGGCCTGTATGAGTTTCAAGGAGAGACAGTGACGGAATTTGCTTATAGACGCCGAATGCATCGGTTCGAGAGTCTCCGAATTGTGGCATATGTGTTTGGGACACATTAGCGAAAAGTGAAAGAAATTTGCTATGTGATTTTGTGGCTAACGAACCGTGTATGCAGGTGCTGTGATTTAAAACCCGTACGGTTGTCGAGAAACCACAAATTGCAGAATTAATTCATTTAGATGTTCGGGGTTTTCCTTCGGCAATTTATGTTAACAGTTGTTGATGATTACCGAGGAAGACGTCTGTTTGTGCTTAGGCAAATGCTTGTCCTGCTTTGATCGAGCCCGTCAAGTGGACGCTCACGGAATTCTCATGAAGGAAGGCCACCGCCCTAGTGTCAATGAACCACAGCATGTTGCTAATTGATGAGCAGAATCTAGAGACGGCCTTAAAATGCTTTTGCAATGGCTAAAAGATTTTTAGGGTTCCTTAGTACGGGCGACTATAGATCTCCATCGATCATTTGAATGTCGGACTCAAGAAGTGTGGTTAGTAACGCTGATTATTCTGTTTTTAGAATATTTGGTTGTCCATCCACTTGTGACCACTTTTGCATGTTCCTAGGTTATGCACAAGGTGAACGGGCTATAAGTTGTATTAAATTACTAATCTAAATTTGAATCATTGAATATAATGGGTCCTGTTCAAAACCAGAAACTGTAGCGGGCACTAGCGTATAATATGGTGCTTATAGCGAGGTGGAGCTTTTTGCAATCGGAAATTGACAAGATGCGATTTGTTGCAATGATGGTTTTGCTTTATCAGAGGAGCTAATTTGTCTAGCGGGGTGCATTGGAGTTGGTATTCGAAAGGTCCATGGCTAACGCGAAAAGACATCACTCCTGAGCCTATCGGGGCTATGGGAGAGTAGTAGCGAATTCGGATTTTATTAAAGCGATTGTGATTTGGCTCAAACGCAGCCAAGGTGGAGATTGTTGAATATATGTCTCGAGTTTAAGCCCGGCGAAAATCTAAATATTTCTTGAATATTTTATGGCAAGCAAAAGGGAAATTGCATCAAAGAAAGAAGAAGAAATTAAAAAAACTCACATATTCACTTTCTTGATTCACGCTGATGTCATTGGTCAAGAAAAGGGTAAGTGAAACAAAGTTGGACTTCATTGACTTTGCTTTACAGTTTCCTATTCCACTTTGAGTCGGCCAGCCCGGAAAGTGAAGGTGGACTTCTTTTGTTGACCAACATGGGACTTCCTGATATATATGTTTAGGGTCAGGGGATGCTTTCAGAAGAAGTCTTGAAGCACCGAAATAGAGTGCTTGGTAGAGAGTTTTTCGAGGTCTTTCTTCGCAAATTACGCTTCAAGAGCTTAAGTGTAGGTGGGATTAAATCTTGTGTTAAGATTTGTGTACAATTTTTTTTGCAGATTGAGAGATTATTTCGAGGAATTGGGGGCTAAACACTCGTGAGTTATTGGGTGTAATTGGGGCTTGGGAAATACTGAGAGTATTTGAGTGACAAGTGGTTGTAATCTCCGTTGTATCGCTTGATCTATAGTGGAATTCCATGCTGCTCCCCCTTCGTGGAAAATGAAAACCACAAATTGGTGTCCGATTTATTTTCTTATTCTATCAATTTATTGTTCGATGGCGCTTTTCCGCAACAAAATGAAAACAACATTAGCACCTCACGATGGCGCTTTTAGCCGAAACTGTTAATCATATTTTTCTCGGAAACTTTGTAATGGACTGACTACATCGAACTTATTCTTTCTTCCAGTACCAATTGAATTGAATTGACTATCTATCCTTTGAAAAAAGAGACTAACTCAAACAAGAAACTGTATACCATCCTGAACAGAAGTTGCTCGTAGGACCGTACTATTGAAGTTCATTGAAAATTCAATTATTTTAGTCGAAGTTCTATTTACTGGTCAATTTTAATTAGTCCAATGTTTTGCTCGAGCATACAATAATTACCATCACTGTTGGCTGATCCAAGATTAATTCTATCTATAAATACTCTACTCTGCTCACTTAATGAAGCAAACAAAGGAGCATCACCATACAACGAGTGGAGTACTATTTAGCTTACCTTCTGTTGCTATGCCTGCTGGGGTGGAGCATCAATCTGCTCCGGCGATCGTCAAGCTGGAACTCCGGCAGCAACTGCCTGCCGCTGGGCCCACGCCCTCTCCCAATCACTGGGAACATCCTCGAGCTCGGCGACAAGCCCCACCAAGCAATCACCAAGCTTTCTAAGCTATATGGCCCGGTTATGACCATAAAGCTGGGGGCAATCACAACCATAGTCATCTCCTCTCCGGAGGCTGCCAAGGAAGCCCTCCAAAAGAATGACCAGCACTTGTGCAGCCGGCAGATCCCTGACACTGCCAAGGCGACCGGTCACCATGACGAGTCCGTTGTGTGGCTGCCCGCCTCTGACAAGTGGAAGCTGCTCAGGAAGGTGTGCACTGTGCAGATGTTAACGGCGCACAAGCTTGACGAGACCCAGTTCCTCCGCCGCAAGAAGGTGGATAAGCTCATTGGCTTCATCCACAAGAGCTGCTAGCAAGGCCACTGCATCGACATCGGGAAGGCTGCCTTCACAACCGTGTTCAACTCGATCTCAAACACGCTGTTTTCCATCGACTTAGCACACTACGGTGCCAGCTCCTCCCAGGAGTTCAGGGACCTTGTGTGGGGCGTGATGGAGGAGACCGGGAAGCCCAACGTATCGGATTTCTTCCCAGTTCTCCGGTGGTTCGACCCCCAGGGTGTGCGCCGGAGGATCTCAGGTTACTTCAGCAGATTGCTTGGCATGGTCGACAGGATGATTGAGGAAAGGACTCGAGCTAGGGCGTTGTTGTTTGCGTCTTTACCAAGCAACGATGAGCTCGATTCTCTGATTAATTTTCAGAGGATGAATAATTTTGAAAAAATGAATAATTTTCACTGAAAAGTATGTTATTAGCTAGCTACTTCTAATATAGTAATATGTAGATTGTCATTTAAACAAACGGTGTTTGGAACTTCTTTTTCAATGTCTCACATATTAGAAAATTTTCGTTTAAAAAAGCAAACATATGCTCAATGTATATCTAATTATCTCGCTAATAGAGACAATAATTACGTATGTTTCAATGATAGGTTGTTGTAAAGTACCAAGGATTAGAGGGCAAAACCGATAGGAAATTGAATTCATTATATATCTATCATGTTCTCCCTCTTAGATGTATATTAGAAAAGATTATTCTCGTCGAGCCAAAGTCATGTGTTGATCACTAATATTCAGAATTCCTTATCTTGGGTTGACAAAATCCTTACATTTTTATTAGAAAAAGGGTCGAGAAGACTACTAGCACTAACGACCTCTCTAGGCAGAACTCACACCAACTATAGAATGTTCTTTTGAGCTATAATTATTCCATACCACCCGGGATGGAAATCCCTTTACCGTAACCCCTCCAAGATACTAGCAGCTAGGATATCTCTCACGCACGAGGCATGCCCCCAACTGGGCAACATAGCACGAGCCTTTTAGAAATTCGGTCGTGATGCGAGTTGAATTCCTAATCACGTGAAACGCGGGTAACTCATTTACTGCAAATCATTGCCATACTATGGGGAAAGTAACAAGAAAGAAGATATGGGCTTCTTGGCCCATTGGTTTTAGGCTGCAAGGGGGCTGCGCAATTTGCCCGATCTCTAAATTGAAGAGATAACACATGGACCGATTCCTATCATTTTAATCTACACAAGCTGAATCAAAAACAAATTTGCTTTTTCTTTGGGTGATTAAAGATTGAATAAGACAAATTTATATTCTCGTAGGATCCTCATTTCCATCATTTATAACTACTTTTTTTTTTTTGGTCTAAAAGAAAACGAGTTGATTGGAAATTACAACTTGGCGAAGGGGTATCAAAACAAAACAGTTCCCATAAAGGTTAGGGGAGACGGACTAGCCAAGAAGAAAATAGAGAATTTGTCGGTTGCGCCTTGGCGACCCAATCAGCAGCTTGATTCGCGGATCGATTGCAATGGGCCACAGTTAGGTTTGTGAAATGAGCCACACGGAGGTGCGCTTCTTTAATAAAGCCTTCCTCTTCCCAGCCGACTTCTGTATGGTTGTACAGTTTCTTTACTACCTCAAGGTAGTCTGTTTCTATCACAATTTCCTGCGATCTTCTCTCAAAGAAGAAAGACAGGGCATGCAGCAAGGCTTGCAGTTCGGTGTGCTGCGGTGAGATTGCAGGGACTGTCTTGGCGAAGCCGTCTAGCAAAAATCTAGCTTTGTTTATGAGGATTCCAGAAACCGCTCCTGCTATTGCATCTTCAAGGAAAGAACCGTCTATGTTGATTTTGAAGCAATTTCTCTTCGATGGTTTCTAGTACAAAGGTAAAGGGTTCTTTTTTGCACGCAATAAAGGGTTCTGTTTTGCACGCAGACTAGCATTTTGATGGTTCCACTTCCTGTAATTTTGCAATATATGTCTTGCCAACTCGATTATGGAACTCGGAATTGGGGGTTTTCCTCTAAACACAAAATCATTTCTTGCCTTCCAAATCAACCGCAACAAAATGGCCATCTCATCTAGATTCAGCAATTTATCTGGTTGTAACTTATAATTAAGGATCCATACCTCAATTCTCGATAGTTCTTGACATACTATTCTATTCTGTACTGATGGATCTGTCCAGACGGCTTTGGTCCAGGGGCAGAGGAGAAGGAGATGCTCTACTGTTTCAGCTTCTTAATCACAAAAGGGGCATGCTGGTCGAGGTAAGATCTTTCTCTTATAAAGGTTGTCTACTGTGGGGAGAGCATTTTGGCAAACACTCCACAAAAATATTCTAACCTTGGGTGGGACTTGTAAATTCCATATTGTGCACCATAGCTTGCAGGGTGGATTGAAAGATGATGATGCTTGCATTGCATTTTGTGTGTTTTCCTCTTGACGAATCTGGTTGTACGTACTTTTCACCGAGAAGACCCCCGACTTTGTAGCTGTCCACACTAGTTTACATTGTTGTTTTTGTTCTCACTCTAATAATTGACAAGACGCTCAATTTGCACGTTGATCAAGTTTCTCTCTACTTGTCAAATTATGCTTCTTGAGAACATTGATAATTCACATATCGTCCAGATTGACCGTATAAAAGCAGTAACACATGGTTGTAACCCATTCCCAACGAGAAGAAACTAATTCTATTGAATACCCATCCACTTTTGAGTCCAAATTTAGTTTCAATTTCGAAAAGAAAAAGTGCGAGCGCCAAAAAATACCCCGTTGATTTTAATTCCAGTTTGGTTGGTCTCGATTGCCAGTTTCAATTTTTTATATTCTCGCTATATATTTCAAGTTGCTCACACACAAAAATTGACCAACTTTTATTATCCACCAATGGTCACCTCGATCGACAGTAATAGAGTCTGGTCAGAGAAGCCATCAATGCACAGGGCTCTTAATTTAAAGAAATCGATAGATCATCAACAGAGATATGGACAAATAGATGTGCTGGAAGTTATGGCTGTTGTCACCCTAGCATATCATACGTAATATGTTGATCACATACAATATGACATACGTACTACAATAGTAGAAAACAAGAGAAGAGAAACCGACTAACCCGAACGTCGGAAAAACACAAGCAAGTTTGATCCGAGCCCAACGAAGAGACGTTGTGTCCTTAAGACAAATTTGCCCCCTTTTTGGTACCCAAGGTCGATGGACAATTGTCCCCAGGATAAAACGGATCCTTCCCTCAAAGCCGCACTTGCTCGGAGGAAAACGGCGAACGGAACGTCATGGAATTGATCGCACAAAAGAAAGCCTTTCGTGAGAAAAAAAAAAAAAGCGAGCGAGGGAGAGATTATTTCTAAAATGCACGGCCAGCCTTTGTTCGAAAACGAATGAGTTTAAAAACAAATCCGAAGAGTCACGAGTCACCAGTGAACCGGCCTTAACGAAGGAACCGGTTCGGTACCCCGAACCGTTGCAAATAAAAAAAAAAAAATGAGTTGGATAACCCGTTCCCGAACCGAACCGCCGGCGGGACGGGTGGGGGGGACCGACCTAGCTTGCGTGGGTCCTCTCTCTTCCACAAAAGTGGGGGCACCCCTTGGGGCCCAACCCTTCATGGAAGACACAAGCTAATATATCCAACTTCAAGCTCCCATCTTTCCTATGTGGGACTTTTCTCCTTCATCTTTAATATCATTCAAACAATTTGATGGATTTTGGCTCCAAAATTTGCAATTTGGAGTTCCTCAATTTGCTCAAAATCCCAACAATGGCCCTCATCAGTCGACAGATGCATGGACAACGCATTACTGCAGATTTTGCTAAGCGTCGGGATTGGAAGATAAAGAGAATGTATCGGTTCGAGTACGAAGTGATGGTTGATTATCCCGTGGTCGCAGAAGTTGTTCTTTTTCGATGATGATTTAGAATACAAAAGGTATGCCCAAAATCTTGTACAAATATCCACATTGAATTCTTTATTCTCTCCGCACGACAATCAATGAGTTGCAAATTTATTTCTTCATTTTACGTCTTGCAAATTTACTATCCTTGCACTTTTAATTCTAGCACTCGCAGTTTATTTTCTTTTACCCAAGCCATACACTTTTCCCGTCCAAGATTAGCAAAGAATACCTTCACTTTAAAAGAAAAAAAATCATAATCAATCTTTTTAGTAAAAAAAATTTCACTTTTTGAGTGAAACACTGATACTTATAATTCTCTCGCAATCTAAAAATTCATCAATTTCACACGAATCCTAAAAGTTTAATATTATTGTGGTTGGATTCCCCTATCCAGTAGAAAATTGAGCCCCGTCGTCTTGTTTTTTTATGCGAGAGCATCCAATTCCATCATCAAATTCCATTAAAAAACATTTGATGTTTATGCAAGCAAACGGAGATTTCAACATGGTCCAATAGGTCTGATGAGAACAAAGTGTTCAAGATGGATTTCTAGAAGATTAAAGAATAAAAATTCATCCAACTAAGTCACAGATTTTCTAGTTTAAGTTGGTTTCCTAATTTAATGTTTCGTATTTAATGTTTCCTAAATTAAGGTTTCCTATTTTAACGTTTCCTAGTATAATATTTCATAGTTTCAGCTTTCCTATTTTAATGTTGCCTAGTTTGACCTTTAATAGTTTGATATCTTAGTCCCACTATAAAAAAAAAAAAAAATGTGCATTTGTAGTTGTATGCATGCAGATTTTTGAATTGATAATATATCATAGTTTCTTTCAAGTGAGTGATTATTTTGATTCTTTGTCCAATTCGTTAGTAGTCAATGTCCTTTGGTTCTTTATCCAATTTGTTGGTGGCGAACCTTAAAGTTCTTATATTTGGTACGTGGAACATTACTTTATACCTTGATGGTAAACTCTTCTGTCCCAAAATTCTTTTTTCATACAACTACATCGGACACTTTCATTCCATCAAATTGTAACTTCACCCAAACTCACCAGGCATCATTTTTGACACGCCTAGTAGGACAAGTTCAACGATTTTGCTAAAAAAAGGTCAGGCTCTGAAGAGGAGAATGGAAGTTGATTCACAAAATCAACGAAATTCTATGTCGTCATCTGAAACCGTATATCCTACGATCCTGATAGAGTTTCCTCTGCAAGTCCAACACAAGGGAAGAATGAAAATCACAAAGATGAAGGAAATAGCAGTATGTGCCTCTATATTATTTATCAAGAACTCAACGGGCGACTGTTGGGAACAAACATCAGCCACCGAGAATAGATTATCTCTTTGATCAACTACAGGGTGCTCCGATCTTTTCGAAAATTGATCTAAAGTCTGTTTATCATCATATGAAAATCAAGGCATATGATATTCCCACGTCTGCTTTCAGCACTCCGTACAGCAATTATGAGTTTCCGGTCATGCCTTTCGGACTGACTAGTGCCCCAGCCGTCTTCAAGGATCTTATGAATTGAGAGTTCAAACCATTCCTCAATAAGCTCGTGGGGTGTTCATAGATGAAATTTTGGTTTATTCCATGAGCCAAAACCAAACCGAACTATAGACATCGCATTCACAGAGCTGGCAAGCTTTCAGAGATGGAATTCAAGCAAAACGAATAGAATCGAACACAAAAACGTTTCAGATCTTACCTGGAAGCCGCCGGCAAGGGGATCTCTAAAGCTTAACCTGGATGGCTCAAAATCGGAAGGATCGTTGGACTCAGCGGTGGCTGGGGTGATTCGCGACTATAGAGGAATGATGATCGATGGGTTTGTGCACTTCGTTCATGCTGGATCGGCCAAAGCAACTTAAGCCCTAGCTCGTCTCCATGGCCTGCGTTTTGTGGAAGAAAAGCTGGGAAGAGAAATCCCATGTGGGATCAAAGTGGAAGTACATACCAACTGAACTTTGCTCATCAAGTGCCTAGTTCAAGGGGAGGAAAGTCCATGGAACATACAGGCCTGGATGGACGAATGCAAATCGAAGCTGGCCCAATTAAATTGGGTGAGTTTGTCCTACTGTCCGAGAGAAGCAAATCAACTTGCAGATTGGGTGGTCAAGGCAAAACGGAAAAAAAAAACTTACCCTGAACTGGCTTCTTTATCCCCCAAAATCTATGTTGGATATCATAATTTTTTATGTAAATAGACTTTTGTTGTGTTAATGAATTTTTTTTTTTTTGGTAAGGAAGTGTTAATGAAATTTCATGCATTATGGACCAAAAAAAAAAGTACAAGAATCATGTCTGGATTTAGAACTACAATCCCCATTCAAAGGGCATCGACATTCTCAAACCTTCACGCTCCCACTGCACACGAGAACAACAAAATGCTACATCGCGAACAATTCCGACAAGTTCGCAGCACAATCAGATAAAAATCAAAACTTGATTTCAACCTCCTCAGCCCAGAAAAGGGAAACAGTTACTTCCAACAATAATTTCAACAACAATTCCAACAGACGAGGTGGAGCGAAAACAACACACGGCATTTCCAACACAATAATACGTTCGGCAGGAAAACAAACGCATTCGAAGAAGGAGCGACAAGCGGATCCGAAACGGAGCTAAAAGCAAACGCATTCGAATCCGAAATGGGATCCAAGCGAATCCGACGCAAATCAAAACCGAAGAAGGAGCGACCCAAGAGGCCGAAGATCAATCGTGCGATGATCAGCACCGATAATTTCCAAAGGATCGAGCTCGAACGGTACCTGCTCCAGAGCTTGAGAACCAAGGCGGTGCAATGATTCCGACGGAGAGAAGCTTTTATATCGCTTCATAACATAAAACCCTAGGGCTCACGTATTGGATCCGAAAAAGAAAACGGGTTTTGGGCCTGACCCGATTCTTTTAGCTGTATTTGGACTCGCGTCTCGGGCCGAAAGGCCAAGGCCCAATAAGACTTGGTGTAGACTCTTTCTTCCCAGTGACATTAGGGGCACCTTGGCCAGATGAGGTGGTGCAGCTAAGATTTTTCGCTTTGTTTGTACATTCAAGAGAGAGAGAGAGAGAAAAGAACAATTAAATATGTTTAAGAACAGATGATTGGCCAACGATTTGGTAGTTGGGAATGATTCGGGCTGGAAATCGTACAATTTCTTCTTCTCGCATTAAATTTGAATTGCAAGGTCCGTTAGTATCCGCATTACGTCACAATTTGGATTAGATTTGTGAAAAGACCGGTGTTGTATGGTACAGGAGAGACAATTGCTACTGAGGTTGAGGTCGGCAATGTTATTGCTAAATTCACTGCACTCCACAGCCCTCCCATGACCAGTGATCTCTATTTCAACTTGGTGACGACTATGATTCAAGCTTTGGATAAAAGCGACGAGAACCTGCTCGGTTGATCCCAAGACTCCTCTTGAGCCGTATTAAGGCTGATCTCTCAATGACATTATACATTGGATTAGCAAAGCAAAAAATTACTAACTTGTATCATTGACAAGTGATAAGTTTGGTCGACTATTCAAGAGGTCATTTGTGAAAATGGGGTTGATTAGTAAGATCGTCAACAACAAATGAGAGAAATTACCGATATGTATCATTGCCAATCGACATCGTTCATTGATGATTTGTCATCCGCAAATTTTGCATGAGTGTTGGAACTAGAAGACAAGTGAGATGTGTTGATTTCAACACCAGACGACGATTCCAATATCAAGTGATGATTGACTATTTCGATAACTTCTTGTGAATAATGATTATCAGTGTACGAAATGTATGCATGTGATCATGAGTGAAGCAATATTTGTAATTAGAAGTACTAACTACTTATATGTGACTATTGTTAGTGGGCTATAAATACTCACCATGAAAATCATAAATTTTCTTGCATATTTTCCCAAACGTTAGTCAATGAATCTCATAATTTACTTTCCAACAGTTTAAATTCTATAACCTGTTCTTCATTTCTTCTTTCAATTTCCAGCCAAGTAATTTCTTGTCCAAGATCGATACAAAATCCTTTCCTCAATATAAAAAAACCAAAATCAATCGCTTTGGTGAAAGATTTTCACTTTTCTAGTGAAACAGCATGTATGGAGCATCGAGATCAAAATGACTCAAGTATAAATAATGTACACTAATGATGTTGACATGATATGGTCTTTTTTTTCGTAATTTAATTTTTGTCTTTGTTATTATAGCACTTATGTCATAGAAGAGACAGAGGAGATTGTAATGCCATAGCCTTTACAGGAAGGCAATATTTAGGATAGGAATTCTAGGGCTTCTTATTTAGCCACTCCAAAATTCCACATGACAGGACTCGTGGGGTGACTAAAGGCAAAACGTCAAAGTCTTTTGGGCTCACTATTTGACTTTGGGTGACCTATCATCTTTAGTTTCACAATAAGTAGCCTTACCTCAAATCAGATCAAAGATGAAAATTTGATCTATAGGAGAAATCGGGCGCGAGATATCATCTAATACAAATAAGTGAAAAATGTGGATATTTTCGATGAAAATAACGGGCACATTCAATTGATCTAGCAGCTTAATTCCCCGGTGGGTCATTATTTCTATAGCTTCTTATAAATGAATCAACAATCCACATGAGAGATTGAGGTCCTGATAAAGTGACGATTATGATCGACCATTAGTATGTATGTCTCGCAATAGATGTCTCGCAATTTCAAGATATTGCCCAAGTCTTACTGTTTTTTTCTTCTTTATTTGAAAATAAAGTAAAGGGCTATAAGCAAATGGACAAGTTTCTTTTCAAAAGGGCAACAAGTGGTCACACATCTGCAAGGTACAAATTAGGTTGTATTCTCATGCATGTCATGTTATCGTTCATGTGCAATCTAATTGCATAGGTGGTCCCCTAAATTGGCATCACATAATTTCTTCCACAAAATAGACCAAGATCAAGAGATCCGCATCACAAATTAGGTTGTATTCTCGTGCATGCCATGATTATCGTTCATGTGCAATCTAATTGCACAGGTGGTCCCCTAAATTGGCATCGCATAATTTTTTCCACAAAATAGACCAAGATCGAGAGACCCACATCACAAATTAGGTTGTATTCTCGTGCATGCCGTGATTATCGTTCATGTGCAATCTAATTGCATAGGTGGTCCCCTAAATTGGCACCGCATAATTTTTTCCACAAAATAGACCAAGATCGAGAGACCCGCAAAAGACCGTTGCTCATTTTTTAGATTGACGATCAAGAGTTGTTCTACAGATCCTAGAATTACACCTAGTTCTCAAATCATCAAATTAAAATATCGTAGTCATCGATTGCAAATTTTTAGATTTCGTATCTTATCCTCGTTTTACATAAAAATAATGACAAAATATCTTTGAAAATCACGATTATTTATTTTTGCATGGAGTCTATATAGTTCTGTTCAATTGTAAATGTAAATTGTATAGTATGATATTTAATGGATATGGTATCAAGAATACACTAATTATACAAAACTTGTTAGCTCAAGTCATTTGTAATTAGTCGAGTTCAATCTAGACAACTAAAATGTTCGTTTCATCCAACTAATTAATTGATCATTTTTGTATTGAAGATAGCTAAGTAAGGATGAAAGCTTACATGAATAACATCCATACACATATTATATTTATCCATTCATTCGTTACATTTTGGTATAAGTTATCCGGTCCAATCACTTTTATTCAACATTTTTTTTAATTCAAATTTAGCAATGAAGGGGTATTCGGGACGGGGCGGTTTTCATGCACCTCGATTAGTTCAATTCCCTGGATGATTGTAAGGGCGTCCTCTCTTATATTGACACGGTGCATTCAGGATTTTATTTTAGAGCACTTCCAACAAGGCTTGATACCCAAGATCACAAGGAGACGAGCAAACCATCTAACCATCTAAACTAACACCTTGTTGTTTCCGTTTAGCAATTACAAGTGTGCGATTTAACTAGAAAAGTAGACAAAGATGGTGTATTGGATAATTTAAATGGACAATTCGTGATTTTGTTTCTTCAAGATCCATGTCTGGATCATACTATTTTTTGGTACGCGGTTCATATCAAAGACAGAGATGTTATCAATGATCTATGTAAGAATGCCTCTTCCCACATACAACAAGCGAGGCAAGTTGCGCTAACTTCCATTGAATATGACCAGTTATTGCTGTCTATAAAAGCTTCTCAATCACACTTTACCTCGCATACATTAACCAACTCCAGCAACCAAAACAAAAAAATCATGGCATCCTTAGTCTATGCGCTTCTTACCTGGATCGTCCTCCTGATGATTCATACTTCACTTGCTATGCCACTATGCCATCCGTATGAGAGCTCAGTCGTGATGGAATTTAAGAGAAGTTTTCGAACTACCAGAGTAGATTTCTTTGTGTTTATCCGAAGGTTGAATCATGGTCTCTAGATGGACATGGAGATTGCTGCTCATGGGATGGCGTAGAGTGCGACGAGACCACCGGTCATGTGATAGGCCTTGACCTTCGCAGTAGCTGTCTCTTTGGTACCATAACTTCCAATAGCAGCCTCTTTCGCCTACTCCACTTGGAATTGCTCAATCATGCTTGGAAAGACTTCAACTCTTCTTTAATTCCATATGGCTTCGGCAATCTTTCTAGGTTACAATACCTTAATTTCTCCAATTTGCACTTTTCTGGAAAAGTCCCCTTAGATATCCCACAGCTATCTAGATTAATATCTCTTGATTTGTCTTTTGGGTGGGATCCCTGCATACCTCTTGATTTGTCTTCGAGGTGGCGTCTCGAGATGCCCAACATAGACAACTTTGTTCATGACTTAACTATGCTTAGAGAACTTGATCTCTTTTTTATAAGCATGCCATCACCATTCCCCAGCCGTCTTCAAGGATCTTATGAATTGAGAGTTCAAACCATTCCTCAATAAGCTCGTGAGGTGTTCATAGATGAAATTTTGGTTTATTCCATGAGCCAAAACCAAACCGAACTATAGACATCGCATTCACAGAGCTGGCAAGCTTTCAGAGATGGAATTCAAGCAAAACGAACAGAATCGAACACAAAAACGTTTCAGATCTTACCTGGAAGCCGCCGGCAAGTGGATCTCTAAAGCTTAACCTGGATGGCTCAAAATAGGAAGGATCGTTGGACTCAGCGGTGGCTGGGGTGATTCGCAACTATAGAGGAATGATGATCAATGGGTTTACGCACTTCGTTCATGCTGGATCAGCCGAAGCAACTTAAGCCCTAGCTCTTATCCATGGCCTGCGTTTTGTGGAAGAAAAGCTGGGAAGAGAAATCCCATATGGGATCAAAGTGGAAGTATATACCAACTGAACTTTGCTCATCAAGTGCCTAGTTCAAGGGGAGCAAAGTCCATGGAACATACAGGCCTGGATGGACGAACGCAAATCAAAGCTAGCCCAATTGAATTGGGTGAGTTTGTCCTACTGTCCGAGAGAAGCAAATCAACTTGCAGATTGGGTGATCAAGGCAAAACGGAAAAAAAAAAACTTCCCCCGGACTGGCTTCTTTGTCCCCCCCAAAATCTATGTTGGATATCATAATTTTTTATGTAAATAGACTTTTGTTGTGTTACTGAAATTTCATGCATTATCGACCAAAAAAAAAGTACAAGAATCATGTCTGGATTTAGAACTACAATCCCCATTCAAAGGGCATTGACATTCTCAAACCTTCACGCTCCCACTGCACACGAGAACAACAAAATGCTACATCGCGAACAATTCCGACAAGTTCGCAGCACAATCAGATAAAAATCAAAACTTGATTTCAACCTCCTCAGCCCAGAAAAGGGAAACAGTTACTTCCAACAATAATTTCAACAACAATTCCAACAGACGAGGTGGAGCGAAAACAACACACGGCATTTCCAACACAATAATACGTTCGGCAGGAAAACAAACGCATTCGAAGAAGGAGCGACAAGCGGATCCGAAACGGAGCTAAAAGCAAACACATTCGAATCCGAAATGGGATGGAAGCGAATCCGATGCAAATCAAAACCGAAGAAGGAGCGACCCAAGAGGCCGAAGATCAATCGTGCGATGATCAGCACCGATAATTTCAAAGGATCGAGCTCGAACGGTACCTTCCAGAGCTTGCGAACCAAGGCGGTCCAACGGAGAGAAGCTTTTTATATCGCTTCGTAACATAAAACCCTAACGGTACCTGCTCCAGAACCTTTATCTTGAGCCATCCATACCCAACCCATACCCGATTAGACCCATATTGCAAAAATACTTTCATATTTAATTAAATATAGAAAATTCATTCCGAATGAGGAGAATAAGTGATTGCAAGATTGAGTGAGGGTTTTGAGTTTAAATCAGTTGTAAACTCATTTATGACCCATTTATATAAAACCCATTTAACACTAATATAAGACTTCTACCCATTTATGACCCATTTAGTAAATATAACTAAATTTGGGCTTATGACCCATTTACTAATAAATGGGTTAAGAAATGGGTTTATGACCCATTTTGACAGGTCTAGGCTCACGTTTGGATCCGAAAAGAAAAACAGGTTTTGGGCCTGACCCGATTCTTTTTTTAGTCAGGACTCGAAAGCCGAAAGCCAAGGCCCAATAAGACTCGGTGTAGACTCTTTCTTCCCAGTGACATTAGGGGCACCTTGGCCAGATGAGGTAGTGCAGCTAAGATTTTTCGCTTTGTTTGTACATTCAAGAGAGAGAGAGAGAGAGAAAGAACAATTAAATATGTTTAAGAACAGATGATTGGCCAACGATTTGGTAGTTGGGAATGATTCGGTCTGGAAATTGTACAATTTCTTCTTCTCGCGTTAAATTTGAATTACAAGGTCCGTTAGTATCCGCATTACGTCACAATTTGGATTAGATTTGTGAAAAGACCGGTGTTGTATGGTATAGGAGAGACAATTGCTACTGGGGTTGAGGTCGGCAATGTGATTGCTAAATTCACTGCACTCCACAGCCCTCCCATGACCAGTGATCTCTATTTCAACTTGGTGACGACTATGATTCAAGCTTTGGATAAAAGCGACGAGAACCTGCTTGGTTGATCCCAAGACTCCTCTTGAGCCGTATTAAGGCTGATCTCTCAATGACATTATACATTGGATTAGCAAAGCAAAAAATTACTAACTTGTATCATTGACAAGTGATAAGTTTGGTCGACTATTCAAGAGGTCATTTGTGAAAATGGGGTTGATTAGTAAGATCGTCAACAACAAATGAGAGAAATTACCGATATGTATCATTGCCAATCGACATCGTTCATTGATGATTTGTCATCTGCAAATTTTGCATGAGTGTTGGAACTAGAAGATAAGTGAGATGTGTTGATTTCAACACCAGATGACGATTCCAATATCAAGTGATGATTGATTATTTCGATAACTTCTTGTGAATAATGATTATCAGTGTACGAAATGTGTGCATGTGATCATGAGTGAAGTAGTATTTGTAATTAGAAGTACTAACTAGTTATATGTGACTATTGTTAGTGGGCTATAAATATTCACCATGAAAATCATAAATTTTCTCGCATATTTTCCCAAACGTTAGTCAATGAAGTTTAATTAATTTTCGTACGGTCTTATTTCTCATAATTTACTTTCCAACAGTTTAAATTCTATAACCTGTTCTTCATTTCTTCTTTCAATTTCCAGCCAAGTAATTTCTTGTCCAAGATCGATACAAAATCCTTTCCTCAATATAAAAAAACCAAAATCAATCGCTTTGGTGAAAGATTTTCACTTTTCTAGTGAAACAGCATGTATGGAGCATCGAGATCAAAATGACTCAAGTATAAATAATGTACACTAATGATGTTGACATGATATGGTCTTTTTTTTCTTAATTTAATTTTTGTCTTTGTTATTATAGCACTTATGTCATAGAAGAGACAGAGGAGATTGTAATGCCATAGCCTTTACGGTACGCAATATTTAGGATAGGAATTCTAGGGCTTCTTATTTAGCCACTCCAAAATTCCACATGACAGGACTCGTGGGGTGACTAAAGGCAAAACGTCAAAGTCTTTTGGGCTCACTATTTGACTTTGGGTGACCTATCATCTTTAGTTTCACTATCAATAGCCTTACCTCAAATCAGATCAAAGATGAAAATTTGATCTATAGGAGAAATCGGGCGCGAGATATCATCTAATACAAATAAGTGAAAAATGTGGATATTTTCGACGAAAATAACGGGCACATTCAATTGATCTAGCAGCTTAATTCCCTGGTGGGTCATTATTTCTATAGCTTCTTATAAATGAATCAACAATCCACATGAGAGTGAGGTCCTGATAAAGTGACGATTATGATCGACCATTAGTATGTATGTCTCGCAATAGATGTCTCGCAATTTCAAGATATTGCCCAAGTCGTACTGCTTTTTTTCTTCTTTATTTGAAAATAAAGTAAAGGGCTATAAGCAAATGGACAAGTTTCTTTTCAAAAGGGCAACAAGTGGTCACACATCTGCAAGGTACAAATTAGGTTGTATTCTCATGCATGTCATGTTATCGTTCATGTGCAATCTAATTGCATAGGTGGTCCCCTAAATTGGCATCACATAATTTTTTCCACAAAATAGACCAAGATCAAGATACCCGCATCACAAATTAGGTTGTATTCTCGTGCATGCCATGATTATCGTTCATGTGCAATCTAATTGCATAGGTGGTCCCCTAAATTGGCATCGCATAATTTTTTCCACAAAATAGACCAAGATCGAGAGACCCACATCACAAATTAGGTTGTATTCTCGTGCATGCCGTGATTATCGTTCATGTGCAATCTAATTGCATAGGTGGTCCCCTAAATTGGCACCGCATAATTTTTTCCACAAAATAGACCAAGATCGAGAGACCCGCAAAAGACCGTTGCTCATTTTTTAGATTGACGATCAAGAGTTGTTCTACAGATCCTAGAATTACACCTAGTTCTCAAATCATCAAATTAAAATATCGTAGTCATCGATTGCAAATTTTCAGATTTCGTATCTTATCCTCGTTTTACATAAAAATAATGACAAAATATCTTTGAAAATCACGATTATTTATTTTTGCATGGAGTCTATATAGTTCTGTTCAATTGTAAATGTAAATTGTATAGTATGATATTTAATGGATATGGTATCAAGAATACACTAATTATACAAAACTTGTTAGCTCAAGTCATTTGTAATTAGTCGAGTTCAATCTAGACAACTAAAATGTTCGTTTCATCCAACTAATTAATTGATCATTTTTGTATTGAAGATAGCTAAGTAAGGATGAAAGCTTACATGAATAACATCCATACACATATTATATTTATCCATTCATTCGTTACATTTTGGTATAAGTTATCCGGTCCAATCACTTTTATTCAACATTTTTTTTAATTCAAATTTAGCAATGAAGGGGTATTCAGGACGGGGCGGTTTTCATGCACCTCGATTAGTTCAATTCCCTGGATGATTGTAAGGGCGTCCTCTCTTATATTGACACGGTGCATTCAGGATTTTATTTTAGAGCACTTCCAACAAGGCTTGATACCCAAGATCACAAGGAGACGAGCAAACCATCTAACCATCTAAACTAACACCTTGTTGTTTCCGTTTAGCAATTACAAGTGTGCGATTTAACTAGAAAAGTAGACAAAGATGGTGTATTGGATAATTTAAATGGACAATTCGTGATTTTGTTTCTTCAAGATCCATGTCTGGATCATACTATTTTTGGTACGCGGTTCATATCAAAGACAGAGATGTTATCAATGATCTATGTAAGAATGCCTCTTCCCACATACAACAAGCGAGGCAAGTTGCGCTAACTTCCATTGAATATGACCTGTTATTGCTGTCTATAAAAGCTTCTCAATCACACTTTACCTCGCATACATTAACCAACTCCAGCAACCAAAACAAAAAAATCATGGCATCCTTAGTCTATGCGCTTCTTACCTGGATCGTCCTCCTGATGATTCATACTTCACTTGCTATGCCACTATGCCATCCGTATGAGAGCTCAGCCTTGATGGAATTTAAGAGAAGTTTTCGAACCACCAGAGTGGATTTTCTTTGTGTTTATCCGAAGGTTGAATCATGGTCTCCAGATGGACATGGAGATTGCTGCTCATGGGATGGCGTAGAGTGCGACGAGACCACCGGTCATGTGATAGGCCTTGACCTTCACAGTAGCTGTCTCTTTGGTACCATAACTTCCAATAGCAGCCTCTTTCGCCTACTCCACTTGGAATCACTCAATCTTGCTTTGAATGACTTCAACTCTTCTTCAATTCCATATGGCTTTGGCAATCTTTCCAGGTTACAATACCTTAATCTTTCCAATTCGCACTTTTCTGGAAAAGTCCCCTTGGATATCCCACGGCTATCTAGATTAATATCTCTTGATTTGTCTTTTGGGTGGGATCCCCACGTACCTCTTGATTTGTCTTCGGGGTGGCGTCTCGAGATGCCCAACGTGGACAACTTTGTTCATAACTTAACTATGCTTAGAGAACTTGATCTCTCTTTTATAAGCATGCCATCACCATTCCCTCATGTGCTTGCAAACTTCTCCTCTTTGAAGTCACTTAAACTTAGAGATTGTGGATTGCATGGAGAATTTCCGATAGGCATCTTTCAATTACCAAACCTCGAAATCCTCGACATATGTTTGAATGACAACCTTTATGGTTCAATTCCAGAACAACAATGGGGTTTCTCCCTAAAATCATTAATTCTTTGGGGCACAAATTTCTCTGGAGAAATACCCGTTTCCATCGGAAACCTTGCTTTCTTGAATGTATTATCAATTAGGGAATGTGATTTCTCTGGTTCACTTCCCACTTCATTGGGTAATCTTTCTCAGCTTGCTATTCTAGATATATCAGCAAGTAAATTTCATGGTCAAATCCCCCCTTCCTTCGCTAACCTCACGCAGCTATCATATCTAGATCTTGGTGTCAATAATTTCAGCGGTGATATTTGGCATTGGCTTGTCAACTTGGGAAAACTCACCTATTTGGACCTTGCAGGTAATACTCAACTAGCTAGGCCTTTACTTTTGGATTTTTTTTTTAAAAAAGTGAGAAAGAAATGACGACATTCAATTAGTGGCCAAATTAACGAGTCTTGTTTGTTTACATTTGGCAGATGTTCAACTAAGTGGCCTGATTCAGTCTTCATTTGAGAACTTGACGCAATTGATTGTTCTTGACATTTCATCCAACAATTTGCAAGGTGAAGTTCCAAACTCATTAGGGGAACTCAAGCATCTTCAATATCTACGTCTTAGTGGGAATAATTTGAGTGGCATAGTGGATTTACACAAACTCACGGATCTTGAATTTCTTGATCTTAGCTGGAATAATTTGAGTGGCATTGTGGATATACATGAACTCAAGGACTTGACAACATTATATTTGGACTTCAACAACATATCTTTTGTCAGCAAGACCGAGATCAATGCCACTCTTCCAAAGCTTTCCACTTTAGCTTTAGATTCATGCAACTTACATGAGTTCCCAAAGTTTTTAGGCTACCTAAGCGGATTAGAGAGGTTAAGTCTTTCACACAATAACATTGAAGGGAGTATTCCTACATGGATGTGGAATGGCAGTAGAGAGACCTTGAAGTATATTGATCTTTCTCACAATTTTGTAACTGGCTTTGTGAACAACCAGATTAATCTACCACTACCCAAGTTGAAGTACTTTGACATTAGTTCTAACTTGCTCAAAACAACACTCCCACTCCCTAGTCCACCTCTATCAGTGATTTATTACAATATCTCCAATAACTTCCTCTTCGGAGAAATTCAATCCATTTGTAAAGCAAGATCCCCTCGTCGTTCTTGATTTGTCCATCAATAGTCTGAATGGCACAATTCCTTCATGTCTCGGAAACATTGGTTCTTTGTCATTTTTGAGTCTTGGGAAAAATAAACTTGAGGGCATGATTCCTAATGCTTACCCAAAAGGTTGTGCGTTGAAGATTATTGACCTCACAGAGAATCAATTGCAAGGGTCTGTCCCAAGATCTTTGGCGAATTGTACAAAGCTAGAGTATTTGAACCTTGGTTATAATCAAATTCTTGATGGGTTCCCATTCTGGCTATCACTATTGACTGAGCTGAAAGCTGTGATCTTGAAATCCAATATGTTCCATGGTCCAATAGAAACATATCAAAGCCAGTTCAACTTCAGCAATTTGCATATCATGGACCTTTCCAACAATAGTTTCAATGGTGAACTTCCTTCTAAGTTACTGCAGAGTTTTCATGCCATGAAAATAATTGTTAGTCAAGATCGGTTGGAATATATGTACTTTTTCAGGGCTCCCTCCGTCCTATATATATATGCAATAGTTACCATTTATGTGGATATTCAGCAAGTGGTCGATAGGTATAAAATGACCTATAGAATGAAATTGATGAATAAAGGCATAGAAATGGAATACTCGAAGGTTCCTTATGCCCTTATGGGAATTGACCTCTCAATAACAAATTCGAAGGATGCATACCTAATCTTGTTGGAGATTTGAAGTCACTTCTCATGCTTAACCTTTCGAACAACATTCTCACTGGTTCCATCCCACCTTCCTTAGCAAACCTGACAAAGCTGGAATCTTTAGATCTTTCTTGGAACAATCTCTCAGGAGAGATACCTCAACAACTAGCCCAACTTACATTTCTTTCATCTTTTGATGTCTCTCATAATCAACTATCGGGACCAATACCACAAGGAAGTCAGTTCGACACATTTGGGACCCATTCATTTGCCATGAATAAGGGGTTGTGTGGAAGTCCTTTACCAAATAAATGCACAAAGGTTGGGGATAACTTACCATTTCCAGCATCATTGCTCGAGGAAGAAAATGGGGAAGAGCCTCCATTTGACTTGAATTGGAAAGTTGTGCTAATTGGCACTGGAGTCGGGTTTTTGATTGGCGTTGTGCTAGGGAACGTGATCGTTGACGAAAAGAGTAGGTGGTTCTTGCACTACTCCAAGAGAATGGCAAAAAAGTGAAAAGATTGGGAAGGCACTGAGCAATAAGGAAGTGTGCATCCAGTCGGATACTTGTGTGACGTTTATTAGTAATGTAAATTGTCATGTGTCTAATTTGTATTAAAAATAGTCACAAATTCCTTAGATTTTGATCTATGTTTGCTTCATGTGAACTCGTGTGGTTCGTAAGTTATGGTATGTAGATGTTGTTTTCTTGTATATTATTCTTTCTAACTGTTTTTCCTAGAACATTATATTATATCGGTATCTACTGTAACGTATATAGTGGCAACCTACGTTCTAATGTACGTGTGTATATGCCAATCAGCACTCACTTTTACTTCTGGTCTGTGATAGATAATCTAATTTTTGGACATTCGCTACTTCCAAAATCTAATTGTGGCAAGCTACTCAATATTGGAACCTATAGACACATTAGGGACAACAAGATAAATATGAAACTAAATTATTTGCAATTTAATCGTTAAAGACTACAGGTGAAAGCGATGGATTGTTATCATTAATCACCAATTTATTTTATGAAGAGATTCCTAAAATTTGGATTCAGAATAATGAATGCTACTTTTTGCTAGCTTAGCCACTGAAAAATAAGAAACAACTTTACAGAAAACTATCTATGTGATAATATTCATGGGAAAATGACACTAAAATTTTCATCCTCATCAACAAACGAGTCGTACTAAGCTAATTATTGGGATTGGGATAATTTTACGATTTCCACCATTTTATGGCTGTTAGCAGATGAGTTTAAGTGTTCTAATGATCTTATAGCTTAATTTGCATTAGAAGTCCAAAACTTAGCAAGATAAGTTAAAACATACCTCATGTTGTATGTTTACTGTCTGATTACAGTTCCTAGATGCATTTTGATTGAAGATTCTTTATTTGGATTTCAATATTTATTTAATATGAAAGGAGAACTATATGAAAGAAGGAAACTGATATTTTCTCATCTTGATCATATAAAATGCAAGATTCAGTTATCTATCAAACTTTCCATGAATTCACTGGTTTTTTTTTCAGTGTGAAATGAGAAACATTCATTTTAACAAACAAAACATCGGTGAAATTCAAATGATAGTATTGAAATAGATGGATGTGCACTCATAATCATCAAATAAAGACATTGAAATAAGTGAATACTGCACCACTATTAGATAAAAGGAAAGCATAGATGAAAATAAAGTTGTATGTTCGTATGTGCATGAATGAGAGAGAAAGAGAGAGAATTATCTAGTATGAAGAATAAATAGATTATTAATGCGAAAGGGTGATGAAAATTGCGAAGTTATATATATTGAATGAGGTAAATGTTAATGGATATCCTTAATTTAATTTAAATTAATGGTGAAAAGGTGTCTTAAATTGTACGAATTAAATCAGGTGGTGAGTGTTTTCTTTTCTTGTAACCATTGAGGAAATTTTTTAATTGAAAAAATTAAATTTGATGTGGACATTTCGTAATTTTCGTTATTATAAGAATAATATAAATAGATAAACAAATCAAACCTTACTTTGAAACGGGAAAGATTTTCAAATCACTATTTATTTAAAAGTGTATCGAAAAGACATTTTTTTTTGTGTAAATGTAAGTAGTATTTATAAGATGACGAGAAAAGCTTAGAGTCATTCCCCAGCATTACAAATAGAACTAAGATTACAAAAAAAAAATGGAGTGGGGGAGTCTCCATATAATAGCCAAAATTTCATCTATTTGGGACGGTCTAAAAGATTTGTAGTGCAAAGCTTGTCCTTTGACAAGTTTGCGAACTTTAGTCAAAATGATAAGGGCATCATTTGACTTTTGTTGGAAGCGTCTACGATTACGCTCCATCCAAATGCAATATATGATCACTAGGAAAGATACCTTCGAAGTCTTGCCACCAAGTCCTTACCTTTTGTAACCTTGATCATCCATTTAAGTTCTCATTCAATCCTTCTACAAGATGTCGAATTCTGTATTGTGCAAGAATAGTGTGCCAAATGCTTCCGATCCAGGTGCACTGGAAGTATAGATGGTCTCTGCTTTCCAGACCAGACATATAAAAATTGCAATGAATATCTACTTTAGGCTTCCAACAGGATATGATTTCTGCTGTTTGTTGTCTATCTCTATAAACTAGCTAGCCAATGAAGTTATGCTTGCTAATACCTCCTTTCCGATCAATTGGCACCATTCCACAGCCGATCTCACATTTTTGGTTTCATCGTATACCTTTTGGCAACAATATCTTGGTCTAGATATGATTGAAACTAAAGCCGGTCTTAGTTGAAGAATACAACACCAACTCCATGCCATAGAGCCCTTGATTTCAAGATGCATAGTCGAATTGCCTCTACACTTGGTACTATGAGCCCATTTACTCCACAAGGACGATGACGGACAATTTATGAGGTTCCAAAGCATACAGCCAAGCAAAACTTTGTTC